>JAZKLR010000361.1:600000-1029705 GCA_037103525.1 Ganaspis brasiliensis | reverse complement strand
TAATTGTTTGTTCATGACATCCGGTTGAATTTAAAATAATTTCGATTTGAATTTTATTCTTGCATTTAAAAAGTCTCAATTTAATTTTTAACAAGATTTTTGGTGTCTTGCTTTTTATTTAATAAAAGTGACTAAGTGGATTTTTATACGATGAATATATAAACTTTAATAAAAGATTTAATTTTAAAAAAGCGGTATATTCAATTCAAAGTAAAAATCATCAGAATGGAGGTAAGCATTCATAATTTTGTTAACTTATTTAATATTTATCAATATTAATTTTACCTTTAAATATTATCAATTTGTAGATGAATAATGATGGTCCTTTGCAGCGAAAACGTTATAAACAATATCTACAGCCTAATTCAGATATACCCGTTCCAATGACTTCCGTGTACAGAAGTAAAAAGAATTTCAAGAAAATAGTAAGTATGTTTTTTTTAAATTCGTTCGATGAATTGTGTAATATATATTATATATTATATTGTGTATAAATTTATACATTATATATTGACATTAAAAAATATTGAAATTTTTCGAAACTTAAAAAATGCAACTTCAATACTACAAATAAAATATTCTCTCCATCATGCACTTCTATAACGACTCAGCAATATTTTTAAATTAAAATAATTAATTAATAATCTTAAAGAACTCATTTATTATTTTTTGCTCTAACAAAACAAATTTAAGAAGAGTTTTTCTCTTTAAAATATATATAAAAAAAATATCGAATTCTGTTCACAAAAACGAAAATTACTGTTAACATTATAAATAATCTTTATCGTTCAAATTGTAATTAAACGTTCTCGTATAATGATTTAAAGTAATAAAATTAATTCTAGGAGTCTGAAAATGTTTCCAACCTTTTTCCGCATGATGAACCAAATGAAGATCTTTTTTATACTGACGAAAATTATGTAGAATCTGACAATTTCATTGGAAATGAAGATTTCAACAAAGACGAATCAACACTTAACGATTTGGAAACAGAGATAATTGAAAATAACATACGATTAGAGGAAAATACGAATAAGTTAAGCGCAGTGATTGAAAATTTGACAGAAGAGTTTGATGAAATTGAAAACACAGTTGAACAATGTCAAGAGGTAGTATAATTCTTCCATACATCCACATATACATAAATCCATAAATCCTTTCTTTTGTCCAACCACCGATTGATCTGATTCTCACTGCATTCATCTGCCTCTCCGTCTATACATCGGTAATTCAAATTATTGATCCACTAAATCATCCTATAATCCATGCTTTCATCCAATCATCCATTCTTTTATTAGTTCTTTTCTTCCATCCATCCATCACTCAATCGATAGATCTGATTATCACTTTATTTGTCTGCCTGTCCATCTGTATACCAATAATTATGAATATCGTTCCACCTATTCATCCTGAAATCCATGCTTTCATCCAATCATTCATCAATCGTTTCTTTTGTCCATTCAGCAAACAATTAATCATTTTATAAAACCGTTTGTCTACCAATTAGAATTATTTACCAATCCATGCTTTCATCCAATTTTTTATCCTTTCATCAATCCTTTCTGTCCTACATTCAACCAACGATTGATCCGATTCTCGGTCCATTTGTCTACCTGTCTGTCTGCACATCAGTAATTACAAGTATTCACCCATCTATTCATCCTGCTACCCATGCTTTCATCCAATCATCCAAACATTCATCAATCCTGTTATTCATCTATCCATCGATTTATCTGTTTATCCATCCATTTGTCTGCGTGTCCGTCTATACAACAGAAATTATAAATAATGATCCACCTATTCATCCTACAATTCATGCTTTGATCCAAACATTCATCCATTCATCAATCATTTCTTCCCTCCATTCATCCATCAATTGATCATTTTAAAAAAAAACTGTCTACCTGTCCATCTGTACATCATGAATTTAAATTATTGACCCACCTATTTATCCTAAATTCCATGCTTTTATCAAATCATCCATCCTTTCATCAATCCTTCCTTCCGTCCCTCTATCAATCGATTGATCTGATAATAACTCTGTTAGTCTGCTTGTCCGACTGTACATCAGTGACTATAATTATTGATCCACCTATTCATCCTACAAACCATGCTTTCATCCAAACATTCATCCATTCATCAATCATTTCTTTCGTTCACTCTGCCATCAATTGACCATTTTAAAAAACTGTCTACCTGTCCATCTGTACATCATGAATTTAAATTATTGATCTACATATTCATACTATAATACATGCTTTCATTAAATCATCCATCCTTTTTTTCTTCTGTCCATCCATCAATCAATTGATCTAATTATCACTTTATTTGTCTGCCTGTCCATCTGTTCACCTGTAATTAGAACTTTTGACCCACCGATTCATTCTACAATTCATAATATAATCCATGCTTTGACCCAATCATCCATCCTTTTATCAATCCTTTCTTCCGTCCATCCATTCATCGATTGATCCGTTGATTTATCCATTGATTGATTTTCAGTCCATGTGTCGGCCTGTCCGTCTGTACATTAGCATATAGAATTATAGATTCTTTTATTCATCCCGCAATGCATGGTTTCTTCTATATACTCATTCATCTATGCTGTTTTCTATTTATCTATCAGTCCTTCAACCCTTTTTTCGACTGTCTTGCCATTAATTCATTTGTTTATCAATCTATATGTTCGTCCATCCATTTAATTATCCATCTCTTGATTGATCTTTCACTAGTCTATCTAATCATCTATTTATTCATCTATTGAGCTGTCCATCGTTTCATTCATGAATTTATTCAGTCAGTTGGTAAATCATCTATTCACCTAAACAATCACCTATACACACGACCCGTCTATTGATCGATACATCAAGACGCCTACTCTCCCTTCCATCCATACCATAGTTAATATGATGATTTGTCTAACGATTTATTTATTAATGCATTGAAGTATTTAACCATTCATCAATTCATTCATGTATCTATCTATCTATCAGTGATACTACCCACAGGCCTATCCATCTACTTAGTTGTCCATCTATTGATCGATCTATTTAAACAATCTCTTACCTACTAACTATCTATTTGATTTTATTATCCATCAAGCTTTTAATTGATCACTAATCCAATTATCAATGATTCATTATACATTCATCATTACCTTTCTTTGAAGGAGGAAGAGGAAGACGATTTTTTTCAAGATGCAATTGGTGAAGATTTATTCTTAAATGAAGGTATTGATGAAGAAGAAAAGATGAAGTACGAAGATATACTTGACGCCGAAAATTTGAAGAAACCAATAAATAGAAGAGTTATCAGATCCATTGGTGAAGTTTTATTATCTTATAAAATTTACCTTAGTTCACGCGTTGTCTTTAACAGCCACTTGCGATTTATTTTCTCTTATTAATTGCCTTTTTGATGAGTCTGTTTTACCTGCTACGAAATATTACATTGATAAATTGTTTTATCCAAAAAATAATACGCATCTTCATGGCACATGTCCCACTTGTGGTTCATATATGGGAAAATTCACTCGAAAAGATAAGACACTAAATTGTAAATTATGTAAAGTTGATATAAATGTTAAAGATTACGCTTATAAAGATTTTTTTGTTACTATGGATATTAAGTCACCAATTTCAAAATTATTAGAGGCAAATTATGAATCTTATAACAACATAGTAAATGAAAGATCTTATCAAAAGGGTTATAGAAATGATGTTTACGATGGAAAGGAATACAGACAATTTCTGAAAAACTTAGGACCAATGGATAGACAAAATTATGCTTCTGTTATATTTAATACAGACGGAGCTCCCATTTTCAGTAGTTCAACGTATTCTATCTGGCCAATTTTCCTAATGCTAAATGAGCTACCGTTTCATATTCGATCAAAAGAATTGATTTTAGCTGGTACAAGGGTTTGTACAGTTTAATGGGAAATACGGATGTGGTTTGTGCTTACATCCTGGAAAATGGATTCTTAATAAGGCAAATTTACGTTCTGGCAATATAAAATATCCTTTATTAAATACTGTACCGAAACCTCGCAATAGACTAGACACAATAAAACAAATGGAAAAGGCAACAAAACTTCAAAAGCCAGTTTTCGGTGTCAAAAATGCGTCCCACTTAATAAATTTGCAATACTTTGATATAATTTTAGGTTGTGTACCAGATAGTTTACATTTAGTAACTGGAGTGTCAAAGTTATTCACTACAGCTTGGTTTGGAAACAGTAAGAAAAGTGGATTATTCGTTAAGAATATTGTTTTAGAAATTGATTCTTTTCTTAATAAAATTAAAGTTCCACATCAAATTTGCAGACTGACACGAACATTATCTGAAAGAGCTTCTTGGAAAGCTAGAGAGTGGGAAAACTGGATAATGTATTACAGCTTACCTATTCTTATTAATATATTGCCAGAAGATTTATTCAATCATTGGGCTTTATTTGTGGAAGCTTTATATTTATTGTCTAAAGAAAACATTCATATCTCTGAGATAGAACGCGCAGACTATTTGTTACATGAATTCGTTGCTTTGACAGAAAAACTATATTTTAAAGTGCTAATGACATTTAATATACATCTGCTGTTGCATTTAGCTAAAAGTGTAGACGATTGGGGACCTCTTTGGTGTCATAATACTTATGCCTTTGAATCAGGTAATGGCGATTTGTTGAAAATAATTCATGCTTCTAAGGGAATTTATCACCAAATTTGTCGACGTGAATGCTTAAAGTATACTATGATCACATTAAAAGATCGCACAATGTCGTCTGCTTCTCATTGTGTAAAGCAATTTTTCACTAAAATAGGTACTTCAATGGTTCAAAAAAGTATACAAATTTCTGGACGCAGATATTTTGGCCCGCCACGCAAAATAAGTGAATTTTGGTTACAAAAACTAGAAACATCTTTTGATAAAACAGTTTCCTACCAGAAAATGGTATATAATGGGTGTTTGTATATGTCATCTTATAAAACTAATAAGCGATCTGATAATACCTATGCACAGTTGAGTGATGGTTGTTATGTTAACTTGGTCTTTTTTATAGTTAACTTAGATAGTGGTATAGAATATACGGTTGTCAAAAAAGTAGAAACTACCGATTCTTTTGAAAATGAATGTAAGACGATAAGAAAAATTGTCAAAGTAGACGACTCAGAATCTGCCATATTAACATCTAATATTTCAAAAATATGTGTCCACATAAATGTGAACGATAGTCAGTACTTGTGCACTGTACCTAGTTTACATTTCTATTGAGTGCATAAACAATATTAATTAGTTCAATTTCTGTCCTATTACATACAGAAATTTTAATATTTCCAATTGTGTAAATTTTTAACATTTATATTCAGCTCGTATACTGCCTTGTATTTCAACAATTGTCTTTACTGTTGAACTTATTTATTCATTGATTGGATATTTTGAATGTATAAAACAAAATAATAGATAAATATTGTTTGATACTGTAGAACAAAACATGCATATGTTCAAGGGGCTTCGGTGGTCCTCCCTAGATCAAAAACCTAGATATACGTTTATTATAATTAGAATAAATATTAATCTTTTATATAATGTTATTTATATTACTTTTATAAGTTATTTATTGTTTATTAATCATGTTCATTTTTCCTTATTAATTGTGTTATTCCATTTAATTGTAGCGTATAAAATTCGTTTTTTTTTTTAGTATTTCCAAATTATTATTGTATACTCTTCGTATATTTAGTAAAATTGTAAATTGTAATACTTAAAATAATAAACTACTTGGTGCAGAAATAAATCTATTATATTTTATTATATAAAAATTAATCATACCTAATATGTCTCTATCACAGATTTGGAATGTACGTCCTCAATATAGGCTATTTAAAAATGAAAAAAAAGTAAAATAAAATAAAAGGTTTTTATAAAGTTTTGACACGTGTATTTCTTTAATTTAATCAGTTAAACTTCACTGATTCACATTCCAATGAATAATTAATGATTCTCAATGAAAATTTTATCACTGTTCCATCAAATCGCTAATTTTCAGTGAAATTTCACAAAAATTAAGCGGAGAAAAAATCGCACTTAATTTTTCTAAAATACCAGTGATACTCAGTGATTCAGTTCTTACTGATTCAATTTAAGAAACTACATATTTAGAAATATCTGCATAGTTATAGAATGTTTAAAAAGAGATTGTTTTAAGACCCTTTCGAAGAGTCCAGACCATTTTGACACAAAATTTTTCGTGATAATTGTTATATTGTACTCCGAAGATAAATGTTATTTTGTACTCCTACTAAAATCAAACATTTTTAAGTCTTATTTATTAAATAATTGATTTTAGTACATTGAATTAATATTTAAAATACTTAATTAATCCAATAAATTTAATTATTCAATACTTAAAACTTGAAAATACTTCGATTTTAGTAGCTGTACCAAATAACATTTATCTTCGGAGTACAATATAACAATTGCCGCAAAAAATTTTGTGTCAAAATGATGCGAACCCTTCTGGAATCTCTTAAAGAAACTTTGAAAAATCAGTTGAGCAATTTTTTAAATCCGTTTAAAAAATATGGAAATTATTTCATTTCTTTCAATCTTTATATTGCAAAAACTACTTATAAAGAAAAACGTAAGAAAGAGAACTAATAGTTCATTATAATTGTTCCCTACCCTAGATCACGAAAAATATTTTAAAAGATATTATTATATAAACAATATCGTAAATAATATCATATGCGATATCATAAATAATACCGTATGCGATATCATTTTTAGTCCCAAATTCCATTACTGTTTCCGATATTGTTTCCATTATAACTAATGAAGTAAGTCACAATATATTTTTCGACATCGATTCCGATATCATAACAGATACAGTTTCCAATATAGGAATTTTCAATAGGGTTCAGAACAATCAACTTCCTTTTCACAATCATTATTGCTATTTACAAAAATTCTTGACTTTATATAATCTATTTGACATTGACTGTATTGGTGAAACTGTCTACCTACATTTGTTATTAATTTCAATGATACTTTTCCATTGACACATCTATTGTCTTTACACTTTTGACATCTAATAATTCTGTTCTAATTGTTATCAGAAAATTTTAATACATTAATTCTATCCAAACTCGAGAAGTTAATAAACTCAGTGTAACTGTTGTCACTATAAAACTCATGACATTTACATTTGCATTTTAAACATTGAACATTATCAGTGTTACCATTAGGTCGAGTCCATACCAAGTGATCACACCAATTTCAGTCATATTGAGTAATATTTACGAAATTGATATTTTGGGTTCCTTTAGGAGTAAAAAAAATAAATTTTAATTATTTTTAAAAAATTCAAAATATTTTCGAAAATATTCAAATTCGAAATTTTATGTACTATTTTTTTTGTGTTATCATAACTTCTGTAATTTTGAAGCAATTGAGATTATTTTTTTTTAAATTACTCGTATTTAAAAACTCTTTCAAGAAAAATTATAATAATTAAGAAATTGTTTATAATTAAATTTTTATTAAAAAAATTAAATTATTTATTTAAACAAAATCTAAAGTATATCATCGTTCTTTTTCAAAAAATTCATAAACATAGCCTATAATGTGCTTAAAAATTTAAGCCAAAGAAAAAGATGGTATGTATTATAGTTTTTGAGAAAAAAATTATTAAGTTATGCTAGCACGGCGCAGACCGGTGTCACCGCTACTCAACGCGTAGTTCCGTAGTAACCGAAATGTATGTATATTTTTACATAATGTAAATATAGTTAGTGTATTATATTTAAATTATAAGCTTCAGAAAGTCACACTGATCTTTTCATAGTACATGGACATCAAACTTTAGAATTAAAAAAATCGGAGAAAATAATTAAAGTCAAAAAAAGTAATTAAAAAATTGGTAATTTATAGAAAAATAATAAAAATAACTAAAAATTGGGAAAATTATTAAAATTTAAGAATAATAATTGAAAATTTGTTAAATCAATTGAAAAATAATTAATATAATTAAAAACTGGTAAAAATAAGTGAAAATAAGTGAATAATTAAAATAATTTAAAACTGAAGAAAGAAAAATAATGGACTGGTAAAATTATCAAAATTCGCGATGTTCAGGGGTGTTAATTTTTTTTCTTATGCAATTTTAGACCTAAAATTTGAAATTTGAAATTTTTTTTACAAACATTGATTAAAAATAGTTATTTATAATAATCTTCAAATTTCATTCATTAATTCAATCTGTCAACACCTGCGAAGTTTGTCAGTACTTCGCAGTACTGACAAATTTTATGTTTCATACTTTATGTTTCAAATTTTTAATCATTTTTCTCCTTATAAAATTTTGTCATCTTTTAAATTTATTATAGTTTTCATTTCTTTGAACTATTTTCAAACTATTTTTATCATTCTTTAAGGGGAGAGATAGGTGAAATTTTAACTCAACAAAATTTTTGATGCTCAGAGGTGTCATTTTTTTTCTTACATCAATTAAGATGAAGAATTATGGTATTACATAAAAATTAAAAAACAATATTTTTTTGGTCATTTTCAAAATTTTATTTTTCAAAATCCATACGATGGATTGTAGAAAATCATTTAAAAATCCCACAAAAAAATTGTCGATGGAAAAAATGAAAATTGTGAAAGAGGTTTAATTTTTAAAATTTAAGTTTTTCTTAGAATAAATTTCTCAAACTCCGCAAATTATTTGTTTCTCTATTTTTGACATTACCCCATAATTTTAGGTCTAAAATTGCATAAGAAAAAAATTAACACCCCTGAACATCGCGAATTTTGATAATTTTACCAGTCCATTATTTCTCTTTCTTCAGTTTTAAATTATTTTAATTATTCACTTATTTTCACTTATTTTTACCAATTTTTAATTATATTAATTATTTTTCAATTGATTTAACAAATTTTCAATTATTATTCTTAAATTTTAATAATTTTCCCAATTTTTAGTATTTTTTATTATTTTTCTATAAATTACCAATTTTTTAATTACTTTTTTTTACTTTAATTATTTTCTCAGATTTTTTTAATTCTAAAGTTTGATGTCCATGTACTATGAAAAGATCAGTGTGACTTTCTGAAGCTTATAATTTAAATATAATACACTAACTATATTTACATTATGTAATAATATACATACATTTCGGTTACTACGGAACTACGCGTTGAGTAGCGGTGACACCGGTCTGCGCCGCGCTAGCATAACTTAATAATTTTTTTCTCAAAAACTATAATACATACCATCTTTTTCTTTGGCTTGAATTTTTAAGCACATTATAGGCTATGTTTATGAATTTTTTGAAAAAGATCGATGATATACTTTAGATTTTGTTTAAATAAATAATTTAATTTTTTTAATAAAAATTTAATTATATACAATTTCTTAATTATTATAATTTTTCTTGAAAGAGTATTTAAATACGAGTAATTTGAAAAAAAATGATCTCAATTGCTTCAAAATTACAGAAGTTATGATAAAACAAAAAAAATAGTACTCAAAATTTTGAATTTGAATATTTTCGAAAATATTTTGAATTTTTTAAAAATGATTAAAATTTATTTTTTTTACTCCTAAAGGAACCCAAAATATCAATTTCGTAAATATTACTCAATATGACTGAAATTGGTGTGATCACTTGGTATGGACTCGACCATTAATAAAAATATCATCTTCATCAAATAATTCCTCAAAAGAAACCAAATTACTGTTTGTATCAGAATTTTTTAACAAAGATGACGATTCTCCTGTAGATGCAGATATTATGGGTGATGGAGGCGCACATAAAGAAGATGATGAATCATTGAATGGTAAAGATGAAAATAATAAGGATGATGATGTTACTGGAGGTGAGGGTATTAATTTGTGTTGCATTTTTATTCTTTTTAAAACATTACTTGAAGAAAGTGAACCAGGTGATGACTGTAACCTTCTTCTAGATGATAATTGAGTTAAGACATTTGAACATTGACACTTATTTTCCACATTCTGACAGTCACACTTTTTTTTATGATTATCGACATTATTAGCACTGACACCTACCTTAACTTCTTCAATTATTGTAATATCTTCATCGCTATCGCAATGGTAATTATCAAATCTGTTAAAAGTATAGGGATGTTCAGTTTTACCAACGTCATCGTTTAATTCAACTTCCTTCTCAGAGTCACTGGATATGTCAATAACTTCAATTGCAAACTTTTCCATTTTCAATTACAAAATTGTGAAAAAGAATTTGCTGAACCAAAAATAAATTTGAAGCACAATGTAAACAAATTCCTATCAGACACAGACGCTGTTCGCACAAAATGTAAACTAAAAGTGAACAATAACGACGAGGTATAACGACAAACAGTTTGAAAGAGGGGAACAAAAATGGGCGTATACTTTAGAACTCCCACTCTTGTCATTTGAAAGTAGGTTGTGTTATAGAGCTCCGCATGCATAATCAGTGCGTACATGTTTAAAAAAAAAAATTTTTGCAGTTTTTTAAAAGTACAGGCGAAGTAGGTTTTTCATTAAAATAATTATTCTTTCCATTTTAAGGTAAGTAATTATCAACGACTTGAAAGTAAATAAATATTTTAATGTAAGAAAAACAACAATTTTAAATTTTTTTGTCATTAATTCTGAAAATTAAATAAACTATTTATTAAACATTTCATTTCAATATCAAAGGAAGTTAACAGTAAATATTTTTAACTTTAATAACTTGTTAACAGATTGTCTGTGTATTAATATTTTAAACTTTGTTTAACATTTGTTTATTATTATTTATCACTCCTTCATAATTCGAATCATACCATGTTATAGTATTAGTTGTATCGTTTAATTCTGAAAATAGTAATCCAGTGTTTAATAAAGAATATTATCTTGCTTTTAACAGAAGCAATTGATAATTACTTTTTTATCAGCTTGATATCTGCTTTAAAAACTCATAATAGTGGTATTAACAATATTAATTTTAGAAATGTTTAAAAATTACATTTGAATCAAGTTTTTAATTCGAAATATTATTATAGCTATATCATTAGTGCAATTTATCAACGTCTTTAAAGTAAGTAAACACTTTAATTTAACGGAAACAACATTTTTAAATTTCTTTATGGTATTCATTCTAAAAATTTAAACAAACAGTTTGTTCAACATATTATTCTACTTTTGAGTAAAATTTAAAGTAAATAGTTTTGTTAACTTTAATAACTTGATAACAAGTTATCAATGCAGTAGTATTTTAAAACTGTCTTAACATTTCTTTATTATTACTTATCATTTCTTCATAGTTTTCTATGATATCGTGTTATATTATTACTTTCATCGTTTAATTATACAAATAAGTATCAAAAGTTTGAGAAGCAAGAATAACTTGATTTTTACAGAACTAGTTATTAATTAAAATAAAGATGTAAGAGTTTCTTTCATTATTTTAAATTGTATTGGAAAGAGCATACAAGTTAATAATTATTTATTAATAGACTGATATCTGTTTTAAAAAAATTACAACAATGTTGGCATTAACAAAGTTTGTTTTTCAAATGTTTAAAACTTAAATTGGAAGCAAGATTTTAATGTAAATTATTTTTTATTTATTATTCAAAAATGTAACTTAGCAACAACTTTGAAGTAAATATATATTACTATTTAATAGAAACAGCATTTTTAAATTTTTATTTACATTAATTGTTGTATTGAAAATATTATTTGTTAAACGTTTCATTCACATTTTAAATGAAAGGAATAAATTATCCTTGTAACTTTAATTATTTATTATTAGATTGTACATTTAAAAATTTCCTTAAATTCGCTATAAATATTTTTGTTAATATTTATCATTTTTTATAACTACATTAATAGCAAGTTGTAAACTTCTTTTCTAATATACAGGGATCACAGCCCCTATTCTCAGTACAAAAGAGGAATAGGGGAAAATTTTGTTTAAAGTGGGGGGCAAAAAGGGAACACGAAATTCGCATTAAACTCTATGATGGCGACTTCCATTGGAACATTGAAGATGTTCGATATAGTGTTAATAGTTTTTAATTTTTTAAATAGAAAAACATTTAGTATTTACTAAAATGTAAAATTAATATTTTTGAAACAAATATAGTTATACATAAAAACATTACAATATTATGTATGTTAGAAACATTAAAGTGCGCTATAACGCGCGAAAAACTGTGCATTGTTATTTGTCATTCCAAAAATATAAATGTTTGAAAATGTAAATAATGAAAATTGGAGAGAATTAATATTGTTTTTAAAAAAAAACTAAAGAATAACTAAAATAATTGAGAAATTGAAAATAAAACTCGAAAAATATGTGTATAATATTACAGAATTAAGGAAGAATAATTTAAATAATTAAACATTAAATTAAAACTATATAATTTAAAAATTAAGCACATTACAGAAATAAATGTTGGAAATGATTGCGAATTGGAAAAGTGTATTGAAAATGGACAAAGACAATGGAAATTCAGGAAAATAATAGAAACTTGAATAAATACATTGAAAATTGCAGAATTAAATTGTAATTTGAAAGAATGAATTGACATTGAAAGCAAAACTTTAACAATGGCCAGGTTAATCCGAAATGGAACAAAATAATTATTGGAAAAATTGAAGAACAATTATAGAATTGTAACAGAATAATTAAAAAAAATTTTGCAAAACAATTGAAAATTGAGGAAAAGAAATAATAATTTAAAGAAATAGTTGAAAAGTATATAAAATTTACAAGTGGAGAATAAAATTTAAGTAATACAATAATATTAAATTTTAACAAAAAAAATGCAAAAACTATGGAAGTTATAAGAATACCTAATTGTAGGAATTAAATGAACATTGAACAACTAGATTGGAAATTGCAAAAAAATAATTAACATGAAAGAAAAAAATTGAAAGAAGATGAAAGAAATTTAAAAATTAATAAAAGATTTCAAAACATTGCAAGAAGTATTTGAAATTTCAAAAATAAAGTTAAACAATTGAAAGAAGTAATTGTAAATAAAATGATAATTTTTTAATATAGAAGAAAATAATGTAAGAAAAGCCAGAACCTTGCAATATTGAAGACATTAATTTAAAGTTGACAATGAAATTTGTAATTTAAAGGAAGCTGTTGTACAATGGAAAATTTTAATTAAAATTTTGTAACAATTTTTGTGATTTAAAAGAAGAATGAAAAATTGAATGAAACTGAATAGTTAAAAACTAAATTGAAATTTAAAGAATATAATTAAAAATTAAAAAATATATTTTAAAGAAGGCGGTAATCATTAAATATATTTAAAAATCAGTTGAAGCTTCTTAATTAGGATTTAAAATGAGCCGCAGTTTTTTAAAAAAGGCAAACAAAAAAAGAAAATTAAACTTTGGTCAATATCCATCTCTCGCAGAAATAGCTTAGCGCGATTCTTAAATAATGCAAATTCAGAATTAAGTACGAAATAACTTTGATAAATTGAATGTTTAAATTTGAAAATTAGAAGTAGGGAAAATAGGAGACAAATTTTTTGAAATAGGAGAAATAGGCAGAAAACTCTGAAATAGGGGAAAAAAGGGTACTAGGGGACAGTCTGTGATCCCTGAATATATCATTCAAAAACATAACTGTTAACCATTTATAAAGGAGTATTACGTTGAACAGAAACAATCACAACTCTCCAGAAATGTTTAATATGGCAATTGCTTGTGACATTTTTAAAGGGTACAATCCTGAGCAAGTACAAAATATTCTTAAGTAAAAAAAGTAGTAAAAATTTTTATCATTAATAACTTTGTTACTCTAAAATTCTTTTTTAATTTCCACATCCTATTATGAGTTGCATTAAATTCTTTGTCATTAGTGAATAATTCAAATTACTCTTTCAATAATTGTAAATCATTTAAAGTGTTTGAAACTGTTTTTAACATTTTTCTTTGTCTTCTTTTTTCTCTTTTTTTCTCTTTCTAATAACAAGGGAAGGTAGTTTACGTATTAAGAAAGTAACATTGAAATTAACATAAAAATATTTGTTTCACTTACAACTGCTTGCAATATAAAATGTACATTTTTTTATAAAGTAATAAAACTGCTTATTTTTTCACTAATGCTGCAAAAGTTGCTGATGAAAACTTTTGTCTTTTTTTTTTTATCAGATTCAGAAGCAATCGATTAAGTAACAGAGCAGACCTCTTCTGTTCCAGTAGGAGGGAGTGATTCAAGAGAATTAGCTGACAAATGTTCTAAAACTGGCTTTGAAGCTTGCGACAAAGATAATGACGACTTTGAGGTTTTGGATATTGAAGGTTCTGAATTATGATCACTGGATGATTTTTTTGTGTCAATGAAGAGACATTTGCAGAAAGGGGAGTAATCGGAGCAACAGTAGCGTTACGCAATGTAGCAATGTTTATTGACTGAAATTGTCTCATTCTGTCGCTCAACTTTGCACATCGTGTACGCTGTTCAGAAATTTCTTTCCTAAATTTAAAGTTTTTTTCTTGAAGCCTAACTTTGTTTCCCAAGGAAACATTCCTTTTCTTTTGTACTAATCCCGCAAGTTTCTTCGTAAAATGGGGAAAAACAGAACTGACCCTGCTATGACCAAAACCAGTAGTAATTATAGAATTAGAACCTGTAATGAATAAAGGTACTACTTGTACAATTATATTTTGGAATTGAGTTCCAATTATTGGTGTGTCAAACATACCAAGCAATGCTAATTTATTGCAGTAAGGTGCAGAAGTCATGATATCACTATTGCGATGGTCCGCTACTAAAGTCCTACAAAGTAATTTTGCGTCTTTTACTGTAACGTAAACATTACTTGGAAACATATTCATAATTCGATTTGAAATGACTGAATATTCCTGTACATTCAATTCCCCTGGCTGTACATCTTTTGAATCTAATTCTAACAAAATTTTAGAAAAAACATATTCGAAAATGATAATAGAAAAATCACTAGATCCAAATGACAAAACTGAGTCTGACAAGTGGGAAGACAAGTAGAAATAATGTAAATTTAGATTTGAATGTGCTATTCCATTAAAAACAGTTGGTCGAGCATTGAAACCCTTTTCTTTTTGGAACAATGAAATATGATCTTTATGTAAGGCTTTTTTTTATAATGTTCGTAATTCACTTTCTCAGTAAGATTCAGGCGAGCTTTTAATTGTAGAAAAACAATGTGTATAAATTCATTTATATTAATATTTCTCTCTTTTGGATAAGTGCCCTCAAGAGCAAGCCTAACAATGAAATTATACAAATGAGAAATTTTGTCATCAAATGAAAAATCTTTGAATGCATCAATTTTTCCCATTAAATTAATATTTCCAGTGTCTTTATCATGCTCAATCATTGTTTGAATAAAATTGATAAATTGTTTTTTAGTTGTAATAAAAAAATTCTCTGCATCTAAATCACTGTTGCTTGGGTGAGAGAGGGTTAAATGAGTAAGTATAATATTACGCATTACAAATGTCTTTTGAGCAGTACTGTATTGCGAGCAAGCAACTTTTCCTTTCTTTTCAGTAATGTTCATTGTTTTCCCGGGATTGGCACAATTCAGTTGTTCGCAATGCAAACAAAAAAGAAATAAATTTTTATTCTCCTCTAATGTCAAAAACAAGGTTGCCACAGTTCTAGAAAACCTGGAATTTTCATGGAATATTTTTGTAGTCAAAGGAAACCTGGAAAAGTCATATAATTTAATAAAATGTTGTTTTAAAAAATTATCATCAATTATCATCAATATTTCCTGAATTTTAAATTCAATTGTTCAGATACTTTTGTGAAAATTAAATAGCTTTGTCGATACTCTCGACGTATATATCGATAGTATTCGATATATATATATAGTATCACCGATGTTCGATATACAGTACCGTCGGAAATAGTCAGTGCACCCATTTTTTAAGGTTTGAAAAACATCTTTAAACGTACAAAGTACAAATATTAAATTTTTCTGTGTTTATTTTCTTAAAGTAGATAAAATTTTGAGGAAAATAAGGCCTGAGTAAAGTAAGTTAGTCAATTTTTCTTTGAAATATGTTAAAAATGTCGAATTTTTAATGTTTTAGAAAAATTGAAATTACTCTCGAAATAATATAGGTTTTTTAAAGTTTCTATGCTTGTTTTAAATGAAATTTTCTGGAAAATAAGACTGTTGCTTAGGCATTAATGTGCAATTTTTTTGCTAGCATATGCAAGGCTCGGAAGTTGGACCAAAAAATATAAAAAAGTTATTGTTTATATCTTGATATCAAATACAGCTATATAAAATATACCAAGGTCATAATTGTCAATAACTTTCGGAAGGAAGTAATATAATATATATATTGGAATTTTGAAAATTATTTTTATGTCAAAATAGTGTCTTCAAAATTTGATAAATTTTTTGGTCCAACTTCCGAGCCTTGCATATGCTAGGAAAAAAATTGCACATTAATGCTTAAACAACAATGTTATTCTCCAGTATATTCCCTTTAAAACAAGCATAGGAACTTTAAAAAACCTTTATTATTTCAAGAGTAATTTCAATTTTTGTAAAACATTAAAAATTCCACATTTTTTAACATATTTCAATGAAAAATTAACTAACTCACTTCACTCAGGCCTGATTTTCCTCAAAATTTTATCTACTTTAAGGAAATAAACACAGAAAATTTTTAATAATTATACTTTGTACGTTTAAAGACGTTTTTCAAACCTTAAAAAATAGGTGGACTGACAATTCCCGACGGTACTGTATGATTACTACGTTCAGTCGAGTAATGCGTGTCATGTTTTGTGCATGCGTAATACGGTTCTGATAGACGCGCCTTTAGATTGTGATATATAGATATATATATACTATATATATATATATATATATATATATATATATACTGCTATGCTTTCTCAGCAAGTAAGAGAGAATAAGATATAGAATTTACGTGAGTTAGAATAAGACAAGAATAGTGTCCGTAGCAGAAAAAGAGATGAAGAATATGGAATAGATAGAGAGAACAATAGTGTGCGTACAGAAAAAGAGAATAAGGTATAGAATGTGCCTGGAATAGACAAGGACAACAGTAGTGTGCGAAACACAAGGCGAGTTCACACACTGTGATTTCAGTGTGAAAACTTGAAAGAGAGAAAGGTGTGATGATGTTCTTCGTTTGAGGGAGAGAGAAAGAGAGAGAGAATGAGAAAAGAGATTTTAGAGCATTGTGAAAATTCTAAGGCACCCTTGTACGAGAACTTGATAAATGTTGTAAGTTGAATACTTTTTTAATTTAAAAAATGAAAAGTTCGCCACATTTATAAATTAATTTTGTATTTTTTAAACAATTATTTTTAATTTTCTATAATTAAAACTAAGCATCAAACTTGAAATTTATTTATAACCATTGTTTAAACAAGTTTTTGTAACTATTGATTAACTTCATCCAAAATAAAGAATTTATTTATAGCAATTGTTTAAATAAATTATTGTGATTATTAAATTTAGATGAAATGGAATTTAGGTTAATTGGAATTTAAGCTGAATGCATTTTAGGTTAAATGGGATTTAAGCTGAATGCATTTTAGGATAAATGGGATTTAGGTTAAGTGACATGTAGGCTGAATGCATTTTGGGTTAAATGGGATTTAGATTAAATGAAATTTAGGTTAAGTGGGTTTTAGGCTAAATGCATTTTAGATTTATTGAGTTTTAGGTTAAATGAAATTTAGGCTGAATGCATTTTAGATTTAATGCATTTTAGGTTAAATGAGATTTAGGTTAAATACATTTTAGGTTAAATGGGATTTAGGTTAAATAGAATTTAGGTTAAATGGAATTTACGTTGAATGCAGTTTAGGCTAAATGCATTTTAGGTTAAATGGGATTTAGGTTAAATATAATTTAGGCTGAATGCATTTTAGATCAAATGCATTTTAGGTTAAATGAGATTTATGTTAAATACATTTTAGGTTAAATGGGATTTAGGTTAAATAGAATTTAGGGTAAATGGGATTTAGGTTGAATGGCGTTTAGGCTAAATGCAGTTTAGGTTGAATAGTTTTAGGTTAAATGGCATTTTGGCTAAATAGGTTTTACGGAATATTCATGCGCCTCGAGTTAGAGAGATAGAGAGATTAAGAAATAAAAAGTTTGACAGATAAAGAGTTAAAGAGATAAAGAGTTTGAGAGATAAAGAGTTTGAGAGATAAAGAGTGAAAGAAATAAAGAGTTAAAGAGATAAAGATTAACAAATAACACAATTTTCATATTATATATGGAAACGTTTGTGATCTAACTGATTCGTTCGCATTAGGCAACCCTTTATTAACATTTTCAGGTACAAGTTACTATTAAAAACTAATTGGTTGACAGGCAAACAGTGAAAAGAGATATTTAATTTCACAAGCTTAATGTACCCTTTTACTAAGAATGGTCACTCAAAATAAAGATAATTTATTATAGGGTTTTTTCCAATCTTTGTTAACTGAAATGTGATTTATTACAGAAGAGTATCAGTTATTTTAATCTGTATGTTATAATAGTTTTTTTAATAATAATAATAACCCTTAAGCTGTAACGCTGGGTCACTTGTGCCCCTGTCAAACTGTTACACCTTGCTAACTCAAAAGGAGGTACAAGAGGTGGGGCAAAAATTATACTAAAAAATTGTATTCTAGAATACTAAGTGCTCCACAAGTGCCGATGATTTGGTGCATGAACAACTGTCACAGGAGCAAAAAGAAAGTCTAAAAAGGCACGAGTGACCCAGCGTTACAGTTTACGTTGGCGAAAAAACAAAATAAGTAAAATGTATTTTTCCATATTTTTATATTTTTTTATTATGAACTAGCTTTCGAGCCCGCCTTCGGCGAGCATCGAAATCTAGTGGCGTGCCATCAACAGTATTTTTTGACCAAAAGTATTTTGTGACAGAAAGTATTTTTTGACAGCATGCATTTTCCGACAGAAAGTATTTTTTGACAAAAATTATTTTCATGCAGAAAGTATTTAAAACAAACTTTTCTAAGCAACATAATTCTCTTCCAAAAATTATTAAAGTCTAATATCCTTTATTGGAAACTTTCGATTAGCACATATTTTTGATTTCTTTGAAAATTCGTTACTTACGTATTTTTAAGTGCTAATTACGAATATCATAATGAAAATTGGCACCAATTTTATTATAATGTAAAAAAAACAAAAATTTACCATAATTCACAGTTTTTTGCTGTTATCTGATGAAATATTCTTAATTTTAAAAAATATTTTAAACAAAAATTGTAGATCTGATAAAAATACGCATTTTATGCGCTATGAGTTTTTTTATCAAAATAAATATTCTTCGAGAAAAATAGATAAGGTTCTATAACACATATGCATGTACTGCTTTCAGCGCAGGGTATGTATAAACCGGAAGGTAAACTTTTCTATAAAGTTGGGATTGGTTTTACGAAATAAAAAGTATGTATCATAAAAGTTGGAAGTCAAGTTTTCTACATTGATACCATTGGGTCAAAGCGTTATAAAGAGTTGGGTTTTTCATAAACGGATAAGATTAAGAAAAGGTTGGGGGGACATTTTAACTGTAAATTTTTTTTAAACGGATAATCATAAAAAGTGTCATAAAAAGTGTAATTTTTTTTACGGATTCAGGGGAGTTGGAATGCTAAAAAAAGTGGAACCCCGATTTTGATATAATTTAGAATATCCTTTATTAAACTTCACATCCCAGATAGCACCCGAATTTCTGGAAAGTTTCCTGGAACTTTCCTATTTTAAGGTCTGAAATTATCAAAGGAAATCTTCAAGAAACTTTCTGCACATAGCGAAACATCCCCCTCCTGGAAAGTTTCCCTTGGAAACATCCCGGAAACCCTTCCTTGGAATCTTACGATAAGCATCCCTTGGAAACTTCCTGGGAACTTCCCGGAAACATTTTTTGAAAACTTATTGGAAATTTCTCGAAAACTTTCCTTGGAAACTTCCTGGAAATTTGCCCGAGACTTAGTTTGGAAACTTCTCTCAAACATCCCTTGTAATCTTCCTGGAAACTTCCTTCGGAAACTCCCCTAAAACATCCCTTGTAAACTTTCTGGAAACTTCCCGAAAACATTCATTGGAAACTTCCTGGAAACATTCCTTAGAAACTTCCTGGAAACTTTATGGAAACATTCCTTGGAAACTTATTAGAAACATCTTGGAAATTTCCTTTGGAACCTTTCTGAAAATTTCCCGGAAGTCTTCTTTGGAATTTTCCCAGAGGCTAGCTTTGGAAACTTCCCGGAAACATCCCCTGGAATCTTTCCAGAAACTTCTCTTGGAAATTTCCGGGTAACTTTCCGGAAACATTCTTTAGGAACTTCCTAAAATTTTCGCGAAGACTTCCTTTGGAAACTTCTAGGAAACATCCCTTTGAAACTGCTTAGATACTTTCCGGTAACTTCCTTTAATAACTTCCTTTGGAAACTTTCAGTTATTTTTTTTAACTTAAATGATAAATAAATTTTTAAAAAAAAGATGCTAATTTTTCTTTAGAACAGAGATGCCAGGGAGCGAGACCAAACGCATCTGCGCATGTCTGCGGAAAGTTCTGCCATTGGTCGAGATGAGCGGGATAGTTTGAAAAGGCTTTAATAAAACAATTTTAAATGATGACGCTCAATTTGATCAATGGCTGAACTTTCCGCAGACATGCGCAGATGCGTTTAGTCTCGCTCCCTGGCATCTCTGCTTTAGAAAGCTGACAATTTAACAGTGAGGTGTACTATTAAATAATTAACAATTAATTTCATTTAAAGAGATTTGATATGATTGATTTTAAAAATTACAAAATCGTGTATTACCAAAATTATTTATTATTTAAATTAAGGGCATGTGGTAGATAATGACGTCAAAAGCGCGGGTCAATAATGCATTTGTACTTTCGGTTTTTCTCCTCCAAAAAACCGAATTTCGGAATGAAACTTGGTGGATAAAAGGTTTAGGTGATAAGGAGTTCTGACGTTTTCCAACTTTTGAATTATTTTTCGTCTTTCTACGGTTTTGCTGATTTTGAAAATCAGTATATTTAAATGACATTTGCCTTCAAGATGGCGGCGCAAGTCAGATGACTGGGTGGAAAGGGAACAAGTTCCGGCCGTAATACAGCGCTCAAAGCGGCAGCTTAGGAAACTAGCATTTAGTTGGTAAAACAGGGCTATTTATAATAAACATTTGATTTTCTTTTCGCATCAGCTTTTGAATTGACGTTTTTTACAATTATAACAAGAAATTAATATAAATTGATTGAAAATACATGAGTCTCATTGAAATTCTTGTTATATTTATATTTCGTTTGAAATGTGAACTTGTTGTGCGATTAAAAGTAAAATAACCTGAAAAGTGATTGTGGTTATCAGTGTTTTTATTTCAAGTTTTTTAGAATCTCAAATGTGCGTTTTATCTGTTTTATAAAATAATAATCTGAAAAGTTGATGCCAGTGAATAGTGCTTTGAGCATTTTTAAACTTTAAAAAATTTGGAATACAAACGTTTTGTTTTGTGTAACTTCAAATTTGAACTATATTGAATAAAATAACCTCAAAGTGAATGTCATTGTCATTATTGTGCTCTTTGTATTATATAAATTCAGAAAATTTTAATTACAAAATGTTTATTTTTAATTTAAAATGTGCGTTTATTTTCTGTTTTCAAATGTTAACCTAAAAAGTGAATTTATAGTCGTAAATAGTTTTTTGTTCTGTCGATTGAAATTTTCAAATATCTATTTGAATAAATAAATAAACAGTATTTATTTCTTTTTATACGTCATATGTGAAATTGTTTTTTTTTTAAACAGAATAGTTACGTAAAAAGTAAATGTAACTAATGCTTTTTGTAATTTAAAATTTTATAAAACTGATTAAATTGAAAAGTATTTATATCCTTCAAATTATTATATTTTTCCTAATCAGATAACAGTACAAATTAAAATTTTTTAATATTCTTTTGTTTATTTTTAAAATTTCGAAATTGTAAAGCAAAAGTAATTTGTGTTAAATATGTTCTGTCAAATTTTAAATTGCATATAAAAATAACCTCAAAAATCATCTGAAGTGCAAATGTTTAGTTTTCTCGGTTTTGTCGCACTCACATTGTGAAATTGTGAAGAGAAAGTAACCTGAAAGCTGAATATTCTCATTATTGTACATTTTTTAATTTTACATTTCAGAAAACTTTAATTAAAAACTGTTTATTTCCAATCGGAAATGATGCATGTGAAGTTGGCCCCCCACTATCAACCAATTGGATTTCTTTTCAGAGTTCTGGCTTCCTTTCGAATAGTTCTAGAGCTCCTTATACATTTTAGAAATAGTTCTGGCGATTAAATACCAAAACAATCGATTTAACATGATGGGGGGCCAACTTCACGTGGCCCCCCTTTTTTGCAAAAATCGATATATTTTTAGAGTTCTGAGTAGTTTTTAAAGAGTTCTAGAGTTCCCTGTACTTTTGATCAATAGTTCTGCCCATTAAGGCAAAAAAAAAAATTTTTCAAAAAAATAGTCGGCCCCCACATTTTTTTTAAATTACATTATTCTAATCAAAAATGAACTAAAACAGAGAGTTCTAGAGTTCCCTACACATTAAACATAAGACAACTAACTCAAAGTCCTAAAATTTTAAAAACCATCACAATCCAAACTCAAAAGCAAATCAATAAACAACTTTGAAGTTGCAAAATTTATTTGAGTTTTTAAAAATTTAGAGTTCCAAGAGTTCTAATCAGAGTTCTGTTGGCCCCCCAAATAGTTCTGAAGGAAATGTTAATAAAGTTTTTCTATAAAGTCAAAATCCAAAAAACTACACAACTTTAAAGTTTTAAAGTTTTTTTGAGTTTTTAAAAATTTAGAGTTCCAAGAGATCTGATCAGAGTTCTGATGGCCCCCCAAATAGTTCTACAGGAAATGCTAATAAAGTTTTTCTCTAAAGTCAAAATCCAAAAAACTACACAACTTTAAAGTTTCAAAATTTTTTTGAGTTTTTAAAAATTTAGAGTTCTACACTGTAAAAATAAAGTATCAAATTAGTACTATATTTTGGTGTTATAAGAGTACTCTCTAAATATAGTCCCCAATGGTATTAATTTAACACTATTTGGGGTCTAAATTTCATTTTCGTACCACTTTTGAGGATTAAATTGATAGAAGTGAAGTGAGAACAAAAAGAAAAGAGAATCAAAAGTAAATATATTCGACGTCAGTTGACATTAACCTACTGCGCTGTTTCAAAGTCAACAATAAATTACTAAAAGATGTTGAGTGTATTAAAGTGAATTTAAATGTCATATAACAGGTAAGAATGATAAAAATATATTACATGTAAACTTTTTTTTTCTCTAGAGGCTTGAGTATTACTTTTTTTGATTAAGTTTTCAACAAATCGCTACTTTGTAGCAGTGTCTAAGAAAGCTGACACTTATTTATTTAACATTTTCATTTTATTTAATACGGAGTTCCTATTCTGCCAGATGACATGCCAAATAAGAATGTGCAAAGGAATGGTCAATTATTATTCGTTCACTTTATTTATTTGGACATTGAAATAATAAAAGTTTAGTGGAGGGAAAATGTATTTTATTTTTGTGTATGTGCTTGTAATTGTATCCATCGTTTATATGATAAAAAAAAACATAGCCTCAGTTACATATTATTATTATTATTATTATAAATAATCAATTTTGCCATAATGTTTCTAATGAAAATTAGGCTGCGACTGTATTATGGCAAAATTAATTGTTTATAGTAATAATATATATACTTGAGGTTATGTTTTACCTATGTTCTGCAAATGATGTACATAAATTCGAAAAGTATACATTTTATCTTCACTAAATTTCGTTTATTTAAATGTTCAAATAAATAAAATGACCGAATAATAGATTAGTCTTATTCTGACCGGCAACTAGACAAATAGAAACGTTGTTTAATACATACTGTATTTTAAAATATTTATTTGAACCCCAATTATTAAAATTTATATACTCAATAAAAAAACAATTATTTAAATTTCAATAAATATACCAAAAAAATCAATGTTTAGATACAATTTATTAATTAAAAATTTTCCTACTTTTAGAATAAGTAAACAACACTATAAGAGGATTTATACATGTTTACTTGAACTATTTTAAAGTAATTCATCTCATTGATTTGCTAAATTTAAACAAATTTATTTCTTAAAGTATATTTTGTGAAGTTTCATTTTTAGAAGCTTTTTTAAATTCAATTATAGTATTCTCAAAATGTCTTTTTCTTACAGTCGGTGACGGCAAAAGTGAACGAATTAACACACTGGACATTTTTGAACTGGTGGAATCAAAAGACGCAACACCTGGAGCTTCAAAATCTCGAAAAAGAGATTTTTTCCCTGCTCAGAAATTCGGACTATTTAATCCGGTTTTGTCCGAAATTTATCTGAAATTAATCTGGTAAAATCCGAAAGTAGTACGAAAAAAATTAAAAGTCCGAAATCAATCCGAATAAATTCGAAATTTGTCGGAAGAAATCCAAAATCAGTTTAAAATAAAAATTTCAGATCAAAGACAAAACGGAAATTTGTCCGGTGGAATCCGAAGTCAGTCTAAAATAAAAATTGTAGATCAAAGATAGAACGGAAGTTTGTCTGGATCAATCCGAAAAGAGTCAGGCGAATTTTAAAATCCTAAATTTATCCGAAGAAAACCGGAATCAGTCCGGAATAAAAATTTCAGATAAAAGACAAAACGTAAATTTATCCGATGGATTCTGAAAATTGTCCGGCAGTAAATAAAAATCCGACATTTATCCGAAATAATCCGAAATCAGTCTAAAATAAAAATCATATCTATTAAAGAAAGAAATTTGCTTTCACCCGACAAATTTTCGTTTTGTCTTTGATCTGAAATTTTTATTTTTGACTGATTTTGGACTTCTTCAGAGAAATTTCAGATTTCAAAATTAGTCAGACTCTTTTCAAATTCCAATAGACAAATTTTCGTTTTGTATTTGATCTGAAATATTTATTTCGGATTGATTTCGAATTTCTACAGACAAATTTTGGATTTCAAAATTCACCGGACTCTTTTCGGATTCCGCGGATAAATTTCCGTTTTGTCTTTGATCTGAAATTTGTATTTCGGACTGATACCGGTTTTCTTCCGATAAATTACGGATTTTAAAATTCGCCGGACATTTTTCGGCTTCCATCGGACAATTTTTCTGATTTACTTGGATATGATTTATATTTCAGATCGAACTTTCGTCCGAAGAGACCCGGGATCGAATCCCAAGGTCGTGCGATTGCTAATTTGTTAGATAGTTCCAATTGTTTAGGTGTAGCGATCTTATGACAATATAAATATATAAGTCAAGAATAAAATAATAAAAATTGTTATAGACAATTTCCGTTGCTACCGGATTAATATCGAGCAAATTTCGGACAAAACCAGATTAATACACAGGACAGGATTCCAAATTTTTTACACAATTTTAGGACAAAATTCTGACTATTTTCGGAAAAAACCGGATTAATTTCGGATTTTATTAACGTTTCTTCGACCGGAAAAATTTCCGTTTCTACCGGATTAACTACGGACAAAATTCAGACTATTTTCGGACAAAACCGGATAAATGTCGGATTTCATTAATGTTCTTTTGATCGGACATATTTCCGTTTAGCGGATGCCATTTAAATTCAATAATTGGGTGCCACTTGTCATTTAAGACCTTGTTGGACCAAAACACGCGAAACCTGGGGATTTAAAATCTTGAAGAAGAGGTTTCTAAGTTGGAAAATTTTTATGAACAAGATCTTGATGTTTTATAATTGGAGGTTGCCATTGAAGTTTATGGACTGGCGTTCAGTGGAGATTTTAGAACTGGTGGGATCAAAAGGCGCGACACTTGGAGCACAAAAATTTCGAAGAGATTTTTAGTCGAAAAAGTCTATAATTGGCATGAAATTTAATTTTTTTAGTTGTCGAATTCTATTAAATTCTTTTAGCTAAGTGCCCTTAAACATTGCAGACTTCGTATGAGCATAAGACGTGCCTCTGGATGAACAGATTCTCTAAGGAGCGTTTCGAAATTTTTTAAACATATTATGCATAATGTGTTGAGTTTTTTAAGTTGACAGTTCTTTTTTCATTGTTTGCCGTCTTTCGATATTCTTGATTACTTGTGGTTTAAAGGCCCGGATTCATTGGCAGAGGACCTTGAAGTTGTCATATTCGAAATGTAAGGTTATCTGAAAATAATTTTTTTTTAATACTGTGATTATGTACTTTTTTTTATCTAATTTTGTTTAATAAAGTAATTATTATTGTATTTTTTTTACTTAAATTTTTTATGAATTATGTATTTGGTTGTGACGATCACGAAGAAAATGTTTGGAGGATAATAATCCTTTAGAGTTAATATTCTTTGTTGTTGTTTTTTGCACTCTTGTAGTTTGTATAAAATTATATTTTGACATCAATTGCCTCTTTACATTTTAAATTTGCGTTTTTTATTTGTTTTACTATTGAAATAGGTTGAGAAATTACTATTTGTTTTGGTTATAACCAAGAAGACTAGAGACAGGAGGGCAAGCTTGGTGGTTTTGACATAGAGAGCGTTGAGTGAGACTTGGCCCCTGTCAGTGGCGGATCCAGACTTGGTTTCAGGAGGGGGTCATACATGAGAGAGAAAGAGACAACACTATAGTGTTGTCTCTCTCTCTCCCATGCAAATCCAAGTTAGCTCCAGGGGGGGTCATGACCCCCATGACCCCACCCCCGTGGATCCGCCACTGGCCCCACGCAGTGTTGCCAGACCCATGTTTTAGTTTTGCGGACGCGCAGGCGCAGAAATGCGGATTTTCGTTTCAAAACGCTGATTTTTTAAAAATTGTTTTTTTAAGCTAGTATTTGTTTAAACTGTTGTATATTTGATTTATTTGTATAATTTAAGAGTGTATAAATATAAATATAAGCATTTTTTAATAAATAACTTAAAAAAATCATACTAATAATACTCATATTTTTATAATTTGAGTAATTAATTATACTGTTAAGTTAATAATTTTTATGTATAATATTCCTAAAAAGAATTCTTAACGGTTATCAAATAACAATTCACAGTCACTCGCATACACTGACAAATAATTAAGACTTAAGCAGAAAACTGACAACCAATCCGAATATTCAGTTTTTTAAATTCTATCCATCTATATATTTTGATTGGTTCATAGCTTTTGCTTTATACATTTTGGCAGGTATGGGTAGCACGTAGCAATGCTTGTATGTATTTATAATTATGTGTCATTCACTAGACGTAAGCCATGGTACGGAAGGTGTTTCTGCCTTCCTTAACAATTTTAACGCCTGTTTAGTAGGAGAAAAAGTGGGTCAACTTCAAAATGCGGATTTTTTGGTAATCCGCTTTAGTCAAAGCGGATTGCGGATGGAGAGATCAAAATGCGGTGCAAAATGCGGAAATGCGGTGTCTCTGGCAACACTGGGCCCCAGTATGTAGGCGAGCCTGGAAGGCGCCAACTCTCTATTTTTGTTTCTGCGCATCTTGTCACCAAAATTTAAATCTTTATTTGAATGTTGGTTTTGCCCTGCGTGTTAATTTATTGTTAATCATTGTGTTAATGATTACATAATAAGTATTTTTCGTACAATTAATTTTATAATTATAAAAACTTATTAATCATTATTAAATTTAACTTTCGTTTATAACCAATACCTCTTATCGTTTTAATGTAATATTCTTTAAAAAAAATAGAGAAAATAGGTTATGGAAGAGAGCTTCTTGTCTGGTTTTACATGGTTGCTATCGAAGTCCTGTGACTTCGGTTGCTATGAAAATTCCATGAGTTTTCCAGGTTTTCCAGAACAAGTTTTGGGAAAATTCCAGGCCAATTTAAAGAAAAAAATTCATTGTTATCGTATAATTCTGAAAATTCTTTAATAATCGCAAATTAGTTATTAATTTTAATTAATGTCATTAACTAATTAAATAATAAAATAAATAAATGAAAGCTGGTTTAAAAATTAAAAATTTATAGATATTAATTGGAAAATTGAGAAAAATATTAGAAGTTTGAGAAACATAATTGAAAGTTAAAGAAATTAATTGAAGTTTGAAAAAAATAATAGAAATTGGAAGAGAATAATTCAAAAATACCAAAGAAATTTAATTATTTATTTATTTCATAATAAATAATAATAATAATACCAAGGAATTAATTAAATTTTGAAGAAAATAATTTTAAAATGACAAAAATAATTTATATTTAAAAAAAATTGTAAAATGTCTTAATGAAAAATTGATTAAAAATTAAAAAATGAACATTGGAAAATTGAAACGAAATAATTGATATTTGAAGAAAATAATTGAAAAGTTTAAAAAATAATTGAAATTACAAAAAAATAATTAAAGAATGAAAAAACATTAATCTTTGAAAAAAATTATTTAAGACTGGTGTAAAAAAATAAAATTTTTAGTACGATAATTGAGATATTAACGAAATAATTAAAATGTAAAGAAACTAATTGAATAATGACACAAATAATAATTGTAAGCTGGAGTAAAAATTAAAAATTTAAATACGATAATAGAAAAATTAAAAAAAATATGCGAAGTTTGAGAAAAATAATTGAAAGTTGTAGAAATTAATGGAAGTTGAAAGAAAATAATTGGAATTTGAAGAGAATAATTCAACAATGTCAAAAAAATTTAATTATGTAGAAAGTAATTCAAGTTTCAGAATCATAATTGCAATTTGTAAAAATTAATTGAAACAGGTATAAAAAATTAATAAATTTATAACTATAATAAAACGAATAACGAAAATGATTAAAATTTGAAGAAAATAATTTACAACTGGTATGAAAAAATAAAAAATTGAAGACATTAAAAAAAAATAAATAAATTTATTTAAATAATTAAATAAATTTTATATGAATAAAATTATTGAAATTTGTAGAAAACAATTCTAAAATGGGAAAAATAATAGAATAATATGTAGAAAATAATTGAAAAATAGCAAAAATACTTGAATAATGACAAAAGTAACTTAAGTTTGAAGAAAATAATTAAAAAATTTTAAAAATAAATTAAAACTTGTGTAGAAAATTTAAATGTTCATGACAATAATTACTTCTACTTGATTATGTCTGAAAAAATTTTAAAATAAAAAAATAATAACAAAAAATTAATCAAAAACCCAAGCATACAATGTAAGAAAATAAGAAATTGCAAAAAATCTTTTAAGTAGTAAAGTTCTGGATATTAGTAAAGAGAGGTATGCGGTAAAGGTACGGTCACAGCTTTTGCTGCTGCCTGCCTGCGGGCAGACGGGGCAAGGGACGCGCATGAGTTGAAAGAAGACAGAAGATTCAAATTTGAATTTTCTGTCTTCTTTCAACTCATGCGCGTCCCTTGCCCCGTCTGCCCGAGTGCCCGCAGGCAGGCAGCAGCAAAAGCTGTGACCGTACCTTAAGGCATTTATGCACCTAGGTGTACAGTCGGGGACATTGATGCCTTACCTCGTCTACGCTTGTCTTACACATATGTTCACGTGCATAAGACAAGCGTAGACGAGGGAAGGCATATATGGCCGCGACTTTATTTTTTATTACGTATATAATGGTCTCTCTGCAATGGATGTCGATGGAATCGACACGCATGTAATGCACATCGACATCGACATCATGTCGATGCGCACGCATCGTTCCTAACCCTAAAGAAATATTTATAATAATAAAACAACACAAATATTCGTAAATACTTACTAAAAAGACCATAGCAACTCCGGAATTAGTTAAATTTGAGTATTTTAATAATTATTATATTAATTTATGAAGTAAATAGAGCTGTCCAGTGTGACGTCAGAACGCGTCGGTAAAATCAAAATCTACGCTCAGTTTACCACCTCACCGAATATTTTACATTGAGCGTAATGGGATTTTGATCTAAAATTAATTTTATTTAATAAATTAACTTAGAATTCCATCTTCTTGAATAGTAGTAGGCTATTGAAGTTATTCCGGAAATAATTCTCTAGTTTTTTTTCGACTGACAGCAGCTAAACATTTAAAATCGGAAGAATTACGCGATTGCTATATGTGACCGGCAAGAAATGAGATTATGCGATTTCAGGTGCTTTTTTGAAACGCAGTGATTTATCTGACAAAAAATTATAAAGAGCTCTAGTTTGTTCAAAACCTTTTATTTTAGATAATGTATCAATAAAGTATTAAAAGTGTAAAGTAGTCTTTTATTATTGTGTTGTCGTTTTGTCATTCTATGTGTGAAACATAACCCCTATATTATATACATAATTACAAAATATGTACAAATATACATTTTTATTTACACAAAAATACTTATTATTATGTTTAATAGAAAATTAGGGACATTTTTTGTAGGTTGACCTACTCCATTCCATAAATTTCTATCATTTCTACATCGGTTACAAATAATGCTTACAATATAGGGGTTATGTTTCACACATAGAATGACAAAACGACAACACAATAATAAAAGACTACTTTACACTTTTAATACTTTATTGATACATTATCTAAAATAAAAGGTTTTGAACAAACTAGAGCTCTTTATAATTTTTTGTCAGATAAATCACTGCGTTTCAAAAAAGCACCTGAAATCGCATAATCTCATTTCTTGCCGGTCATAGAGTTCCTATAAAGAGAGTTAGGACACGTGCCCCCTTCCACTAGCCTGTTGACAAACCGGAGACGGAAGTGACGATGAAGAAATTTGTGTGATTGGTTGAAAAAGGCGGGCGAAATTTAAAAATGTATATTAAGAAAGCATTTTAAAATCAGCGCGCTCTTTTCAGCCAATGAAAAAATTTTCAATACACTTCCGTCTCCGGTTACGCTGAGCCAATCAAAAGTTGAACTTCACGTGTCCTAACTCTCTTTATAGGAACTCTAGCCGGTCACATATAGCAATCGCGTAATTCTTCCGATTTTAAATGTTTAGCTGCTGTCAGTCGAAAAAAAACTAGAGAATTATTTCCGGAATAACTTCAATAGCCTACTACTATTCAAGAAGATGGAATTCTAAGTTAATTTATTAAATAAAATTAATTTTAGATCAAAATCCCATTACGCTCAATGTAAAATATTCGGTGAGGTGGTAAACTGAGCGTAGATTTTGATTTTACCGACGCCTTCTGACGTCACACTGGACAGCTCTATAGTGAGTAAATATTTCTTGACATTTCGCATTGATGCGCGCGCATCGACATGTCGATCTGCATTACATGCGTGTCGATCCCATCGACATCCATTGTAGAGAGACTATTACATCCTGAATTTCATGCACAATGCATTTTCTGTTGTTAGGGTGCGATCCCATGTGATCAGAAAACGTAAACGGAAAGCAGAAAATCATGAGAGTGAGAGTGGCAGACGTATATCATTGACTCTCTCACTCTCATGATTTTCTGCTTTCCGTTTAAGTTTTCTGCTCACATGGGATCGCACCCTTAGTGGGTAAATTACGTCTTTTACAAATATACAAAACTCACGTAATTTACGTAAAAACCTGGAAGTTATGCGTAACTTCCCAACTCTGGTCGTGCTTCCGTCTGCGTAACCCTGCCCATCACTGTTAAAAATCGATTATGATTAATCGATAATTTTGAAGAACAGCTGATTTTCGATTAGAATCGATTTTAATTTACACATTCGATTCCACTTCCAAAGCGTGCAAAGTGGATGGATAGATAAATTATTAGATTTTCTTATTTTTGTGCATTATACTTGTTCTTTTCGCTTAAATTCTATAAATTGTTGACGTAATATGTTGTTCTACAGTTTTGGACATTTTTAAAGGACTTTATATATCTTCTGTGACATAAATATTTATCTAATTTTCCACCATGTGGTTCTTGGAGTAAGATTGCAGTGGTTCGCTGTCACCTCGAACCCCTTAACTTGATATTAGTTTTTAAGCAGGTATTCTTTATTTTTTAGCAAACTTACGACGATTTATAATTCATCTTTGAAAATTATGTGATAACTTCGTTCTTACTTTTCTAGTTACTTTTCTAGACTTGTGTTGACTTCTGGGATGCAATCACACATTTCATTTGCCTGCTATGTTATATAATATACACTGGTAATAAAATCTGTGTAATATTATTACATTCGACTTGGTGAAAAAGTTAACCTATCGCACGTAGTAAATTTTTACTGATTCCGCTAGTAAATGTACTTACTTAGATGATCTCGTTTTATTATTCGGACTAATTCGCAATGTCAAACATGAATTGACTTAGTAAGTAATTGAGTAAAAGTAAAGTAATAGATTTATAGGTTTTTAAAATTATAAATTTAACATGCTTCAACTGGAGAATAATAGTCAATTCATTTTTAAACTTTATAGTTTAACTTGCAGTTTTCGTACACAGGCTTCATCAGCCAAATAGCCGAGAATGTGGCTCATTCCTTTCTTAAGTTAAAAACATCATATCCTGCCCTAAATCTTTGTATATTTTTTACTTTTGGACTGCTATTAAAACTCTCAGCAACAGGCACTAGCCAGATGTTCCAGCGGACAATATTACTCTGCTCTTTATACTATCTGAACATTGTTTTTGATAAAATAGTTCAGATAATATTAATAATTTTATTAGCTAATATGTCTATTATTCAAGTAATATATATAAAATATACTAACTAATTTTTTAATTCCGTTAACATAACAATAAATGCAAACGGTATACAGTTGTTGGTCCCCTTATAGTGAATTCCCACCCTACAACATTTTCAAGAATATTAAAGAAAAACGGTTATAATACCTTGTTTTGTAAAAAAGTTATAAATTCTGTACATTTTTTTGGTTAGGATGTAAAAAACAGTGCATTTATCACCACTGTAATAATGAAATATTGACGTTTCTCAAAAACCGGTAATAATCTAATAATAACCTCAAATTATCCTTATATTTTGATGTTACTACAAGTTTGGTGTTGCCCCACTTTAATTGATTAATATTATTTCCAGAAAAAGGTAATTGTTTCAAAATACTTTTTCTTTTGTACTATCAGGCTTTATGTTAGTTTTTCTAAAGTTATTTGAATTTCTATATGGGCAATCGGTAATCACTGTATAAACTCATGTTCAATCTCTCTATGAAAGTGCCAATGACTATTTTTTCTTTTAGATTGAGGCATTTTTCAGTTCCTAATATTTTTTAATAAATAAAAAGCAGTTCTTTCTTATCATGAATTTTTTGGACTATTTAGATTATCTCCTGATTGATTTCATTTCCTATTTTAATAATTTTGGACCTAAATTTAGAAATTTATAATTTACATTTGCTTAAGCTGGCAATTACTATACCGTTTGCCCCTATTGTTATTTTTAAAAGTATTTGATTCATTTAAAAATTTTTAGCAGACAATAAGTGGGTCTAAATGTGTAACAAATGAAAGAATAATATACGGAAAGATCTTACATCTCACTTCGGGTTGTTCCCGCAATTACTTAGTAACTTAATTCTGCTGAGATTTAAAAACAACGAAATATCGAGTTACCATGACAACAACAGTCCAGACTAAATCGGCTTTTTCCGTTTAAAAAAAAGATGCTACAAACTTGGTGTGTGTAAATCAGCTAAGAAATTGAGCTGTTTCCAAATAACTTGGTCTTCAATCTTCATACATTTATCTTTATAAATCGTCAAATACCACAAGCAACATCTTGGTCTTATTGGTAATAATCAAATTTTTATTAAAATCCCTCGATTTTTTAAAATTTCTATCACATTTTTTTAAAATAAATAAAAAAAAATTTTTTTCACTTAAACTTGGAATTTTTTCTATATTTATCTAGAGTGCAATTGAATCCACCAATTTTTCAACGTGTCAATTATACTGGATTTCGGCAACAGTAGCTGCTTTTACAACAAGTCTTTGTGCGAAGAAAGCGGATAGGAGTTAAGCGACAAACGAAGATTCATATATATGAATTTATGAAGATTAAATCTGCAGCTACCATAAGTGCAAACGTTGTTTGCTTTCAGGTAACAACCGCATTTAAATTACATTTTTAAAAATAAAGATTCGCTTATTCTAAATTTGATGTTCTTTTTTAATTATCAAATATAACTCTATCACTTTTACAAAAAATATAATAATTTTCATCATCTTAGATATTTCGCTAAACAATTATTATTTTAGAATAGTTTACTTTCCTTTAAGAATGAAATAAAATTAATCCCAACCATTATTAAAAAACGTCACGTTTATTGACAAATAAAATAAATAGAATATAAGTAAAATATTTTAAAATATATTTACAACTTCCTCTAAATTTATCTGAGCTTAAATTTAACTAATAAATCTTAAAATTATTTGACTTAAAAAATAATTAATAACATTTAGAAATTTAATGGTTTTTTATGTTTTTTTTATGACAAATTTCTCTATTTTTCTAATTATTGTTTTATCATTTTTTATTACATGTTTTAAGGTTTTTTGATTTTAGCAAGCTTTTTCCTGATTTTCATTCAATTTATTCGTTTTTTCGTAATTTATTTTATCATTCTTTAAACTTTTAAAATATATAATATTTTTTGTTCTTCTTTACGTTTAGAAACATTTTTTTTTGACTTTTCAGTTTTTAATTGTTGGGTTCTTATTTTTCAAAAAACATTTTTATTAATTTTTACTGTATTTTTTTAATTTTATCACTTTTTATAGCCATTTTTTTCTTTTGAATTGTAGTTCTTTTTGTACTTATTTTTTTTTTATTTTCTTTACATCACCAAAATTTTTTAGTTTATTTTATACAATTCTGTATTATAACATTCTTAAACAATTGTTTGTTTTTTCATTGCTTTTCGCATTTATATTTAAAATTTTGTGGAGAATGGATTTTTTTTTCAATTTTTCTATTTTCTTTAAGAATATGTTCAATTTTCTCTAAATTTGTCTATTTGTTCACTAATTTATTTACTGTTTATACAAATTCTTAGTTTTATGATTTTTTAAACAATTTTTGTTGTTAGAACTGTTGTAGAAATATGTCTAATGTTTAACAGTTTGTCCTCTTTCTTAAGTTGTTCTTTTTAAATTTTATTAATTTAGTTCTAAACTTGCCTCAACTTTGACAACCTTTCCTCAAGTATCGTGAAATTTCAGAATCTTTGCTGCAAGTTTAGAAACTTAAAGGTTTGCAAAGTTGAGGCAAGTTTAGGTGCAACGAGGGTTCTTTCATAAACTTTTTAATTATTTTTTGACAATTTTCTTATTTTATTCTTACTGGTTTTTATTTTTTATCGTCTTTCATATTTTTCATTATTTATTGTATTTTTTATGGATTTTTTTTTTTTTTTTGTGGACAATATTATTTATATTTTAAAATATTGCTTTATTCTTTTTTATTTAAATATTCTTGGTTTTTATTTATTGTTCACACTTTATGACTGTACAATTCACTAATTTTTTGAATTATTTTTTACAATTTAACTTTCTTTACAGTCCAGAATTATTAATGCGCCAAGTGAATCTGAATGTGGAATAAAGGAAATAATAATAAACGGAAAGATCTTCTTTTTATATCGTACTTCGAGTTGTTTTCGTAATCGCCTACTAAGTTCATTCTACTGAGATTTTAAACAAACCAAGCGCCAAGTTACTATGACAAGAATCAAAACAAGATCGGTTTTTTATTTTTGAAAGAAAACGTGTCACAAACTTAGCGCGTGTAAATCAGGCAAAAGTTTCAGCCGTTTTTATATAACTGTCTCTTCAATCTTCATACATTTATCGTCATAAATTGTCAAATATCACAAGCGACATCTTCGACTTCTAGGTAATAATCAAAATTTTAATAAAATCCCTTAATTTTTCAACATTTCTATTACAACAGTCTAAGTTTAATTAATGTTATAATTTATCTATAAGATAAATTTGAATTTAGTTATTAATTTTATTTATTTAAAAAATAATTGTAACATATATTTAATTTAACATTTGCTATGAAGAATAACTATTAATTTTTTTTACTTGGTGGCGATTCGTTACCGTGAATCCTGACATCTAAAAATTTATTTTTCCCTTTTCACATGAATAACATGGTTAATGATTTATAGTTTTAATCTTTTTTAAGAAAAAGTGTGTTCAATATTATAACTTTTATTTTTCTAACCTCCACTCTATAAAAAATTCATGAAAATTTTTTTATAAATAAAGTAGTTTTAATTGACCTGGATATTTTGCTAAACAAAAGCTATTATTTCAGAAAAGTTTACTTTCCTTTATCTCAAAAATTAAATAAAATTAATCCGAACCATTAAAAAGAACGTAACGTTTATTGACACATAAAATAAATGTGATATAATTAAAATATTTTAAAAAATATTTACAACTTTCTCTAGATTTGTCTAAGCTTTAACTTGACTAATCAATCTTGAAATTCTTTTAATAAAAAAATGATTAATAACATTCAGAAATTTCATGGTTTTTATATTTTTTTAATTAAAAATTTCTCGTATGTTTTAAATTATTGTTTTATCATTTTTTATTAGATGTTCTAGGGTTTTCTGATTTTATCAAACTTTTTGACATTAAATTAAATTTCCTGATTTTCATTTAATTTACCCGTTCTGCCGTAATTTATTTTATCATTCTTTAAACTTTTAAAATATATATATATTAATTTTTAATTATTTTTTATGTTTTTAAAAAAAAAGATGACTTCTTAGTTTTTAACTATTCGTTTCTTATTTTTTAAAAAATATTTTCTTATTTGTTTAATATATTTTTACACAATTTCTTAAATTTTATTACTTTTTTAGGATATTTATTTCAATGAAATTTAGTTATTTTTGTATTGCAAGTTCTATTTCATTTTGTTCTTTTTATCGGCCAAATTAATTCAGTTTATTTTATACAATTCTGTTTTATAATATTCGAAAGCAATTTCTTTTTTTTTTCTCATTGACCTTCTATTTTATGTTTAAAATTTAGTGAAGGTGTGGATATTTTTTTAATTTTTCTATTTTTTTGGAATTTATTCAATTTTTTTTTTTATTGTCTATTGGTTCACAATTGTATTGAATATTTCTACAATTTCTAACTTTTATGATTTTTAAACAACTTCTGTTGTTAGAACTCGTTTAAAAATATATCTAATGCTTAAAAGTTTTTTTTCTTCTTTAAGTTGTTTTAACATTATTTTTTTTACAATTTTCTTAATTTATTCTTACTGCTTTTTATTTTATTTTTATCGACTTTCATATTTTTGATTATTTTTTCATGTTTTTATTGTTTTTTGTTATTGAAAATTTTGGTTGAATTTTATATTATTGTTTTATTTTTTTATTAACAGGGTTTTGATTTTTCTCGTTGTTTTAAGTTTTATGGCTTTAAAATTTTCTAATTATTTGAATTATTTTTTACAATTTTACTTTTTTTACAGCCCAGAAGTATTATTAATATGCCAAGAGAAACTAAAAAAAGGAAAGATCTTTTTATATTCCACTTCAAGTGAACCTATTCTCCTAATAATCAAAATTTTAATAAAATCCCATAATTTTTTAATCATTCGATCACGTTCGTCTAAGTTTAATTACTGTTTAAATTACTTGATAAGCTACATTAGAATTTATTTATTACTTTAAATTATTTAAAAATAATTGTAACATATATTTTAATATGATATTTGCCATGAAGAATAACTATAAATATTTAAAATTTTATTTTTCCTTTTTTACATGAATAATGTTTTATTGTTAAAGATTTAGAATGTCAATCTCCTTTAAGAAAAAGTGTGTTCAATATTATAACTTTTACCTTTCTAACCTTTACTTTACTATAAATGCATGATTTAAATTTTTATAAATAAAGTAGTTTTAATTGACTTTCATAGTTTGCAGTTCACATAACCGTGTGTTAATAATAATAAAAAAAAAATATATATTTTTTCACTTAAACTTAAAATTTGAATTTACCCTTATTTTTCTTAAATTAATTAACTTGAATTTATATAGGGTACAATTGAATCTGCCAATTTTTCAACGTATCAATTAGACTGGATTAAGGCAACAATAGCAACTTGTAACTATCAGTCTTTGTGCGAAGAAAGCGAACAAGGAGTCAAGCGACGAACGAGATTCATTCATATATATGTATTAAATCTGCAGCTACCACAAATGTAAAGGTCTTCTGCTTTCAGGTAACAACCGCATTTAAATAACAAATTTAAAAATATAGATACACTGATTCTAATTTCACGTACGTTGCTAAGGTAAATGCATCAGTTGCTGCGGGCTCTCAGCAGAGACTCCTTTTTATTAAAAAATACCGCTTTTTTATTGATAACAATGAACTTACGACTTATTAAATGAGTAGTTTGTGTTATTTAGATATTTATTCAAACATCAAAACCCCATAAAAATTGATTATTTGAACAAAATTAAGAAATTATAAATAATCGAGTGGCTATTCACTCTAAATCAGTTGAAATCGCATCACGCAGTATTTGGCAGTAGTTCGAGTAGAATCATCTGATTCCCTTTTAAATGACACTAACCGGCAGTAATTCGCATTAAGCATACTAATTCATTCCTTAGCTCGATTTCTCGAAAATTATTAATTTAACTTCTTAAAATTCAAATATTTGAGAAAAGTTTTATATGCTTTTAATCGTCAGAAAACACAGATTTTGAATTTCACACTAATAAATTGTTTACACAAAAATTTAAACAACAATATTTGTTGTTAAATAATTAATTAAATCTACATTAAGCAAACAATGGGTTGCGCTACCTGAAGGATAAGAAGTCATTAGGTTAGTAATTAAGGACCTCGTATGACCGCCGGACTGATTGTGAGTTCGAGTAGAATCGTCTGATTCCCTTTTCGACTACACTAAATGAACAGTAATTCGCATTAAACATACTGACTCGCTTCTTAAGTGTACTGATTCGTTCCTTAGGTGTCTTAAATACACTTAGTCTTTCTTAACACGCTGATTTACTCTTAAGCTCCTGACTTCAAAAATCTGAACATGATTACAATTCTCTGCATGTTGATTTCAAGCAGTAAAAGTCATTGATTCGCGAGTGAATAGCCCCTCGTAAATAATATAAAATGCATCTATTGCTGCGGGTTTGAGTCAGTTGATGCGTGTTAGTTGCTGCGGCCAGAATAACGTGTAAATAGAGGTTAGATTTTCCGCAGCAACTAAAGCACGTACAAACCAAATGTTTGCTTTAGTTGCTGCGGGAACAATAATTTAAACTTAAATAATTACAAATTAATAATAGTTAAAATAAGATTTTTGATGGAATTGTATTAAGTAAAGGTTAGAATAATTTTATCACATATTTTGAGGTAGGTAAATATTCTTAAATTGAAATTAGTAATATTTTTCTGAAAACCGCAGCATCTGAAGCATATGCAGCAACTAACACACTTACCCTAATTATCAAATCTACCTAAATTATATTTTGAGAAATATAATAATTTTTACCATCTTAGATATTGTAGGAAAATAGTTTAATATAGTAATAATTGTATTAAACAATAGCTACTAGTTTACAACAATTTTCTTTCCTTTATCTAAATAATTAAATAAAATTAACCCTAACCATTATTCAAAACATAACGTTTATTGGCAAATGAAATAAATAAAATATGAGTAAAATACTTAAAAATATATTTACCACTTTCTGCAATAAGTATTTTTAAAAATATATTGGTCATTGTACCTTTAGTGTCTATTTAAAAATTTATTTCTAGATATAACTTTGCTAAATTTCAAGTTTATTGTAACTCTAAAAAATCACGTGTCAGTATTTGATTATTAAATTTCCTAACTTTTTGGCTCATTAATTATAATATAGGAATATTCTCGGTAGTTAGCTACAAACGGTGGTACCGGCTAAAACAGGTACTTCTAACAGATTTGAATATTTTTTAAGTAAATTTTTCTCAATAGTCTCAATATTTAAATTATTGTTTTTTCCTTTTGAATCCATTTTAACTTACAAGACGTATAAAAAGTAGAGAAAAATTCTGATATTTTCATTTTTATGGAAAATTATCTTTCGAATTATACCAAGAAATATGATAAATTTAGATACAGTCAAACTTCCATTCCGTGGACAGCAATTTGACGTGTCCGCGAAAGAGAAGGTCATTAAAATGCTATTAGTGGCCCTGAATTCAATGGTGCGCACACACACGCACGCAGTCATAACTCTCACCGATATAGACCGTTCAAAGCTTCCCTGCTGAGTTACCGCCGATTAGAAGTTCGCGAAATGGAAGGTTGACTGTATACGTATTCTAAATTTTTCCAAAAATCAAAGATCTCAAAACCATTGTAAAATTTATTTTAATGTTGATTAGACTATTTTAAAAATCATGTAAATATTTAAAGGTCATGCCCGTTATAAACGATTGCAACTAATTTAGAAATATGAAATTATTCTTTTCTAATTATTGTATTTGAAAATAATCTATCTTTTATAAATTAAATACAATAGACTTATTAAGTAAAAAAAAAAAACATTAATTAAGTATTGCCTACTGATTTTCATGAACTAATTTTCTTATTAACACATGCGTTTTTGTAAATTCAGAAAACATCTTAATTTTCTAACATAAACCTTTATGAATGAATGTTTTAGAATTTTTCTTTTGCCTTATTTTATTATTTAACTCTTATAAGTTATTATAAAATTAGCATACAGTCTTAGAATCCAGAGGAAGTAACTACATAAGAGTTTTAAACTTGGTATCAATTAGAATTAAATAAAAGAACCTATATAGGATTCAAAGTCTTACAAACTGTTTTGATTTATTTGAAAAAATGTATCCTAATTAGAATCGTCTTTATATATAAGAAAGGGTTATCTACATTTGGGCCTTATTATTTCTGATTCAGTTTCAAACGTTTTAAATACTTATTCTTTAAATCTTATTTCTAAAGTAATTTTTAATATTTCGTTATAATTTCTAATGCTTTAAAAAATTTAAACTATATTACTAAAAATTCTTTAATAATTCACGAATTTTTCTCATATCCACAGTTCGTAAATAGGGAATAAATAATTTCTTAATTTTCTGTATAACGTTGAAAAATAAATGCCAACAATTTTTTTTAAGTAAACGATTGTTAATTAATTTCATGAATAAAGCTAAGATTATTATGTTTTGTTTTGTAAATCATCCATTATTGGAAGTAAAATGATGACAGGTCAAATTTCAGACTGTGAGATTCTATTAAAGTGACTAGTTAAGATTTGGAAAACATGCTATGTCTAATTCTTGTTTACTTTTTTATAATGATACAACTATTTAAACTTAACAAAAATCATAAAAAGGCTTTGATAAATTTTTCGTTAATGTTTATAAAATAAAATACATTTGATACCTGAAATGTCAAATTAGTCAGAAATTTTAATTAAAATGACTTGTTTCTTAAATTTGCACTGACGTCATTCTGCTATCAATCTACGGAATAAATTTTAAACTTAATCTTTTCGGATTATTTTTAACAGTTGTTGAAAATGTCATTGAAACAAAAAAAATTTAATTATTTAAAAAACAATTTTGATACCTTACTAAACTAATAATGTATTCAATATCGCTCATATATTTATTATTACTTAAACACCACCATATGTTAAAATTAAGCATTTTGTTTGTTTTAAAAAAAGTATACTTAGAAACTTCAATTTAAAGTTTGAAATTTTTATAGCTCTCGCACGCACCCCCTGCAAGTGCTAATCGTAGTACAGATTGCTTATCAACTTTCGGGGATTTGTGGGATTTTTTAATAATATCCGAGAATTTTAAAAAAATTTGGTCTAAAAACTTTGGGTCGAAAGAAATTTGAAATAATATTAAATATTAGTACCTCAAAATCATTGTAATTTTTATTAATCCTAAAAGGCAAATAAATCAAACTTCAATTTATTCAAACGTTAATAGTAATAAAAAAAAATAATAATAATTTATAATACTTATAATTAAACCAAATTTCAATACTAAAAAATTACTTAGTTTGCGTTTCGTTCATTTCACAATTTCTTCTTTTTGTTTTTATTTTCCTAAACTTTTTTTTAAAAAGGAGTTTATCATGCCTTGATAGATTTTTTTCTTATTTTTTTACAATCTTCTTTTTTTATTTATACTATCTTTTACTTTTCGTTTATTTTCCAAAATCTGTATATTTTTGATTATTTCTGGTAATTTATTCATTATTTTATAGTTTTAAAATTTTTTATTGACGATGTTTTCTATTTGTTCGAGCTTCACTCAAATTTAATATATTTATATATAGATACAAAATGACTATGTGAAAATTTTCACAATTTTAATGTATTATAATTACAATTTTGACGAATATAATATTATATGAACAATTCAATTAATAAATGTGGAGTGACTTTGTAAAACGTGCCAGAAATAATAAAAGTTAAGACGAGATTTTAAATAAACGTTTAATATTTTTAAAAAGGTGACTGTGAATTCATTTAACCTTCATTGCGAATAAAATATAACTAATCTAAGTCTAAACACCATTTATTAATTGAATTTTTTTTTTTTTTTTTTTTTTAACAGTTTGACTTTTTCTTTTTTTAAACTGTTTAATTTTTATTTATAGATTTGTTATTAAAAAAACCTTTCTATTAGTTTATTTAAATAGTTTAATTTAGTTTAATCTTCTCTTGTATACAATCTTTTTATAGAAGCTTTTGCAATTTTTTCCTCTGAAGCTTCCCATTAGTCTAGTTACACTAGCACTTATAACATAATATATTAGAATTTATTATACAACATGTTTTAAAAATTGGTAGATAATACTTTTAGGTAATATAGTGAATATTATTACTTTTAAGAGTAATAAACATTATAAATTATCAAAGATCGATAATGCTCAAGCAAACTCATTGGTAAATCTTTTGCAAATCGGCGAAGAGCAAGGTTCAGATTTTTGAGCAAGGATTAGATTAGATAAGTCTCTAGTTGGTCCCCTTTCCTATTTCCTACACTATTTTTAATCTCCATTTGCTATTATTTATTTTAATCTTGCCCACTGTACTGTATCTTTTATTTTTAATCCCTTAATCTCCCAATATTGTTCCTTACCGGAAATAATTTCAATTTTTTTAATTTCTCACAGTTATCTATTTTGTTTCAATCCTGCTGCATTTTCTGACTTACTCTTACCTCTTCCTCTAGCTAGGTTTTTTTTAATTGAATCCTCCCTGTTCCTCTCCCATATCCAATTAATAGTTCCCTCACCTCCTACTGTTTTGAATCCTTCTGCAGCTCTTTGCCTGAAGCTGACGGATTTCTGCTTTTATTCCTCTTATCTCCTCCTGTAAACAAATTTTTGTCCAACTTGTGCCCTCCATTTTTAAGATTTCTAGTATATACTTATTTAGATTTTTTTAGTATTATTTAGATGTCCTAGTTCTAGTTTCTATTTCTATAATTTGTCTCCCTGATTCCTATCGGCAGTTACAACCCGAGGTTGTCACGTCTAGACTCTAGTCCCATTGCTATTTTGTCCAATTTCTCTTTAAGCTTCTCTATTTCTTCCCTTCTAGCCAGGGCTGTTATTCATTTAAATCACTTTGATTTAAATCATTGGGGCATTTTCATTAAAATCATAATTTAAATAAAAAAATCTTTATAATTCTACGGATGTCTAATACTGCATGTAAAAAATTGCAAAATATAAAAAAAACCACAAAAGGGGGTGCTTTAGATAGCAAAAAATAGTATTAAATTTTTATATCTTTAAAGACATTATAATTTAAATAAAATCCAAATGTCAATTAACTCATATTCCAATTTGTTCAAACTTTTAGATTTCTATTAATTCAAATTTAAATGCATATTAATTGATACAAAATAACGCAGCCCCACAAAAAAAAAAAATAAAGTTTCCGGATCTGGGTATAAGGCCAATATTTTCCTATGTATTTTAATGCGCTGCATCCGAATCCATCATCAAAATTGGTCTAGAGGGTCTGATTTTGGAACTAATCTTAAAATCAATAAACTGGTACTTTTTGTTCGATAGAGTCTGAACCCAAACTAAAATTTAGACAAGTCTAGGATCAATAGAAAGCTTGATTTATGACCTTTAAAACACTTATTTAAAAATTGTTCTACGATGATTGCTAACGAAGTTATGATGTTTTACTTCAAATCATTTTTTTCCATAACTCACTATTGATGTGTTTTTAACATTTGGAGAAAAATGATATTTTAAGTAAAACATCTTAAGGACGCTTATACCCTCAAGCGGTTCTCATTCTTCCGGACCATGATAGTCAATATTTTTTTTAATTTCATTTCTTCTTATAACTTGGTTTCCAAATAGTATTTTGTAGTTAAAATCAGTACACAAACAAATTTTATTAAAAAAATTTTCCGTTGAAAATTTCAAACTATTAAAAATTTTTTTCCTGATTATTTCAAAAAAGTGAAGAATTACTACCCTTTAATAACATTTTCTTAGCAACGGTACGGTCAATTAATTATATATTTTTCTAAAAGTTGTATTATGTTACAGTTTAAAATATATTAGTTTTTTAAAAAAATTTTTAGAACCGTGTTTTCTTAATTAATTAAAATATAGTCATTTTGCGCGTTTTGTTACTGTTTTCATGTAAAAGTTCCAACTTTATAAATTTATATCTTAAAAACAGAACAATTAAATTTAATAAAATTGTAACAGTACATGTAAAGTAATGGATTTAATATGTCATTAAAATTTTAAAAGAATCTGTAGAAATTGGTTTTTTGGATAAACCTTCTTAACTTCGTTAAAAATAATCGTAGAACAATTTTTAAACAAGTGTTTTAAAGGTAATAAATCAAGCTTTCTATTGATTCTATTGATTTTGAGGTTAGATCCAAAATCAGACCCACTGAATAAATTTTGATGCTGAATTCGGATTTAGCGCATCAAAATACATAGGAAAATATTGGTCTCATACCCAGATCCGGGAACTTTATTTTTTTTTGTGGGGCTGTGCACAGAGAAAAATCTGCTGCGATTATTGCTTAAAATCATTTGTGCATTTTTTCCATAATTCTATTGATGCTATATTTCTAACAGAACGTATAGTTATTGCTCGGGCTTGGTCTGAAAACGAGGCGGACTGGCCTAATATTTAGTTGGATTCGTATAATTTTGGTACAGTTAGTGTTTATGCTATATTCATAGCATCTGCTCATGCAATAATCGCAGCAGATTTTTCTCAGTGTGTATTTAAATAATCTTAATTATTTCTCATAATCACAATAATCCTTTTTTTTTAGTTCTTACAGTTTGTCTATGAGTTTCACGTTTTCGAAAATGTTTAATTTTTATCTTATAATTTCTTATATTTACAAAATTTTAAGATTTTTGCTCCTTTTATTTTTGATATATTTTTTTGTATTTGTCTTTTTATTTTAGGATTTTCTTTAACTTTCTTCTTCTTATGAAAATTATATACTATTATTTTACGCAGTTTTGTTATTATAACTTTCACTAAACTTTTTGTTTCGATGTTTTTCATAATTATGTATTTCCATAGTTTTAAAAATAAATACGCTCATTTTTTTGAATATTTATTCAATTTTTTATCACAACTTATCTATTTTTTGCGAGATTTTTTGCAAACTTACTTCATAAAATTTTTAGATTTTCTTCATTTTTCTAAATTTGTTGTTGGACTTGTTTTAAGTGTAATATTATAAAAATGTTTTTGGTTTAATTTGTTCCGATTTATAAAGGTTCCACAAATTGAAAATTTTAAAAAAAATTAATTTTTTCGTTTTTTTTTTGCTTTTTATATAAATTTTAAGAAGAATAATTTTTGCTCGTTTTGTAGACCATTCAAAAATGCATCAATTGGCCTATTTAATATTTTTTGGTAGTTATTAATTAAATCTTAGTGATGTTTGTAGTAATCTCTATGAGGAAGCAATGTTTTCAGAAAATGAATAACAAAAATGACTCACATAAAAAAAAAAATTGGGATACAACTTGGGTTACAATTTGGGTTAATTTGAACCTCAAATTGAATAATCGTTTCCAACGTCAATTTTTTTTAATTGTCATCAAATTGCAATTTTTAACGGCTTATTTTGTAAAAACTACAAGTGTCCACACTTCCCCTGAAAAAAATTACATGAACTTATGTCTCTTCTATATCAAAAATCAAAATTATTCATTTGGACTAACTTTTGTTCCGATTGTTTGTCCGATTCCTCCTTAATGGTGATTCTAGAATAGGCCTTGGGACTGTCGATAGCGATGCGTCCATCACGTGATCTCTATAGAAAATGTATAGGGATTACGTGACAGACGCGTTGCTATCGACGGTCCCAAGGCCTATTCTAGAATCACCATGAGGATCTCTATTGGTGTCAAAACAGCCTGTGCGGAGAAGGCGGAGAAATAGGTTAAAAGGACCTGATTTATATAGTGTATAGTTATTTTTCACGTAAGGAAGAAACTCGGGAAAATTGTAGTTTGCGATCCAAGAATTAGCCGTGAATTGAAATATGATTATTCGCTAGGCATCCTACAATTTGATTGTAAAAATATTTACAAGAAATTGCAACCCTTTTTTAAAAAATTTCTTTAAAAATGTAAACGAATTTTTATTTATTTATTAGTTTATTAAATTACTGTTTATTTTAAACATTAAAAGATAATGAAATGTTGTTCTATCTTTGTTTGTGCTAATTTAATTTCCCAAAAATTCGTTATCATTAAAAAAGATAAGAAATTGTTTATTCTATATAAAGTTTTTTTGATTTTGGCCATGGTTCTGTCATTGTTAAGTCATATACTCATTGTTAAGTATCATTAAATAAATTTATTATATTACTTTCTCTATGAGGAAACAAAATAAAAGATTTTTGTTAGGAAATTTTCACGAGGCCTTATATCTAATTTAAACCTCACATAATGTTGTTATTGTTTTATTTTAATTGTAAAAATTTAATATAAAATAAAAGATTTTTATTTTCATAAAATGAAGTTTTATGAAACTACGTATGGGACCGGTCTGAAGAATTTAAATTATTACTTAATATATTTGATTATAGTAGCTATTTCTTTTTCCAATTCTCTTCTACTATTTAGCAGCTATGATTAGCTAAACTTTGTGTTTGACCTATGTTGTATTCAGAAACGTATCTTATCTTGATTAGCTTTTTATGAAAACCTGATCAAGTGACAGAGATTCGTGTCAGGTACTAGTCACATCTAGTTTCGATTTAATTTCGTGTATTTTGTCACTATTGTTTTGTTAGAACTCTGAAAAATTTGATAATTAATGAGGAAGGTTACATCCATGACTAAGTTGAAGTCATATGAACAACAAATATTGTCTTCTTTTTATAAATGTATTTACGTCTTAACTAGAACAGATATCAGTTTGGAAATTTTATAATTTTCTCAGAAAATCTTAAAATGGATCCTTAATTTTCAGTTTCATTAAAAATTTTTAAAAAAATGTCAATTTATTAAATATGAGTCAATTGATAAGATTGTATATCATTACTTCTAACTGTAAAAAAATTACAGCTGCAAGCATGTGATGTAACCTCACTTATTGTTTCAGGCATACTTCGTTCAGATATAATTTTAAAATTGCGATGGAAAATTTTCTTCACAATATGGATGCTGCCGCTGATTCTGATGATGAATTAGAAGAAGTGGAAATAGAATTTGATGATAACATTTTAAAAAGAGTATTAGGAACTTTTATTTTGGAACTTAGGGCTACTCCAAATCTTAGGCAATGTAACATTGATAGAATATTAGTTAACTTGAAAGAAGTTGTATCTGTGAATGTTAGAAATTCTTTATACCACGTTGAAGAGGTCTTAGAAAACAATGGTATTGAACTCCGTAGATTTTTTAATATTGATCAAGAAGTGCAATCAATAAACTGTACACAAGGTTTGGACACCAAGTATAAACAAAATAAGTATTTTGAGCGAGCCTTTTCTATGGTAAAACCTCAAAGACATGAAATAGGGAGAAGATTTGAAAAACACGGAACCGGAGTGTGCGGTAGCGATCGTCCTGCTAAAGTGCAACTTGATGAAGTTGTAATTGTTTCGATTTGTGATGTTCTTAGGGAATGGGTAAGACATGCAGATTTTACGAATATTCTATATCAACATGTTCCACAAGAAAATGTGATTTCTTGCGATCAAGACGGACTTATGTTGTATAATCATGAATACTTTTCACAGCACAAAGATGCGTTTAGAATCATTCTCTTTTTCGATGAAGCGCAAATGTGTAACCCTATTGGCTCAAAAGCAGGACCCAAACACAATTTGGGCATGATATATTGGTCTATCGCCAATATACATCCAATGTACCGTTCCAATTTAAGATATATCAACCTTGCTGGCATTGTCAAGAGCGAAGATATTGAAAGATATGGAATGGATGCCATTCTTGCACCTGTTTGTGAAGACCTGCAAAAGCTAGCTAATGGGATAGAGGGCTCAAATGGGGAAATGATTTATGGAAATTTGTTTGCAGTTTGTGCAGATAATCTTGGCCAGCACAAGGTTGCTGGTTTTAAAGAAGGGTTTACCGCCGCGCATCCTTGCCTTTCTTGTGAAGCAGATTTGAGCCAAGTCAGAACTTCCTCAGATGAAGATAAAAATTTGCTTCGATCGAAAGAAGTATATACCCGACAGGTACAAGAGATTGAGCAAGCAGAAGGCAGAGAGAGAACGAGGTTATCTATGGAATATGGTATAAATCGAGGGACAATTCTTAATCAGGTGGAAGGATTTAATGTTGTTACAGGTATTGCACCTGATGCCATGCACGACTTGTTGGAAGGTGTAATACCTAGGACGATTCAGTTTTACTTGCGGAAATTGCGCATTCCCCTTGATGAATTAAATGATAGTTTACAAAATTTTGATTATGGTTTTTCAGAATTGCCATGCAAGCCATCCATAATAAAACCACAACATTTGACAGGAAATATTCACCAATCGGCATCACAAACATGGCTCCTGGCCGTGGTACTGCCTATTATTTTAAGAGATTATGTAGATGATGATTGTAAATATTCTCACAATTTCACTAAATTACTACAAATATCATCTATTGTGCTGGGCCATTCTGTCAGTAAAGGTATGCTGGATTATTTAAAAAGATGTGTATCAGAATATCTTAATGATTTCCAAAGACTGTATGGAGATAGCACAGACGATAATGGTGACGTCGATGATGATGGTAACCATTTTATGGATGTTGATAATGATGTCAATTCTGTTAATCGTGACATAGAAAACGTTGCTCAAGTTGAATCTGCTGAAAATAATGTTATGGATGTTGAGGTTCTTGAGAATGCTGATAATCATGTTGTAGAAAATGGTCCTGAACTTCATGAAGACATAATAGAAAATTTCAGTGGAAAGAATTTAACACCGAAGCAGCACTCTTTGACTCATTATGCTCGACATACAGAAAATTTTGGACCACTTGTACAATACTGGTGCATGAGAATGGAATGCAAACATTCTATGATTAAGAACAAACATGACTGTGTCCATAATTCAAAGAATTCACCTTGGACATTAGCAAATTGGCACCAGATTAATCAAACTTGGCAAATGACGCTTCCATTAACTAAAGATTTAGTAACTGGACCACGAAAAGTTGTTTTAACAGAGACATTGGATTTCGCAAATTTATATCCCGAAAACGAGATACTCAGTTTGATTCCTTGGCTACGATATAACGGGACAAAATATGTCGCTCAGAAGTGTTACATTCCGATAGGGTTTAATCAAGAAGAATGCTTACCACTGTTCGCTGAATTATATAACATTGTTATGGATCACGATTCGCCTACATTTATTTGCCAGTCTGTCAAAACAGTAGAACTTAATGTAAGGCTTATGGCCTACGAAGTAATAACACCCTCACAGCACCGGATATCCCGGGATATCCTAAAAATGTCCCGTGGATATCCCTAGGATATCCCAGGGATATCCAAGGATATTTTCAGGATATCCTAAAAGCGGCGGTTTGGATATCCTAGGGATATCCTAAGGATATCCGCCGATATCCTGGGGATATCCTAGGGATATCCCATGGATATTAATAAAATGAAATTTAAGATATCCCCCGGATATCCCCAGGATATCCTCAGGATATCCTCAGGACATCCTCAGGACATCCTCAGAACATCCTCAGGACATCCTCAGGACATCCTCAGAACATCCTCAGGACATGCTCAGGACATCCTCAGGACATGCTCAGGACAAACTCAGGACATCCTCAGGACATCCTCAGGACATCCTCAGGACATCCTTAGGATATCCTCAGGACATTCTCAGGATATACCCAGCACAAACAGAATTACTAGCTAGTGCCGTATTGAGAGTTAGGTGACTGAGGCGCTTGCTGCTGGCGCAACTGCATGGGGGCGCCAAAATTTAACGAAATTAAAACAGAATAATAATTTTTAAATTATCAAAAAAAAAAATGTTTTTGTAGTTGGGAGCCATAAAAATTAACATATCATTTGCACCAAAAGAGGAATTTTATACATTATGACTTACCCCACTTTGCGTTTCAACCCGTGTGGAAAGTTCCGAGTATTTCGCAGTGTAAGTGGGCGCCAGTTGGGGGCTAGGTGGGGCCCACCTGGGCTAGGTAGGCCTCAACTGGCGCCCACTTACAAACTGGGAAATACTGGGAACTTTTCCACACGGGAACTGCAATAGTATTAATTTTAAAACAAAACAAAAGTCACATTTCGTAAAAGTCCCTGCTAAATGCTCGATAATACAAATCAATTATTTAAAAGAAATTAAAGTACATAGGGGGCATTATTTCTGAACTGCCCCAGTCAAAAATTAGAATGTCCTATAACTTTGGTAAATTTTTGCCCTACATGATAATATCAAATCCCCGCAATATTAGCTTTTTTGAAAAAAATTTGTATAAAGTAGAGGGGGTTGAAGTTTTGACTTTTTGAGTGACACCGTCAATTTCGAGTTCATATAATTATGTAACAACTTAATAGATTTTAATTTAAATATAGTGAATTTAAAAGCTTTTTTCAAGCACTTTTTAAATAAAAAATAATTTTAAAAAAAGATTGTAACCCTTCTTTTTTCAAAATTAAGTCTTATTTTTTACTTTTGAGGTTTTTCGGCGGTTTTTGGATTTTTTTTATTTTTTTCAATCGAAAGCTGAGATTTTTTCCAACGAAATATGTAAAAATGGAAATGGGCCAATAATGGGTTTTCGAGAAAATGTAAAAAATAAGCAAAAAAGTAGGTTTTTTACATTCTCTTGAAAACCCATTATTGGCCCATTTCCAGTTTTACGTATTTCGTTGGAAAAAATCTCAGCTTTCGATTGAAAAAAATAAAAAAAATCCAAAAACCGCCGAAAGACCTCAAAAGTGAAAAATAAAACTTAATTTAGAAAAATGAAGGGTTAACATTTTTTTTTAAATTATTCTTTATTTAAAAAGTACATGAGAAAGCTTTAAAATTCACTATATATAAATTAAAATCTATTAAGTTGTTCCATAATTATACGAACTTGAAAATGACGGTGTCTTTCAAAAAGTCAAAACTTCAACCCTCTCTACTTCATACAAATTTTTTTCAAAAGAGCTAATATTGCAGAGATTTGATATTATCATGTAGGGCAACAATTTACTAAAGTTATAGGATATTCTAATTTTTGACTGGGGTAGTTCAGGTATAATGCCCCATAGAAAGATTTAAATAGAATTTAATTCAATTATTTATTTATTTATTTATTTCAATTTAACGGGCAATGCCCTTTCATACAAAAGTATTTAATTAAATCTAATCCTAGAACAAAACTAGGAGCTAAATCGAATAAAAAATTATAAATTTGTTTTAATATTAATTAATTAAAATATTAAATAAAAAATTTATTCCTTTTGAAATGTAGAATTTAATAAATAATGAAAAAATGAAATAAATACCTAGTACCTATATTTTTCTTTTAGAGAATTGAATAAAAATTTAAAATAATAATTTATGTCCCTGAAGTTCTGAACGTTCATTTAAACGAAATTTTTGTTACATGGAAATATTTTCAAGAATAACTTTTGCAACGCAAAATATAAAAGAAGAATTTAATTCTTAAAGTATCAAAATCATTTTTTTGGTAAGCAAAACTTTATTTTTGGTCAAATTTGAATTTGTAAAATATTAAAATAATAATTTCGTTGATTTAAACGTTCAGAACTTAAAGGTCATATAATTTTTATTCCCTTTTATAAAGATAATTAATTTAAAATACGTAATAATTTTGAGAATCCAATTACTTAAAAAATTAACCTTTTTCAACATGTAAAATTTAAAGAAATTTACAGGGTGTCTAGCGAATTATCATTTTTATTTTCCTTGCAAATTGATAAAAATTTAGTAGCAAATTTACATTTAAAAAATAATAGATGAAATTCTGTAAAAAATTATAAAGATTAAGAAATTATGATGAAGATTGGAAAACCTACAGAACATAAAAATTTTAAGCTATAAGATAAAAAGTTAAAAATTTTAAATTTATTAAAAGCTTAAAGAATAAAAAATATGATGAAAGAACGAATAACTTGATAAAAATGTGAAGATATTAATTTAAAGACAATAAGTAAAAGAACTGAAAAAATGTAGGAAACTAAGAACATTTAATACAAAATGAAAATTATTTGAAAAACGGAGATATAATCTTTAAAAAATTAATGCAGCAAACTATGAAGATATGAAGAAATTACAAAACTATGTGAAAATTATGTTCATTTCTGAAGATTTCGCTTTTATGTAAAAAAAATATTTGCTTTCTCAAAAAGGAAGCTAAATTCGTTTTTCATTGTAAAACATTTTTTAAAATTTTTATAAAGGAATCATTACTTAAAAATGCCAATTAGAGTAGTTATATTAAAGACGTCAAAATTAAAATTTTATTAAAAATTAAAAATCCCCATTATTTCTTCAAATTGAGAATAAAATGTATACTTTATACATAATTAAATTGATCCATTTTTACATATAGAATATTTTGTCCAAAGGATCTATGATTATAAAATAAAAATTGGAGAAGGTGTAAAAAGAAAAAGAATTTTAAATGAAAAAAAAAATTAAAACTCATGATTTATTATTATGCGAATTTTCGGTCCATTATAGACTTTATATAGGTCAATCGATTCGTTTTGAGACAATATGATTTTTTATTTGTTAAGTTGTATTTTAAGTGTGAAAAAAAATTTTGTTAAGAAACGATATTTTTTTGTGAAAATGGTGCTTAAAAATATCCGATCTTTTTTTTAAACATGAATATTTGGGCTTTTCAGATAAACATAAGTCGATTTAGATTACTTTTAAAACTCAAAAATTTTAACGATCACAAAGCTTCTTCAATGAGGAAGCAAAATGTTTAAAAATAAAAAAAGTGGGTGAATAAGTCTATCAATTTTTCTCTATAAAGTATAAATACATTTGCATAAAAAAAAAAAAAAATTAGCAATGTAAAATTAAATCAAATAAAACCAAGGTTGCAAAATTTTTTATAAATGAGTAGAGGAGGGGGGCGAAAATTTTTAAGTTTGACTCGGGCGCCAGAAAAGCTCACTACGGGTCTGGTGTATATGCACTTAAAATAAGTGAAAATATCACTTAGGGGCCATTTAAGTATTATTTAAGCATCAAGGAGGGGGAAGGGGGTTCCAAAATGCTGACTCTCCATACAAAATTATTTTTTCATCCATTGAAAAATGCTGACATGAGGGAGGGGAGGGGGCCAAAAACCTCTTAAAATATGCTCACGTAATACTTGAACAGCCCCTTATTTAGAGAGAAATATCACTTATTTGGAAGTGTACATGTATACACTTATTAAAAAGTGTAACACTTTTGACTTCTGAATAAGTAAATATTCATTTCTTGAAATTTAGAAAGAAAAATGTTGTTTCTTAAACCAGGACAGCTTTTTTGGCTTGAAATTCCGAAAAGCACAAAATTTAAATTTTATTGAAATTACGTATAATTACATATTTTAATGCACTGTTTATGAAAATAATAATAAAAATATCCACTGATTAAAAATATTAAAATATTAAAAATGTCAATAATTGATTTGTACAAAAGTGGTAGTCTTTATCCCTTACAAAAAGAAGTACTGGATTTAGTTCTGGGTTAAGGACTGGGAAGAAGTACTGGGTTCAGTACTGAGACAAGTACTGGGTTCAGTACTGGAAAGTCAGTACTTTTTTCACCATGGATTGTTAATAATTTTTTCATGCTGCGCACTAAGTTTGTATGGGTGCTACGGCTGCGCAATAGTTTTTCGTTGTAAATTAAATAGAGAGGAATACATTGAACGCAAAATCACAATTGCACTAAAATTTGAGAAAAAATGTGTTATTGTGCTTAAAAAATTATATTGCGCGAAAAAGTACTGATTTTACAGTACTTAACCCAGTACTTCTTCCCAGTACTGAATCCAGTACTACTTTTTTGCAAGGGATAACAATTCACATTATTGTTATATATATCTACAATATTTTGATAATTGTAATGGTGTTCATGAAAATCAATAATCTATAGATCCACAAATACTCAGATGTTTCCACAAGTTTGACACATGGAATTTAGATTACCACACGTTAGAAATTTTAAAATATCTTATACTTATGCAAATTAATAACCAAATATAACTTTTTTGTACAAGGGTACCTTTGTGTTGGCGAGCTACACTATCACTGAAAGAAATTACTTGGGTAATTTTACCTATAATGTTTTGGAACCAAAAAACCCAAAGATTTTATGGATTAAAGTGCACAAGATTTTCAGTAATTTTACCTAAAGCCTTTTAAACAACTACCTAATGATATTTAGATAAAAATACACAAGCTTTTTGGTAACTCACAACTACCCACACAGGCAATTGTACGTAAATTTAACAAACAGGTTGTGTATTTTTACCAAAATCTATTTAACGCTAAGAGATCTCGAACTACTTGCAACTCCTGGGCCTAAAGCTTAACGCAACGCTCCAACCACTATGCTATACGCTCGTGAACTATCATTATAAGCTACATCAGGAGGAAAAAGCAATGTCTCAATTTATCACTATCTTCATATTAAAAACAACATTAAAAAATTATAAGATAAAAAGTTGTAATTAAAAAAATTATTGTTTAAACAAATTGTTGAAAAACTATACTAAAACCAATTAAAAGAATACTATAACCAATAGCAGGTATAATTTGTAATTTGTTGCTGTGACCAACGGGCTTTTATTACATGGCGCATGGACGTGATGAGAAGAAACGGTATGCCCCCAATACGTTACAACTTAAAACCCAGAAGAACCTCCCGGTATTCCGTAGAAACTAAATTTAAGCAAGTGGTGGGGGTATACCAATTCCCCTCAAGGCGTCTAAGAGATACCTGCACGTGACCAATAGCCATAAGTATGCAAAATGTTTTAGAGCCTAAGGAATAGCATAGTTTTTAGCCTATAAATATTGATAAAGTATTTATACGCATCATCCCTGTAAAAGCATGAATATATCCTGAGGATGTCCTGAGGATATCCTTAGGATGTTCTAAGGATATCCTTAGGATGTCCTAGGGATATCCTTAGGATATCCTCAGGACATCCTAGGGATATCCTAGGGACGTTTTCAGGTTATTTTAACATTATTTCAGGATGTCCTGAGGATATCCTGAAGGATATCCGTAGGATATCCTTTGGTTTTGAGGAAGGCCACTAAACTTTACTGAAGAGTAACAAAGATTCATTGCATTTTGAATAGCAAGTGCTAAGTAGCCGAGAGGTTTAAGGCTACGCGTAAGCTTGGCATCCATCATAGTTAAGTAGGTTCGATCCCCGTATCCCATAAGATTTTTCCGATGCGTTCAACCATTAAATTATTATATATAAGGAAGGACATAAAAAATTATAAATAAGTAAATTAATATCTACTTTATTATAATTTTTTTTTTCAAAAATATCCTTGGGATATCCTGAGGACATCCTTGGGATATCCTAAGGATATCCTTGGGATATCCTGGGATATCCTTTTAAACATTTCTGGGGATATCCTGAGGATGTCCTAAGGATATCCTGGGGATATCCTGGGGATATCCTGGGGATATCCTGGGGATATCCTGGGGATATCCTGAGGATATCCTGAGAATATCCTTATTGCGGCGGCTTGGATATCCGCAGGATATCCTTTTGATATCCTGAGGATATCCTGGGGACATTTTCAGGATATCCTGACATTATTTCCGATATCCTGAGGATATCCTAGGGATATCCTTTTGTTGTGAGGGCAGATAAAAAGAATTTTATTAAGTACAGCTTAACGGACGTTTTTGCACCTAATGTCTACCATAGCCACGTTTCTCAAGAAAAAAATTACCTTATTGTGAAACAAAACTTCGGGGACCTACATTAATAAAATTTTCAGGTAAACAGTTATATAGAATTAAGATTTTGATGTAATTATAATCTTAAAATCATTCAAAGTATAAAGCATCAGAGAAAGTTTACTTTCTTCATTTTAATTTCAACCGAATTGTCAACCATACGTTCATAAATCAGTTATCTTTTCTAGTCTAAATATTTCCTTTTTAATACATTGCTTTTCTTTTCGTTTTTTAGACTTTGATAATCTCAGGCAATTTTAATTAATTCAAAACTTTAATGACTATAATTTCCATTTCCTTTTGAAGCATCTAACGATAAAAACTTAAATTTTTTATTTATTCTTAAGTTATTTAATGTTGAAAATGGAACAAATCTGAGCCAGTATCAAATACGTCTTAGTAATTTCTTTTATAATAATCTATGAGGCAGGTTACACCGTCTACCTTAAGATACGCTACTTTCGAAAAATTACCTTAAGTAACGCTTTTTCCCTGTTTCAATTTATTTTATAAAAATTTTTAATGATTTAAAAACGAATTAAATTTTAGAAGAAAAAATTGAATCTACCAGAAATGAATAAAAGTTAATAAAAAACTTTGTAAAATAAAAAAAAATATGATACAAACTTGTGGATGGATTTTACGGAAAAACTTTTTTCGTTAAATATTGTTGTAAAAAAAAAAATTAATCTAAATACAATTAATATTCAATAAAATAAATTAATTAAAATGAATGATTGTAAAAAGTTGAATAAATTTACTTTTCAAATTTATAGATAAGATTCTCTAGAACCTGCCAACCTTCCTCTTTCAACAATGAGCATCATTCGCGGAAAAGATAGCAAAAATGTTAGAAGAGGTTCTTGCATTAATCATGCAGATTGTAACGAGTATGAGTGGATTGTGGCTAATGGAACCAATTGTTGTTACTGCGGATGTTTACCAATTGAACATGACAAATTGGATGAAAATAAGACTATTTTACAAATAGATCCTCAAAATTTTCAATTTTCGCAAACTACTTGCCATTTATCTCCTTCCGAATTATTAATGCTAAAGGAATCACTACAAAATGGTCCTTCAGAACCTTCATATAATCAAGAAAATTTTATTAATTCTCCAAAAGATCAAGATAGCCAAGAAACTGTTGGAAGTTCTACGTCGCCGCAAACAACTAAAGCACCAGAAAAGGCCGATGAACCGAAGAATTCAAATTTCACTGAGAATCAGCACAACTGTATTCAGTGTGAGCAAAATGTAAGTTTCTTTTCATGTTCTTTTTAAAAAGAAAAATTGAAATATGTGTAAATATTTCTCACAAAACAGTGCAGTTTCTATAATTGTATTAAAGAGGGGACACACGCATTTTCACCAAAGCTTAATTATCAGAATATCAATTTCACAGAATTTTCTTTTAAATTAACGACCATTTATCAGAAATCTAAATTATACGAAATTTTATTTATCAGAAAACTCTTTGGAGAGAAATGTCATTAACTAAAAACCTTGATTGTTGAAATTATAATTCCTCAGAAATGTATAATATAAACAAAATTTTAATAATCGAAAATCTCATTTATCAGAAATCGTATTAATCCAAAATATAAAATCTTAAAAGATTTATTCATCAGAAAACCCAATTTAAATAAAATTAAAATAAAATTTCATTTATCGGTCATCTCATTTGTCCGAAATTTCATAAAATTAAAATCTACTTTATCCCAAAAAAACTTAAGCAGATAACGTATTTGCCGGAAAGCCTAATGACCAAAAATTTTGTTTTTAGGAAATCTCATTTTGCCGAAATTCTGTTAATCAAAACTCTTATTTATCCAACACATCATTTTCTAAACATCTTATTTATTCGACAAGACAATGTTTAGAAATTTAATTTATACGACATTTTATTGATTATAAATATCATTTATTCAAAATATCATTGACTAGAAATACTGTAAATAAGAAAATCGAAAATATTGTTTTACAAAAATCTTATTTATTAGAAAAAATAGTAATAAATTTAATTACAGAAACAGTCTTACAAAGACTATTTGTACGACATTATAAATACATTGTAAAATGTTTTATTGTCCGAAATCTTTATCAGAAATTTCATTTATCGCAAACCTCATTTTTCTAAAATTTCAGTTATTCAAATTGTTATTTTCCAAAAGTATTATTTATTCCTAAATCCAATTATCAGAAATCTAGGTTATGCAAAATTTTATTTATAATTCTCCCAAATTGTATTTATGAGAAATCTCATTTATCTAAAATATCAATTTTCAGAAATCAATTAGAATTCTTTAATGTTAGAAAAATCATTTACCAAAAATTTAGTTTTTAAGAAATTCCATTTATCGAAAATAACACTTGTCGAAAATCGTATTTATAATAAATGTTATTTATACAAAACATCTTTCAGCAGAAGTCTTAATTGAACGAAAGAGCATTACTATAAAATCTCATTTGCCAAAATTCCTTCATCTAAACATTTTTTTTTCAAGTGAGTTAGTTTTTCATCACTGATTTCTTGATTGGACGACAGGATACTTTGAATGAATGAGATTTCTAATAAATACAACTTCATTTAAATGATATTTTCTATCAATAACATTTCGTAAAAAATCAATTTATGGTAAATTTATGATACTTAAAAATTATAATTGAATAATTTAATCAGTTTATTCTGCAATAAAATTTGTTTTGTTTTTCTTTCCTAGGTTACTCTCGATTATTTAATACCAGATAAATATCCTACCGCTTTATTAAACGCCATAAATAGTGGTAATATTGATTTGAATCAGCAGTCGCATATTATTAGAATTGTTGTGTCAAATATGATTCAACATGATAAAACTACGAGCATTCATGCTTTAGAAATCGGCGTAGCTTTAGTCAAGAAGTATCCTTCCTTTAAAGGCGAATTCGGGACAGATTATGTAAGTTTCGTACATAGGTAACGTTTCAAAATGACGTCACGCAGTTTTGCCAAACTTTTGACCCCTCTGTGACTTTTTCCTATCCTCCTAGATTGTGACGCCATTTATGAATGTTCCCGTTAAATGTATGTGTCAATAAAATTAAATTAACTTTTTATAATTCAAGTATTAACAGCTTGAAAGATTTGTTAAAACAAAAAAATATTCTCATTATAATTAATAAAAAAATTGTTATTGAGAATTCGTACATGTTTATTTAGTTATTAAACAAAAATTTATCTAACATATAGGTGGGAGTCGTCAAGGCAGTGAAAGATTGTATAAAACGACAAAAACAGGCAAAGAAAACGAGTAAGGGTGATATTCGAAATAAAGACTGGTTAAAGGAACAGACGGAACTTATGCTCAGGGAAGTTAGAAAGGGAAAAGAAAGAAGCCTAGAAATCCTTAAGAAAACTTTACAACAAACTCGAGAGGCTCGCACTAAAGATGCAAAAACGTTGACTGCTAAGGAAATGTTAACTAAATATGCGGCGTTGGGACTTCCAGAAATGGTAAATTGTATAAACTATATTGTGTTTACTTCCAAAGCACGCTACGCGCGCTAAATTATGTATATTCTTCTAATATATTTGTTTTTCAATTGTCAAAATTTATACTTTACCAATTTTTGAATAACCATTTTTCCAATTTTCTAATTTGCCAATTTTCGAATAACCAAAATCTCCGATTTCTCAATTTACCAGTTAATTATTTTCCAATTTTCCTCAGTTTAAAAAATCTTCTAATTTAACAATTTACCTTTGTGTAAAAAATATTTTTATTTACCAATTTTCCAGTAACCACTTTTTCAATTCTCTGATTCGCCAATTTTCAATTTTTCTACTTTTTTAAGACCCACTTTTCCAATATTCTAATTTGACAAGTTATGAAATTTATAAACTTCCATTTAAGTTCACCAATTTTCCCGATTTACCAATTTTTCTACTCAGACAATTAAACAGTAACAACAATATTAATATCCCAATTTACCAGTTTAAAGAATGTTGTAATTTGTCAAGATTTCAATTTTAAAATTTTCCAATTTTCCATTAACCACTTTTCCAATTTTTTAATTTGATAGTTTTCTACTTCACAAAATAATTTTTCCAATTTTCCAATAACAACTTTTTCAATTTTCTAATTTACCAATTTCTCGCAGTCCAAACAATTTTATGATCTGACAATTTCCCAATTTACCATATTTAAATTTTTCTACTTTTACAATAACCATTTCATCAATTTTTTAAGTTGCCAATTACCATCAATTAAAAAAATTTCCCGTTTTCTTAATTTGAATTATATTCTGTTAATTTTACATTAAAAAAATTTTTGATATCTCAAATTACCAGTTTTAAAAATTATGTAATTTGTCAATATTCCACTTTTAAATTTTTCCGATTTTCCATTAACCCTTTTTCCAATTTTTTAATTTGCTAAATTTTCAATTTACCAAATTAACTTTGAAATTTTTCAATTTTCCAATAACAACTTTTCCAATTTGATAATTTGCCAATTTCGCGCAGATTAAAAATGTTTCTAATTTGACAATATTTTAATTTACCCAACTTTAATTATTCTAATTTTCCAATAGCAACCCTTCCAATTTTCTAATTTGCCAATTTTCCGCAGTTAAAATACTTTCTAATTTGACAATATTCTAATTTATAAAATTTTAATTATTCTAGTTTTCCAATAACCACTTTTCTTATTTTCTAATTTACCAATTTTCCCAATTGACTCATTTTCTAATTAACCAATTTTTTAACTTTGCCAATTTTTCAATAACCACTTTCAATTTTTTTTTATTTGCCATTTTTTAAATCTACCGATTTCCTCAATTTACTTTTTTTCCAATTTACCAATATTTTTACTCTGCCAATTTTATATTAACGAAAATATTAATATCTCAATTTATCAGTTTAAAAAATGTTGTAAATAACACATAGTGATCAATGAAAAGTTTTATTTTCATGATCATATTCTATCGATGGTTGCATCAGCCTCTAAAGCTTTGGGTTTTCTTATGAGAAGTACAAAAAACTTTTCCAATCAGCATACTTTATTTCTTTTATTTAACGCTTTAGTTCGCTCCAAACTTGAATTTGCTTCAGTAATTTGGAATCCTTATTTTGAAAAATATGTTCTGGAAATTGAAAAAATTCAAAAAAAATTTCTTAAATTTCTGGTGTTTAAGGCTGATGGAATCTATCCTTCTCGTGGGGCAGTTTATTTGTCTCTGTGTCAGCGATTTAATATTTGTACCTTAAAAGAACGACGAATTTTTGCAGCAGTCATGTTTATTTTTAAAATTGTGTCAGCACAAATCTATGCACCCACTTTGCTCAACTTTTTGTTCTTTAGAGTTCCAAGACTTGAAGCGCGTTTTAATGAGCCATTTTACTTGGATTTACCAAATTCGGCTAGTGCAACAATTGCACCTGTGTTTTTTGCGGCGAAACACCTAAATGTAATGTACAGTGATCTGGAAATAAATTGTGACCTTTTTTTCGGTTCTAACGTTTCTTTTGTGAAAAAACTCGAAGGTTATATTTTGTCGTTAAGGCCACAATAATTAAATCTGGCATTTTGCGGATCAATGTACATTATTGTCTGGTGCTTTAATTTAATTTAATTGTATAGTGTTTATGTTTGGATATGTTTTAATTTTTTTTACTTTGTTTAAGTTGGTTTTCAATTTTGTATCCCATTTATGGTCCTTGATGGACTGCGGGAATGTTGTGACAAATAAATAAATACATAGTGAGGCGCTAGAGTAGGGAGAAGTGAGCGTAGGCAGAGGGTTAATATTCTATTTCAAAATTTTTCCAATTTTCCATTAACCCTTTTTCCAATTTTTAAATTTGCCAATTTTCCAAGTTACCAAATTTAACAATTTCAATTATTCTAATTTTCCAAGAACAACTTTTGCAATTTTCTAATTTTCTAATTTGACAATTTCCGGGGGTTTAACAAATTTTCTAATTCAACAATATTCTAATTTACCAAATTTGAATTTTTCTAATTTTTCAGTTTACCAATTTTTCTACTCTGCTATTTTTAGAGTAAAAAACTTTTAATATCTAAAATTACCAGTTTTAAAAATTTTCTAATATGTCAATATTCCAATTTTAAATATTTCCAATTTTCCATTAACCACTTTTCCACTTTTCCAAAATGGAATTTTCCTAATTTTTCAATAACCATTTTTTCAATTCTGTAATTTGCAAATTTTTTAAAACTCAATTTTTCTAATTTTTCAATAACCATTTTTCCAATTATCCTATTTGTCAAATTTTCAAATTTATCATTTTTCTGTTCAGTTTACCAATTTTTCCAATTTACTAAATATGCAGGTTACTAATGTTTCTACTCTGCCAATTTTACAGTAACAAAAATTTTAATATCTCAAATTACCAGTTTTGAAAATTTTGTAATTTGTCAATATTCCAATTTTAAATTTTTCCATTAACCCTTTTTCCAATTTTTCAATTTACCAAACTGCCAAATTTCAATTTTTCAATAACCACTTTTCCTATTTTCTAATTTACCAATTTTCCCAATTTACTAATTTTCCAATTTACTAATTTTTTTACTTTGCCAATTTTCCAATAACCACTTTTCAATTTTTTTTAATTTGCCAGTTTTCAAATCTACCGATTTCCCCAATTTACTAATTTTTTCATTAACCAAATTTTCTACTCTGCCAATTTTACATTAATTATAATATTTCAAATTACCAGTCCTAAAAATTTTGTAATTTGTTAATATTCCATTTTTAAATTTTTCCAAATTTCCATTAACCCTGTTTTCAATTTTTTAATATTCCAATTTTTGAATTTACCAAATTACCAAATTTTCTAATTTTCAATACCAATTTACCAAACTTTAAATATTCTAATTTTCAAACAACCACCTTTTCAATTTTCTAATTTGCCAATTTCCCGCAGTTATAAAATTTTCTAATATGAAAATATTCCAATTCACCAAATTTCAATTATTCTAATTTTCCAATAACCACTTTTCCTATTTTCTAATTTACCAATTTTCCCAATTTACTAATTTTCCAATTTACTAATTTTTTTCCTTTGCCAATTTTCCAATAACCACTTTTCAATTTTTTTTAATTTGCCAATTTTCAAATCTACCGATTTCCCCAATTTACTAATTTTTTCATTTACCAAATTTTCTACTCTGCCAATTTTACATTAATTATAATATTTCAAATTACCAGTCCTAAAAATTTTGTAATTTGTTAATATTCCATTTTTAAATTTTTCCAAATTTCCATTAACCCTGTTTTCAATTTTTTAATATTCCAATTTTTGAATTTACCAAATTACCAAATTTTCTAATTTTCAATACCAATTTACCAAACTTTAAATATTCTAATTTTCAAACAACCACCTTTTCAATTTTCTAATTTGCCAATTTCCCGCAGTTATAAAATTTTCTAATATGAAAATATTCCAATTCACCAAATTTCAATTATTCTAATTTTCCAATAACCACTTTTCCTATTTTCTAATTTACCAATTTTCCCAATTTACTAATTTTCCAATTTACTAATTTTTTTACTTTGCCAATTTTCCATTAACCTTTTTTCCAATTTTTTAATATGCCAATTTTGCAATTTACCAAATTACCAAATTTAAAATTTTCCAATTTTCAGTAACAAATTTTCCAATCTGCAAATTTGCCGATTTCACTAAGATTAAAAATTTTTTTAATTTGACAATTTACTAATTCACCATTTTCAAATTTTTCCAATTTTCTAATAACTACTTTTCCAATTTGATAATTTTCCAATTTCCCGCAGTTTTAAAAAATTTCTAATATGACAATATTCCAATTTACCAAATTTCAAATATCCTAATATTCCAATATCCACTTTTTCTATTTTCTAATTTACCAATTTTACCAATTTACTTATTTTCCAATTTTCGAAATTTTTAATTTGTCGATTTTCATATTTACCAAATTACACAATTTTAATTATTTAAATTTTCCAAGAACAACGTTTTGCATTTTTTAATTTGACAATTTCCGGCGGATTAAAAAATTTTCTAATTTGACAATATTCTAATTTACCAAATTTGAATTTTTCTAATTTTTCATTAACCACTTTTTCAATTCTATAATTTGAAATTTTTTGAATATTCAATCTTTCTAATTTACCAATAACTATTTTTCTAATTTTCTAATTAGGCAAATTTTCATATTTATCAATTTTCTGTTCAGTTTACTAATTTTCGCAATTTACCGATTTTCCCAATTTATCAATTTTCCAGATTTACTAATTTTCTAATTTACCAATTTTTCTACTCTAACAATTTAAGAGTAAAAAAATTTTAATAACTCAAATAATCAGTTACGATTTTTTGCAACTTAGTTTTTTCTTTGTCTCTTATAAATCTCTTCTTAATAATTCTGTTTAAATTGTGTAAAATTTAGTGTTTTGCTCAGATATAATTATTTCTTCTAAAAATGCACCGAATATAGATTTGTTCTTTCTAGATCGCTTATATGTTTCAAATTAATGTTAAATAAGTTTTTCTCTTCAATAACAGATACCTAAAGTTTTACTTAATACTGTATATTTTTGTATGTTTATATCTTAAATTATGTAAATTTGTGCCCGTAAAAGATCTTATGATTGTGGGCTATGTTTTTGGCAAATAAAAAAAAAAAAAAAAAAAAATAACCAGTTTTAAAAATTTTGTAATTTGTCAATATTCAAATTTACATTTTTCCATTAACCCTTTTTTCCATTTTTTAATTTGCTAATTTTTCAATTTACCAAATTACCAAATTTCAATTTTCCAATTTTTTCAATAACAATTTTTCCAACTTGCTAATTTGCCAATTTGCTAATTTGTCCATTTCGCGCAGTTTAAATATTTTTCTAATTTGACAATATTCCAATTAACCAAACTTTAAATATTCTAATTTTCAAACAACCACCTTTTCAATTTTCTAATTTGCCAATTTTCCGCAGTTATAAAATTTTCTAATATGACAATATTCTAATTTATCAAATTTCAATTATTCTAATTTTCCAATAACCACTTTTCCTATTTTCTAATTTACCAATTTTCCCAATTTACTAATTTTCCAATTTACTAATTTTTTTACTTTGCCAATTTTCCATTAACCTTTTTTCCAATTTTTTAATATGCCAATTTTGCAATTTACCAAATTACCAAATTTAAAATTTTCCAATTTTCAGTAACAAATTTTCCAATCTGCAAATTTGCCGATTTCACTAAGATTAAAAATTTTTTTAATTTGACAATTTACTAATTCACCATTTTCAAATTTTTCCAATTTTCTAATAACTACTTTTCCAATTTGATAATTTTCCAATTTCCCGCAGTTTTAAAAAATCTCTAATATGACAATATTTCAATTTACCAAATTTCTAATATCCTAATATTCCAATATCCACTTTTTCTATTTTCTAATTTACCAATTTTACCAATTTACTTATTTTCCAATTTTCGAAATTTTTAATTTGTCGATTTTCATATTTACCAAATTACACAATTTTAATTATTCAAATTTTCCAAGAACAACGTTTTGCATTTTTTAATTTGAAAATTTCCGGCGGATTAAAAAATTTTCTAATTTGACAATATTCTAATTTACCAAATTTGAATTTTTCTAATTTTTCATTAACCACTTTTTCAATTCTATAATTTGAAATTTTTTGAATATTCAATCTTTCTAATTTACCAATAACTATTTTTCTAATTTTCTAATTAGGCAAATTTTCATATTTATCAATTTTCTGTTCAGTTTACTAATTTTCGCAATTTACCGATTTTCCCAATTTATCAATTTTCCAGATTTACTAATTTTCTAATTTACCAATTTTTCTACTCTAACAATTTAAGAGTAAAAAAATTTTAATATCTCAAATAACCAGTTTTAAAAATTTTGTAATTTGTCAATATTCAAATTTACATTTTTCCATTAACCCTTTTTTCCATTTTTTAATTTGCTAATTTTTCAATTTACCAAATTACCAAATTTCAATTTTCCAATTTTTTCAATAACAATTTTTCCAACTTGCTAATTTGCCAATTTGCTAATTTGTCCATTTCGCGCAGTTTAAATATTTTTCTAATTTGACAATATTCCAATTAACCAAACTTTAAATATTCTAATTTTCAAACAACCACCTTTTCAATTTTCTAATTTGCCAATTTTCCGCAGTTATAAAATTTTCTAATATGACAATATTCTAATTTATCAAATTTCAATTATTCTAATTTTCCAATAACCACTTTTCCTATTTTCTAATTTACCAATTTTCCCAATTTACTAATTTTCCAATTTACTAATTTTTTTACTTTGCCAATTTTCCATTAACCTTTTTTCCAATTTTTTAATATGCCAATTTTGCAATTTACCAAATTACCAAATTTAAAATTTTCCAATTTTCAGTAACAAATTTTCCAATCTGCAAATTTGCCGATTTCACTAAGATTAAAAATTTTTTTAATTTGACAATTTACTAATTCACCATTTTCAAATTTTTCCAATTTTCTAATAACTACTTTTCCAATTTGATAATTTTCCAATTTCCCGCAGTTTTAAAAAATCTCTAATATGACAATATTTCAATTTACCAAATTTCTAATATCCTAATATTCCAATATCCACTTTTTCTATTTTCTAATTTACCAATTTTACCAATTTACTTATTTTCCAATTTTCGAAATTTTTAATTTGTCGATTTTCATATTTACCAAATTACACAATTTTAATTATTCAAATTTTCCAAGAACAACGTTTTGCATTTTTTAATTTGACAATTTCCGGCGGATTAAAAAATTTTCTAATTTGACAATATTCTAATTTACCAAATTTGAATTTTTCTAATTTTTCATTAACCACTTTTTCAATTCTATAATTTGAAATTTTTTGAATATTCAATCTTTCTAATTTACCAATAACTATTTTTCTAATTTTCTAATTAGGCAAATTTTCATATTTATCAATTTTCTGTTCAGTTTACTAATTTTCGCAATTTACCGATTTTCCCAATTTATCAATTTTCCAGATTTACTAATTTTCTAATTTACCAATTTTTCTACTCTAACAATTTAAGAGTAAAAAAATTTTAATATCTCAAATAACCAGTTTTAAAAATTTTGTAATTTGTCAATATTCAAATTTACATTTTTCCATTAACCCTTTTTTCCATTTTTTAATTTGCTAATTTTTCAATTTACCAAATTACCAAATTTCAATTTTCCAATTTTTTCAATAACAATTTTTCCAACTTGCTAATTTGCCAATTTGCTAATTTGTCCATTTCGCGCAGTTTAAATATTTTTCTAATTTGACAATATTCCAATTAACCAAACTTTAAATATTCTAATTTTCAAACAACCACCTTTTCAATTTTCTAATTTGCCAATTTTCCGCAGTTATAAAATTTTCTAATATGACAATATTCTAATTTATCAAATTTCAATTATTCTAATTTTCCAATAACCACTTTTCCTATTTTCTAATTTACCAATTTTCCCAATTTACTAATTTTCCAATTTACTAATTTTTTTCCTTTGCCAATTTTCCAATAACCACTTTTCAATTTTTTTTAATTTGCCAATTTTCAAATCTACCAATTTCCCCAATTTACTAATTTTTTCATTACCAATTTTTCTACTCTGCCAATTTTACATTAATTATAATATTTCAAATTACCAGTCCTAAAAATTTTGTAATTTGTTAATATTCCATTTTTAAATTTTTCCAAATTTCCATTAACCCTGTTTTCAATTTTTTAATATTCCAATTTTTGAATTTACCAAATTACCAAATTTCAAATTTTCTAATTTTCAATACCAATTTACCAAACTTTAAATATTCTAATTTTCAAACAACCACCTTTTCAATTTTCTAATTTGCCAATTTTCCGCAGTTATAAAATTTTCTAATATGACAATATTCTAATTTATCAAATTTCAATTACACTGAAACCTTACTTATTTAAAGTCTCACTTACTTAAAGTCTCATTTATTTGAACCATTCAAAGTCTCACTTATTTCAACTTGGCGACCAATTAAAACTAACTAACATTTTCATTGGTTTCTGTGAATTGGACCAGTTAATCGGAAAGGTTTTCTATAACTATATGGAAGAAAAAATGAGTTTTACTTATCTCATGGATTTGCGTAGAGCGGGTTCAAATAAGTGAAGTTTCAGTGTATTCTAATTTTCCAATAACCACTTTTCCTATTTTCTAATTTACCAATTTTCCCAATTTACTAATTTTCCAATTTACTAATTTTTTTCCTTTGCCAATTTTCCAATAACCACTTTTCAATTTTTTTTAATTTGCCAATTTTCAAATCTACCGATTTCCCCAATTTACTAATTTTTTCATTTACCAATTTTTCTACTCTGCCAATTTTACATTAATTATAATATTTCAAATTACCAGTCCTAAAAATTTTGTAATTTGTTAATATTCCATTTTTAAATTTTTCCAAATTTCCATTAACCCTGTTTTCAATTTTTTAATATTCCAATTTTTGAATTTACCAAATTACCAAATTTCAAATTTTCTAATTTTCAATACCAACTTTTCCAATTTGCAAATTTGCCAATTTCACGCAGTTTCAAAATTTTTCTCATTTGACAATATACCAATTTACCAAACCTTAATTATTCTAATTTTCTAATAACCACTTTTCCAATTTTTCAATTTACCAATTTTGAATTTATTTTACCAATTTTTTTAATTTACTAATTTTCCAATTTTTTATTTTGCCAATTTACTAATTGAACAATTTTTAATTTTTCCAATTTTCTATAACAAATTTTCCAATTTGCTAAATTGCCAATTTCCCGCAGTTTAAAAAATTTTCTAATATGACAATATTCCAATTTACCAAATTTCAATTATTTTAATTTTCCAATAACCACTTTTTCTATTTTCTAATTTCCCAATTTTCCTAATTTACTAATTTTCCAAGTCACCGATTTTTTTACTTTGCCAATTTTCTAATAACCACTTTTCCAATTTTCTAATTGGCTTATTTTCAATTTTGTTTACCCATATTCCCAATTTACTAATTTTCCAATTTACATTTTCTTTACTTTGACAATTTTCCAAAAACAAAATTTTTTATTTCTTTATTTACCAGTTTAAAAAATTTTCTCATTTAAAAGTTTTCCAATAATCACTTTTCCAATTTTCCAATTCATTACTTTTTTTAATTTTCAAATAAGGACTTTTATAATTTTCTAGTTTGCCAAGTTTCATTAAACACTTTTCCAATTTTTAATTTAGTTTTCTAATTTTTCCACTTGTCCAATTTTCTAATTTGCCAATTTTTAAATAACTAATTCTTTAATTTACTTTTTAATAATTAGTTGTCACGTCTGAACTCGAAATTTTATTATTACATCTGGAATCTGGAAATGACGTGAAAATAATCACACAAAAATAATGGAAAGGTACAACGGAGAAAGTAAATCTATAATATTTGTATTTCTGTCTATCTTAAACTACCTGGTATTTCAGTGTAGCTATCCATCTCAATCCCACTATACCTATCATTGTTATCTCTGTCTCTTTCAAGCTACCTACTTGGTCTTAAGATAGCTGTAGCGTAACCGACTGTTACGCGTAACATTTTCAAGCTCTCTGATTTCTTATATGTATAGGAAAGCACTGCATTGTTTAAATGCGGTTAAACTAATTTAATAAAGAAACTCATTGTATGAGTAAGTACATGCTTCTTCTTTAAATTAGCTTATATGGGACTTTTCCGACACATATGGTATCCCCGTAACAACTTTGAGAAGAAATTGGCTGGATGCTCTCCCAAAAATTTTGACGATCTTACCTTCAACCTCTCTAACGGATGTCAATTTACAAACAATGTACGTTATATTAAATTTAGCTGATGCTTTTAATATCAAGAAGGATTTACAGAAACCCTTGCTAATAATTCTTAAGGTTTGTAAAATAAATTTAGTTTTTAGATTTTTAATAATATTAAACAACTGTTAATTCGATTTTTTTAGAATAAATAAAAACTGAATTTTACATTTCAGCCTGGAACACCGTTAGGGAAAACTGTGCCTGAGAAAGACGAACCACCACGTTTGACTGCTGTTGGAGATGTCAACGATAAGAAATTAAAACTATTTTGCTTCGTCGATGGAGTTGCTATGTTCAGCGAGCCACCAGTTGAAGCTCTGCTTAAATTAATCTCAAGTTATTGGATTTTTAACATTAAATTTGATCCTATTCAAAAGCAAATTCTTCTTTTTTTGTCTGGATGCCTTTTTCGGAAAAAATCAAGTGATCTTTTGAAACAAACTTTAGCAAAGGCTTTATCAGTCACAAAACTTCTGAAGAAAGCAGGAATTTCATAGAAAACTTACGTTACTTTCAAAATTTCCCTATTTCGCTAACTCTATTATTTTGAATAGAGAATTGCGACTTCTATTTCTAGAAGGAATTATTAAAAATACCTGTAAAAATGTCAGTTTCACTTGGAAACTTTATAATCACCGTTGGCCCTTGTCGCGGAAATCACATCTTTTAAACCGTCTTGGTAACATGTACCTTATAAAAACTAAGTTATTTATTTGTTTATTTATTTCGAATTTATTTAATTTTGTACCGATGAATCTGTTAAACGGACGTAATTCTATTTTGTTAAACAATTTATTGTTTATATTGTTATGATTTATATTAGTTTAATTTCGTTTCTTTATATTTGTAAAGATAAAATTGATTTATGTTAATGTCTTTTACGTGTAGTACACTTGCTAAACGTCGAAAAATTTGACTAAAAACATTGTAATTAGTCCAAAAACTTGTCACCAGATAAATAAATAATATTTGTTTTACAATGAAAAGTTTTATTATTTCCTCAGATGTTTAAACTTATACTTGAGCAATTAAGCATTTAGGCATGTGATATTCTAGGGTTTACCAAAGGCTGTTTTCGAAAAGCAGGACATAACTTTACAAAAAAGAGGACAAAAGACGATATACGGTTTTAGAAAAAGAGTACAAAAATAGGAAATTACAGTTTTTTCTCTTTTATATTATAATAATAAACATAGTTAATTTTAAAAACAGAAATTGTTAAACTACTTATATTTGATTAATTAAACAGTTCATTATAGTTAATTAATGAAAATGTAACCCTAATTATAAAAGTAATTTTTTCTGATATTGAAACAATTTTTGATAAGATTATTGTATATTATAATGATAAGCGTTCCTCAGTCAAAAAGCCGGATAAAATCCGAACAATTTAAAAAATCCGCCAGAACGAAAGCCACAAACCTAAAAAATAATACATGTCCGACTTGAGAGTACGTCTGGTAACTTTACGTTATGTGTAATAATAGGCAGGAGTCCAGCTGGCTCTTCTCTTTAAAGTTTTTCTTTCATCCATCTCACAAAAAATATTAAATGTATATGTCATCATTTTATTAAATATATCATAAAACGGAAACCTGAAGCTCATCTTGATCAAAATTTTAGCAACGCCTTGATTTGGTAATTTGAAATTAAAATAATATATTATAAATAAAAAATTTTATTTTGCTTGCATACAATCTGTAGTTCAATCAAATTAATTTTAAAAAATGGACCAGGAATTCTTCTATCCTTCATACTTGAAGGTGTACACCACCGCAACAATTCTTGATTCAACAACCAACAAATTGATTTCTAAATGGAGTCTCTAATTTTACATATTTAACACAAATGACTTTTCCAAGTAACCTATCAATTTCAACGATTAGATAAAATTGTCACATTTGACGTGGAAGCAACACGTATACTATTTTAGAGCTCTTTTTGGGTACGAAATTTTATCCTGAAGTTGGCCGATAATTTGATACCATAAACAGCTTCTAAAACAAACCCACATGGTACGATATTCGGACACATTTAAAAGGATACTCACTTTTAAACAGTACATAGTTTTTACAGTGTAAGAGTTCTGATCAGAGTTCTGTTTGCCCCCCGGAGTGCTCTACAAAAAACACTTATAACATTTTTCTTTAAACTCAAAATCCAAAAACTTATTAACGTTCAAAGTAACCCAAAAAAATTTGAATTTTGAAAATTTTAGAGTTCCAAGAGTTCTGGTCAGAGTTCTGTTTACCCCCCAAATAGTTCTACAGGAAATGCTAATAAAGTTTTTCTCTAAAGTCAAAATCCAAAAAACTACACAACTTTAAAGTTTCAAAATTTTTTTTTTTTTTTTAAAATTTGAGAGTTCCAAGAGTTCTGGTCAGAGTTCTGTTGGCCCCCCAAATAGTTCTACAGGAAATGCTTATAAAGTTTTTCTCTAAAGTCAAAATCCAAAAAACTACACAACTTTAAAGTTTCAAAATTTTTTTGAGTTTTTAAAAATTTAGAGTTCTAAGAGTTCTGATCAGAGTTCTGTTGGCCCCCCGGAGTGCTCTACAAAAAACCCTTATAAGATTTTTCTCTAAACTCAAAATCCAATAACTTATTAACGTTCAAAGTGACCCAAAAAATTTTGAATTTCCAAAATTTTAGATTTCCAAAAGTTCTGGTCAGAGTTCTGTTTGCCCCCGGAGTACTCTACAAAAAACCCCCATATCATTTTTCTCTAAACTCAAAATCCAAAGACTTATTAATGTTCAAAGTGACCCAAAAAATTTTCACTTTCAAATATTTTAGAACTCCAAGAGTTCTGGTCAGAGTTCTGTTGGCCCCCCGGAGTGCTCTACAAAAAACCCTAATAACATTTTTCTCTAAACTCAAAATCCAAAAACTTATTAACGTCCAAAGTGACCCAGAAAACTTTTAATTTCGAAAATTTTAGATTTCCAAAAGTTCTGGTCAGAGTTCTGTTTGCCCCCCGGAGTGCTCTACAAAAAACCCCAATAACAATTTTCTCTAAACTCAAAATCCAAAAACTTATTAACGTTCAAAGTGACCCAAAAAATTTTGACTGTCATAAATTTTAGAGTTCCACTTTTTCTCTCTCCAGTCCTACAAGCTAGGTAGTCTGGGATTGGAGCGTGTGAAGAAAATTATCGGCAATGTGAGGGGATATATGCCTTATGGAAGGGAAACTCTTCGACTCTTATCTGGTTTAAATTTCAAAAACGAGTATTTATAAATTGTTATAACGGAAAACCAATAATAACTATTGTGAAGTTCATTTCTCAATAAGTAATTAAAAAACACCATTCACGATAAATAGGCCTATGAGTCTTAATGTCACACACAATACTAAATGACACATGTTATTTAAATAAAATAAAAATACTCTAAATTTTTGTAAATTTAACAGAGATTAAATTTGAATTTTCTAAACTACAAAAAAAAATATATATATAGAAAAATATTTAGATGTCACTCAATGCGCTTAAAGTTTTCCATGCATTTTAAGTAAAAAAAAAAGTTTTTAGTAAAATTTAAATCGGTAACTATATTTCTCTTCAGAACATTTCAAGGAGTATTGCCAAATTGTTTATTTCACTATTTTTATAATAAGTCCTCCAAAAGACGAATGTAACCAGTTACTAACAACAAACTAAACATAACAATTATAACAAGTTTAAACAAATTATAATCAGTGTGGCCATAAGTTTTATGAATGTAAATTCCGGTAAGTTCCAGGTTTTTCGCAGTGATATTTTTGTATTTCCCGGTTATATTTTTAAGGGAAATTTAAAAATAACTTTAGATTTTAAAAAGCTTGTAACGTCATACGAAAAAATTGACGTTTCTTTTTTTTTATGTTTGTTTCTTTCTACCCGTTATATGGATACATTCAAAGTCCGTTCCCTCTGTAAAAGAAAAAAAATAGGCAACGGAAATATCTAAAATTAAAAACTCAAGAACAAGTCGTTGACAAGGCGCCCGAAAGTGCATCATAAAAAATTATCTAAAGCTTGCACTTCGAGTTTATTTACTTAACCGCCGGGAAGTGAACACACCATTGTGAGAGTGCACGATCGCCTTCCTAGTTCAAGATCGAAATCCTGAAACCCTTCATATCTGGGGCCTTCGGCTTGTACCCCTAATAAATCATCTACGTGGGGCTCATAGTTTAGCAAATAACGCTCTCTTAAGATATGAAGGCCAGCCGATAGACGATTCTTATTTTTCCACAAAATTTTAAAGAATTTTGGAAGCTTCCTGGGAAAATGAGAATTTCAACGGTCTTGGGAACTTTATCTGAATCTACTGGGTGTAACCTTAAATGAGTAACTAAGTTAAAATTAAATGACATCTTTCTTTTAACCAAGTATAATATTAAGATTGACATCGCTAGACTACATTTACGCAAAGCCTAATGAAATTTTAACTTCTCATTAGCAAAAATTATCTCTCAAATTAGTCTGTAACTATTAATTTAAATCAATTTTAAAAAAGGATTATTTAAAGATTAATATTTGTAAAAAAATTTGATAATGAGCTTCTTTGCTTAAAATTGTCTGGTGATATCAATTTAAGATACCATAATTTACCCAATTTTACTTTGTTAAAAATTCAATTATTAATAGAACTAGGTTAAATTTAATTAAAAGTAATAACATAACCTCAAAATTGTATAATCAATTAACTTTTCATTATCCAACTCTAAAAAAAAGAGATTCGAAAAAGTATTACAAACTAAACATTAATTTAGAAATACATAATAAATTAATGGTAATTCAAGTTAAATTTTAACCTAGAAAGATATTTACTAATTACATAACCTAAAATGAGAAAAAAAAGAACTAATTCAATTATTAAATGTAATTATTTGATTAAAGTAAATAATTAATTAAATTCAAGCATAAATTTTATCTTTTCTTCTCCAATTAAGGTTAATTGAGATTAACTTCAATTACTATTTATTATTATTATCAACTATAATATTTGTTAGTATAAATTACTAAGTAACTTTGTAAAAGAATATATTAATCATGGATTTTGGAATTTTAGGAATTATTACTGTACAAAGTTTGCTCACTTTGGTTAAAATTAACCAAATGTAAAATAACATAACCTAAAAACTATTAAGAAAATTATTGAATTACAAATTAGCATAAACATTTCTCAATTTATTTAGAAATAAAATAGTAATTAGAAAAATTAAACAAACGTGATTATTCCAGGCGAATTATTACTCAACTTCGATATAATAATATCCAAATGTTACCAGAAGTTACTAGAACTGTTTAATGTTAGTTTTAATAATACATTTTTAGAATTTTTTTTTTATTTTATCAAGAAAATCGCTTGTTTGCTTTTGTTTCAAGTGTGTGGTAATGAGAGGATGCAAATAAGTGACTATTGTAAGTATAGTATTAATATCATAATGTTTATAAATAAATAATGTATTAATTGTTAGATTGATGAATATGCTCATTCAAATAAAGCGGCCTTACGCCCTCTACTTTGTACGTCGCAGCGCCCTCTTGGGCCCTCTAGCGAGTAGTGTTTTGTACGTTCTTGAACCCGTTGATTAGAAGACGAGTGCTTTTGAATAAACGGTATTTTTAACAAAGTACTGATAATTTATTTATCCTTGCCTCCACACATCTAGTTTTCTAACAGGTTATGGACCTGGACCCGCGCTTCCACTGTGCAAAAATGCATAAATGATTTGGAATTGTTTTGTGGCAAAGACTTGAGACTCTGTGTGGTGTGCCTACTTGTAGAAAGCATAAAGTGTTTTTGTGAAGGATCGAGACGTTTTTGTGTTTCTCAAAGGTGACTATAAAACGCGGATAACGAGTGCAATCCAAGGATTCAGATCGACGAGATACATGCAGGGGAGAAGGAACAAAGGGTGATCGGCGCTTGACTAAAAATATTAAAACAAAAATGGCGTTCAACTTGCATGGTAAGAGCATTCCTTTTCTATAAACACACACATCATGAAATTGCACTCAGTTTTCTTTCTCTGTCTCTCTCTCCTGTTATTCGGTCCTTTTGTGTGGAACATTTAAGTTCCTGCGAGTAAGAAATAGGGAATTTTTGTAAAGGTTAGTTGAAAAAGAGAGGACTTTTACGAATGATATAGTTAAAAAGAAAAAGAAAAAATTGGTGATGCTAAGAATATTGGGGGGAAAAATGTGACGGCCATTTTTTTTGCGTTTGTCTGTCTCTCTTGTTCATCCACAGTTTCGTCTTCGCCTTAGCGGAAATAAACGAGGGGCCCCGATTGTAACGAAAGTGAACAAAGGAAACCGACTACAGTCGAAAAGGAACGAAGTGAACGACTGAGTGAGAGTGAGACAGTAGACGAGTGTTTGCATTTGTTTACGTGCATATGCATGTGTGTGGGTGTGAGAGAGAGGTATTATGACAGTACGAATTTTGATTTAAAATTATTTGCGAGTATAAGTGTACTAAAAACACAATGAACTCGTGACAACATATAAATGCGATGTGTCATAACATCAATATACGTATATTAGAATTTTGAAAAACAGTTGAAGGATCTAACATCTGATTATATATTTTTGTCAGACTAATACTAGTCACGGTCTAGACATTTCACGACAGACTTAAAGTAAAATACGTGCATATATTAGAGGATGAAACACATCCATAAATGCATTGTTGTTCGCATGCAATTTATTTTATTTCTGTTTTTCTTTTAAATTATTTAATGTATAGATCTATATATGTACATATGTTTATGCAACAGGTAAAGACTACCTCGAAGAATTTATTGAAGAAATTCGACGAGAGTATAAATTGATTGATGGAACGCAAATTCAATTAACGATCACTAAGGAATTAATAAAAATTGAGACGAGTGACGGAGTTATTTTTGAAAAAGGTAAATTCATGTATTTATATATGTTCTGCATATCAATTAAAAATTGATCAAGCAAAATCTGGCCAGATAAATAACGATTAATAAGTAAAGAATTCTTTAAATTTAATATTTCTAATTCAGTCTATTTGAGAAAAGGAAAGTAAATTATTTGACAGTTCTCTAATAGAGTTCTTGACTGATATTTTCTTAACTTATAATGACTGTATTAAACAACACTCGAAAACTTGTTGGGTTGACTGCATGAGGATAAATGTGTTCTTTGTCTTCTTGTATTCAACTACAGAATATGTGCATGTGGGTTTGTGTTCAATTTATATGTACATGTTTTGGCTGCGAATTTTTAAACTTGTGTTCGGTTTGAATTCAGTAGCACGATTAATGCCTTGTCCATTTACCACACAGATAAGAAAGATATTCATCCTGATATGTGGAGTGCTCTACATGAACAATTGATGAGAAAAGAAACGAATATCTGGACAGTGAGGCTGATCAAAAACCAACAGGATACCGACCAAGGTAGCACAAATGAGCGAGGATATAAGAATCCTGCGGTGATTGAAGAGAAGAAACAAACGATCAACGATAAAATTTTAACTAATAATACGTGTGAGTTAATTTATTTTTTTTATATACGAGTGATGTCCACATTACCCGGTACGACAGAAACGTGCACGTAACGATGGAAAGATTTTTGACGAGAGGGTGTGGTTTACGAGTGTGACGACCTTAAAAACTAATTGAGTGTTTTAGTTTCAGGTGATCAGGGTAAAGAAAACGACAGAATGAAAGATCTAACGAAGGCAATAAATCGTTTGTGTGATACAAACTCAAAAGTCCTTAAACTCTACCAAGAGTCGGCTAAGAGGTTCAATGATTCAATAAAAGCAGCTTTGGATAAAACTAACAAAATTTTAGAAGACATTCAGAAAGAAATGAAGGATAATAAAGAAAAAAATAACGAGGTGTTGATGAATGTAGAAAGTGGAATTTCGCTGGTTGTAGATATGCTGGATGTACCGGATCAAACGGAAATACAAAAGAGTGCTGAAAACGAATTAAAAAAACCAAATAGTGTATATACTTGGGTACCCGGACCTGCGGCATCTCAAACCATTTTTAATTCACAGAAACTCACAAGTCTAAATTTGGAGAAGAAAACTTCACATGTACCTTCTATATCATCATCGGCATCCACAGTCGACATGAGATTTGAAAGAGGTAAGACTCCGGACTCTATTTACAGTCAGCAGGAAGAGATCACTGGGAATGAGCAGCAATCACAGAGAGGAAATTTGATGTCCGAAGACAAACAGGATCCACATTTATCAAATACTCAAACAATAAGTACGCCTATCAAACGACAAAAATTAGATCAGAAGGCTGATGAAATGAGGCAGGATTACGTTCGGATTAATAAGGTTGATAAGGATAAAGAACAGGGTAGTAAGGCTTCTCTTCAATCGTCTCCATTGCAACCACAAGAAAAATCGCAAATGTCTAATGAGGAAAAAATAAATTCTGCTTTAGTTAATATGAAGGATGGGACTAAACGAGAATCTCAGATTGTTCAATTGAGTAATATTCATTTGGATTTCGATTGGGCAAAATATATTAGAGATGAAGTGGATAAACGAGTGAAAAACAATTGTAATGAAAATATAGTGAATTCAAACACAACTAATAACGAGAGAATACAGATCGAACTTATAAACAAAGACATCAATATAAAACGAGATTATAAACTCACCCTACAATTGAAGTATGAGTTTTTTATTGATTATTTATACACGGAGTTACAGTCATATGATTTGATGTATATTTTAAATAACGATGTTACCAAACCACGACTTGATACTTTAGACAAACAAAAAGATTCTTGTAAAGTTCGGGACATCATTATTAATCGAATCGATCAATGTTATCATTCTAAAGTTATCAACATCAAAGATCCAATTGAAGTTTTAAAGAAACTGAAAGAGATAAAACGAAGTGAAATTAATCTTACAACCCAGTCGATTTGAAAACAAATATATACAATGCAATACCGGCCCGGAAAAGAAAAAGCTGCAGAGTTTTGGGATAAATTTGAAGAAGCAGTTCGACGTTTTGAATGCATCCCAGAATCTGCATCTTTAACAGAAGAAGAGAAACGAGATGCGTTCTTTAACGCTATTGTTGACGCTGTTCCTGATGTTCGTAGTCTAGATTTCCTTTCGAAAAGCTCTAATGGTAAAAGTATGTCTTATGACAAACTAAAAAATTTTATTATGCAAGCTGAAGCTGCTCAATTAGGTAAAGACGCCAATTTACCAAGATCCGCAATGTCAGCTCGACGAACCGGAGACAATATCAGCAACAACATTAGATGCTATGAATGTGGTGATCTTGGACACTATGAAAGCCAGTGCACAAGACGGGGACTTAAAAAATGTTACAACTGTAACAAATTTGGAAGCCATCTCTCTGCTAACTGTCCTTTCAAAAAACAAGGTTTTAATAATACAGGTAATAATAAAGGAACTCAAAATGATGTGAAGCAACGACCGGGGAGACAATTTCCTAACTATAAAGGCCAGAAACGTCCATACGACGGAAATAACAAAAACGAAACACCCCAAAAGAAGTTTAAGCCTAACTATAATAAATTTAAGCCGTCGCGGAATCAAAAATTTAATAAAAACAATCAAGGACAAAAACATCAACAGAATCGTCCACCAACGACTAGCTACAATCAAGGTAAGCAATTTAATATTTCTGATTCTTTTAGGATTGAAAAAGTCAAACTGACTGAAAAAGATAATATAAATAATGCTAATTTAGTTAACTGTGAAAAGAAAATATTAGAAAAATTTATAGCTGACTCGGGTGCGACTGAGCACATGGCAAAATCGAAACTTATATTTAAACATTTAAATGAGTCAAATTGTGATCTAATACGGTGTGCTAATAAAGACGATTCTGCCACAATGTTTACACAAGGTTCAGGTGAGGTACAAGCCATATTAAAAAATGGAAAAACTCTCGAACTAGACGATGTTTTGTGTGCAAAAAATTTGAGCGAAAATCTCTTGTCACTGAGGAAGTTCGTAGAAAAGGGACTCAGTGTTTATTTAGACAGTAAAATAATAGATATATTTGACCCAAAATCTAACGAGACTTTCTTATCAGGTATCTACGACAGGCCTTTTTGGCAAATAACTTTAGAAATACCTAAATACGACTGTGAATACAAGGAGCAACGTAAAATTCCCAAGCGAATTTTTGTAAATCTCACAGATATTGAGAGAACTAACGAGATGGATCACCAGTATATGACGAGAGAAAATGAACGAACATTAGTCGCTTTAAATGAATCTGAAAATTCAAGTGAAATTAATAAAAATGATAATATTAACAACGATAATTCCAATGTTAATAAAATAGGAGAAAAGTTTGAAACATCAAAAGGTCCTAAAATTAAAGAAGAATCTTCTTTGTTTGGTAAAATTTCAAAATTGCCGAATATTTTAAGTACTTTAAATGACAGGCAATTAAATGACATTGATGAAATACCATGTGTAGATTTAACAAGTCACGAGATTTCAGGAACGAATACATCCAAATTTGAAGGATATACGAATAAAGCAATGTTATGGCATGTGCGATTAGGGCATATCTCTCTGGATTATTTAAAACAAATCCAGAAGCTCCATCCAGATTTAAACGATATAAAAGATGTTGAATTTAATGAGAGTATTCGCGATTGTGAAATTTGTATGATTGCAAAAATTAAAAAACTCCCTTTTAGTCAAACCAGAACGAGAGCCATTAAACCCCTGCAAATCATACATGCAGATACTATGGGACCTATCAGCCCTATGACACATCCTAAAAAGTATCGATTTATTGCAGTCTTCGTTGACGACTTTTCACGAGCAGCTATGGCTTATCCTATAAAGCACAAGAGCGAAGCTGGAGATTGTCTGGAATCATTTGTGCGATCATGTAGGAACATAATAGGTGAAGATCTAAAAGTATGTTTCTTACGCACTGATCAAGGAACTGAGTTCACAGGCGGTAAAACTATTGAAGTATTGAATAAACTGGGGGCAGAACTTCAGTTAGTATGCCCTGACACTCCTGAACACAACGGTGTTTCCGAACGATTCAACGGAACGATACAACAAAAAGTAAGATCTCTCATGTATGATGCCAAACTTCCTGAAAACATGTGGGACTTAGCCGTAAATGCATCAGTTTACGTCTACAACAGGACACCTCATAAATCAGCAGATTTTCAAGCTCCTTTGACGAAAATAGCCCCAAATTACCACATTGATTTAAAGCAGATCAAACGTTTTGGTTGTTTTTCATACATAAAAGTACAAAGGAAAACCGGTCCTAAATTTCGTTTTGAAGGAAGACGAGTTATTTTAGTGGGCTACACTCCTTCAGGTTATATATTCCTGAAGCCAGAGGACGGCAAATTTTACGAAAGTCGAAATGCGAGGTTCAATGAAAAACTGGTTTACGGCGATAAATATCACAAAGATGCAATTAAAAATTGGTTGTATGATAACGAGAGCATAAATACGGAAAAATGGTTTTTAGAATTTGAGAGTTGCAAAGAGAATCAAGAGGAATTTTTAAAAACGGAGGGAGAAGTTAAGAAAAATCGTGGACGACCAAGAAAGCTAAAGATAACAAGTGACGAACAAACTATCTTGACTGATGAATCGAACTTAACTAGTGCAGAGAGCACAACAAAAGTAGATGAACCGGAAAAAGTTACTCAGATCTTGTTTGCTCTAGCTGATCAAGACATTGAAAACGAAGTAGATTATAATAAAACTCACGATGAAACGTATTATTCTTTATTGGCTGATATTGGTGATGATCCAAGCACTTATAAAGATGCTATACAATCAAAGGATAAAAATAAATGGCAGGAAGCAATTCAAGATGAACTTAAAGCCATGGAGCTCAATAAGGTTTGGCATATTGTGGACAGACCTATTATAGCAAGAGACGGTTGCAAACCAAACATCATAGACTCACGATGGGTCTTTAAGCGCAAATTCGAAAACGATAAGGAACCACTATTTAGAGCCCGTCTAGTAATACGAGGTTTTAAGGACAGAAACGTTTACGACCTGAGAGAGACTTACGCTCCTGTTTCCCGTCTACCACTGGTAAGAGCTTTACTGGTAATTGTGAATAAACTCAATTTGTTTATTCGTCAGTTAGATGTGAAAACGGCCTTTCTCAATGGTGAAATTGAGGACGAGATTTTTATGGAAGTACCTGATGGATACAATTGCTCAAAAGACGTAAAAGCTCAAAAAGTACTTAAGATAGAACGTGCTTTATATGGACTCAAAATTAGTCCAAAGCAATGGAATAAGAAATTTTCTGAGGCAGCACAAGAAATTGGTTTTCAAGTGAACGATCTTGAACCCTGTCTGTTCATATATAGACGAGGAAATACAATCGTCATATTACTTTTATATGTTGATGACATTCTCCTTGCTGGAAATGACTTAGTGATAATGGCTGAAATCACGACTCAATTGAAAAATAAATTCCAAATGAAGGAATTAGGAGAGCCACAGGAATTTCTAGGGATAACGATCAAACGAGTGAATAATACCATAGCTCTTTGTCAACAAAACTATGTTGAAAAGATCTTGAAACGATTTGGTCTAGAGAATTCAAATCCTCAGAGAACACCTATGGTAACAAATCAGGTACTGAATAAAGCCAGAAAAGAACGAGAGGACGGAGTTTTACAGTCAGACTCGAAATTTCAAACGAGATATCGCGAAGCAATAGGTGCACTATTGTATTTATCAAATGCAACAAGACCAGACATCTCGTATGCGGTGAACGTTTTAAGCCGACACCAACTTAACCCTACAGATTTTGAATGGACAATGATCAAACGAATATTTCGATATTTAGCTGGTACGAGAGACTATTCACTTTGCTATAAAGGGAAAGAGAATGATTTAATTTCTTATGCTGATGCAAGTTTTGCCGATTGTAAGAATTCTTTGACAACATGTGGCTACGTCATACGATTATATGGTGACACGATAGCTTGGCGTACTCATAAACAGTCATATGTAGCATTATCTACCTGTCAAGCAGAGTACGTAGCTATGAGTGAAGCCTTTCAAGAATTAGTTTCACTGAACAGATCTATTAATCTGATGATAGACAAGTCGCTATGTCCCATGAAGCTGTGGTGTGACAATAAAGCTGCCGAAGCTAGCGCTAAAGTAGATGGTGGAAATAGGCTTCGCCATATGACGGAAGTAAAAGAGCATTATGTGAAAGAATGTGTCAAACGCAATTTGGTTGAAATAAGATGGGTTCCATCAAAGGATCAAATTGCTGACATTTTTACCAAACCCTTACCTTTCGAAACACATAAACGACTGACTTATACCATTTTAAATATGTAATATACTTTTATTTGTATTAATTATTTAATTTGTTTCAGATAAAAGTGCCAAACAATGAGAGCTCTGAAATTCATAAACATTTTATTATATGATCACTTTTCTTCTTTCGTTAACTAAATCCTAAGAATCAGATTGTAATCCTACGAGTTTCAATTTTTGTTTATGTATTAAAAGAATGATAATTTAATGAGTTGAATTCTATTTTTATATTTTTGAATAATAAAAAGTGTTATTTAAGTTTAATAATGTATGTAACTTCTGGCGTAAGTCCGGGAGGAAGTGTTAGATTGATGAATATGCTCATTCAAATAAAGCGGCCTTACGCCCTCTACTTTGTACGTCGCAGCGCCCTCTTGGGCCCTCTAGCGAGTAGTGTTTTGTACGTTCTTGAACGCGTTGATTAGAAGACGAGTGCTTTTGAATAAACGGTATTTTTAACAAAGTACTGATAATTTATTTATCCTTGCCTCCACACATCTAGTTTTCTAACATTAATTAATGTATTTCTTTCTAAGGGAAGATGTGTGTGGATTTGGTAAGAGTGGTGACATCTATTTTTCGGAAATAAGAACTTTCCCTCCCACTACTCAGGATATTCAAGCCGGTATTTCCTTCTTCCGCCCTTTTCTCTTTAGCAAAGCTCCAATCGCTAAGCGCTAAAGCTAAGAAAATGGAGAACTCCATTTTCTTTCGGGGAAATCTAGGAACAAGACCCAATAAGCACTTCCACTCCTCCCACGCGTAGATAACACGAATTGAAGGCAAGTCCCATCTTGCCCCACACCCACTGAACCAAGGGTATAATTACCCTGCACGGTCCCAAAAACGTTAGTTCTTCCTGCTCTTTACTTGTTTTAGCCTTGTGCTAAGTTTTTATAAAAACTTGAACTCGACACCAACCCTTTTTGGGTCTTTGTATTAAATTTTACATTTTTTAAAAAACTTCAAAACTTAGAAGTTTTACATACTTCCAAGAATACACTTGGAAGTTTCGTCAACTTGAATTTACTACAAATAATTTCGATTTATTGGAATAATACTCCACTTTTTACACCGGCCAAAGGATTAATTCAACAAGACAATTTTTCCTGAGAACGCCACTCTTGCCAAATCTACACAAATTTTCTACTGGAGAACAAACTCAACATCAAAGTAAGTAATTTACTGAATAAATTTGTATATTTTTTATTGAAATTTATTCAGAGTTTTATTGTATTTTTTTTTCCTTATATCAATTTATATATTTACTTCTTTCATACTTAAATTATTTTACCAAGAATTTTTATAACACTAAAAATTTTTTCTTGAACTCTAAAAATACAAAAATAAAAATACAAAAAAAAAAAAGCATATTAAAATAAAGAAGATCCTTTATTTCATTGTAGAAATGAATTAGTTTCTTAATAATTTGTATCTTATTTTTATTTGTCATAAAAAAAAAACATGTTTTAAAAGTTTTTTTTTACTAAATAACTCATCCATGAATTTTTAATGTTGCATTTAGTGTATACTTTTTAATATATATATATATATATAATAAGTGTTATACTTTTCCCCAAATTTAATGAGACCAAATCTGGTTTCCTAATTTGGTCCTAACTATTTTTCCAATCCTATTCGGTTTTGTTTAAATTAGTTTTTTTTGTTTAAACGTTGGGTCCACGAACTATGAGGAGACCCTGTATAACATAAATATTAAACGATAAAAATTAAATTTATCCACTTTCCTTTTTAAACGAAAAATTTAATTAAATATTCTAAATAAATAATGAAAAGTTTATCCATCTTGTATTACCAATTACTAATAGTAACTCCCTCATCTTGCAAAAAGTTCCCTAGCTAGTGGAATTAATTTTCCAGGCTAAAAAAGGGAGAAATATTGTTTGGAATGGATTAATCAATATTTCTTATGTTGATTGGTTTATTCTAAATACAAATTTAAATTTGGAATATGTTACGGATGTGACATAGAACAAATTTTTGGAGGCCCCCGGAGGGATACTTTCTCACTCTTTTGCATTGATTGAGAGGATTTAATAAGTTGTGATTAATTACGTAAAATACTTTTTTTTTTTCTCTCCCTTTTCTTGATATTAATTCAATGGAGTTTTTAACTAATGTACTAAATTTTGTTTTTGAAAACATAACTCCATTTGTTACTAGAATTGTGCAAATAATTAGACCATTTTATCGTAACGTACAATTTTTAATGGTCTAGTTCTTTTTTTACCGATCTCTAAAAGAGAGATCTACTGTGTCATACTTGGTCGTGTAGTGGGGATACTGGGACCGTCGCTTGCCGCGTAGTGACAGCGCCGCGCTACCCCGCCCTCTGACCCCAAGCGTCAACTCGCGAAATATCAATCCCTCGAGTTTGATATTAAAATTTCTGTTTTTTTTTACCCATTATTTAAAATGGACTTACTTATTTTATTTTAACTCTTTTTTAAAAAAAAAAAAGAGTTAGTTTCAAACTTAGTGACGTCAGCCAACACGAGGTACCATAGGAGAGTGGCCAGGAGAGACTGACTACCAGCTCTACCCCCACCATCCTACTCTCTCGCGCGCTGAACGCGTAAAGCGAGGATCTTACGCCGCCTGATAGCTCGATCCGCGCGTCAAATCAAAAACCGTTAATCACTCGCGGTTTTAATTGAAATTTTGATTATTTAATCACCCTTTATTTTTATATTCTACATTTCGAATTTTTTTTATATATTTTCGAAATTTTCGTACTTTATTTCTCTCACGACCACTTGTAGTCTTGTATATTTCGGGAATGTATATATATACTTACTTTTAACATTTATTGAATGATTTTCTTGGTGTTTATCAAGTTTTGTTTTTATTCTTATGGATTTTTTTTTCTCTCCTTATTACTATCAAACTGGGTATTAAAGAATATTTAGTAAATTTCTAAATTCTCAATTTTACCTTTATTATAACCTTTGTCATTATGAAAATTTTAAATCATGTTGTTCCCAATTAGCGATCCGCAGTACAGTTTATCTTCATTAATTAGCGAAATAGATGATAAAGTAGAACGCCTACAAGATCTAGATCAAGATCGTTGGGAAACAGTTGCCTATTTATGCGACCAAGTACAAAAAATCAAAGCAGCTTGCATTACTTTAACAGTACAAAATCGAGCTTTGTATAATGTTGTTTCTAAATTGACCCCATTGGTTAATGCCGCGAAATTTGAAACCGAAATTGAAGATTTGAACGAGTCATTCAAACTTTTAAATGTTAAAGAATAAAAACAAATATAGATTTAAATAGTTCTGAATAAAGCCTTCTCGTTTTTGCTAGGGAGTGAGAAACAATAATTTTTTTTTCTCCCCTCCTTGAATATTCATGTGAACATCCCTTACTATTTAAAATGGATTAATATAATTTTTTTTTTCTCGGTTTTTATTCTTTGGGAATTTTTAATAAAAAAATATATATTCTTTGATCTCTCTCAGTGGAACACCCAGGATACACAGTATTCCGCAAAAATAGACCTAATAAAAAACACCGTAGGAATTATAAAAAAAAACAAGCCGCACGTAAGCTGGTAGATTTAGAACGCTGGGCAACATCAGCAGTAGAAAATTTACCCCCTCCACTTCCGAAGGAAGACCCACCTACTCAACCACCTCTACCTCCTCTTACGTTCGAGGAAAGAATTTCGCAATTCAGACGATCTCTTTGCCAATCTTGTCTAGAAACCGGGTTTAGGGAAATGTGTTTGGCTTGCTATGAAATGCACCAACCAGGCTTCCGCATTCCAAGAAGACAGAATTGAAAAAAAAAAAAGTAAATTTTTACTCAAAATATTTTTACTTTTTGTTTTTTTTTATTTTCTTTTCTCCAAAATTTTTTTTGTTTTACCTGAGTATAACGCTAATGATGTCCTTCTTATAATTTTTTTTTTTATTAGATGCTAACTACCGATCAACTGGAGAAAGCCCTTAAGGATTTCGAGAAAATCACTGAAAGGAGTTTTGACTATAAGGAAAGCCAAATAGTCGATCTTTCTGATCGAATAGATTCCCTTGAGGAATTTGATGCAAATGACAACGCAACCAGAGAACAACTGTCTAAGCTGGCCACAAATTTCGAGACAATCCCTGCAACTTTGGAGAGCACTAACCTCGAAATATCAAGGCTTAGGAAAACTCAGCAACAAGAAAGTGCTAATGTAGCAAAAGTTTCAAGGAGTTGCAGTGACTTGTCCGGAAAAATAACCGAGTTAAAAAAGACATTCTCCAATTTTAATAAGTGGGAGAATAAATTTTATAAAACAAATAAAAAAGTTGAGGATTTTGAGTTAGAAAATAAGACAAAATCGTTAATCTACGAAAAAAAATTTAGGGACTTAGAAAAAACTATCCGAATCAACCAATTTATTATAGCCTCTTTATCAGCATTTGTATTTGCGATGATGGTCAAGAAATTCTTTTAAACGATATCTCCGTTGTTTTTGTTTTTTTTGTTTGAATAGTTGAATAAAAAAAATTTTAATAATAAAAATAACTATTATATTTTTATTCCCCTTCCTTTTTTTTCTTTAGTTTTTCAGAATGAATTTAAAAACAAAAAAATGTCTTTTATGATTGAAGAATTTGCAGCTCCTTCAGAGCATGAAACCTTATTTTCAATTAACGTAGAGTCAAGTTATTTTGATAGAAGTAATATTGAATTAACTCTTTTTAAAGATTCAATTGAAAATTGCATTAATGAAAGTAAATTGAAAGTAAGCTTTAATAGGTTCTCTGCATGCAGACACTATCGTTTTGTTGGTTCATCCTTTCGAACTATTGGTGAAATTCCAATTAAAATTTTTGGTTGTGTTATCATCTTCGAAGTTGTGTCAGCTGAAACACCGTTGGGAAGTAATTTCAAGGACGGATTTTTGGGATCTACTGGATTGGAAACTCTTGTGGAATCTGTGAACAGGAGTTAAAACCTTTTATTGCTTCCTTATTAAGGATTGTTTTTGCTTTTGTAAGAATTTATTTCTAGCTAAAATTTTTTTTTTCTTCTGGTTTGCAAATTTTAATTTCTTAAATTTATGTCGGACAGTCGTCCTGTTACTAGAAGTCAAACCAAAGGAGTTTTGAACTCTGATAAATTGGTTGAACCAGATAACCAAATTAATAAAGTAAATTCAAATTTAAACTCTAACGATTTACCTAAATCAGATAATGGAACTGAGGATGAAGTTTTAATCTCAACTTATTATAATTTTGACCCTTTTGCTACTAAGGACAAAATCTCTAGAAATAATTCTTCTGAGTCACTATTAGAACCCGAAGTTCCTATAAAAACTAATAAAACACCTACTTCAGAAAAATCTGAAACTTCTGCTGAAGGTAACTTTGAAGAAACTGATCCGGAAGAAACTTTAATAAATTTAAGTTTAGATTTGTTAGATAATACAATAATCGTTAATAATAATTCAAATTCGGACAATATTCCTCCTTCTAACGACCAGGTAAATTCAGAAAATTTAAATAGAACTCCACCCTTAGTAAATATGGCGGAAAATCAAGGAGTATCTATTCGCGATGCGATTGTCGTGGTACCAGAATTTGACGGTTCTAAAAATACCTGCAGTTTGTTTATTGAGGGTTGTAACGAGGCCAAAGCAATGGTGGAGGCAGGGTTAGAAGGCTCTCTAGTAAAATTAATTAGAAGTAAAATAAAAGGCGAACCCAGACAAGCAATTATGGGTATGACTTTTGCTACCATAGAAGCGTTGACTACTTATTTAAAAGCAATTTATGCTCCGACAAAATCCGTAACACAATTATTTGGAGACCTGGGTAGTGAATACCAACGCGATAAAGAATTAGTCATAGCATATGCAAATAGAATTAGGGAAATAGGAGCTAAAATTTTAGAAGCTAAAAGATTAGATAGAGGTGTAGCAGTCACTCAGGAATTCAAAGACTCAACTGAGACAGTTTTGATTGAATCTTTTAAACATGGTCTCAAGCCAGAAATTGAACAACGAATGGGTGAAGAAGACACGGTTAATGATTTAATTAAAAATGCTATAGCTGAAGAGAAAAAGCTCATGGCTAGGCAAGCACTCCGTGGAAATTATGTAGGTATGAAAGAATCAGTGTGCCAATTATGTCAAAAGTCAGGGCATGAAGCTTCAAAATGCTTCATAAATAAATTATGCACTACATGTCATAAGCCAGGGCACACTGCAGAACGTTGTTTTAAAAAGGTTAATAATTTAACTACTGCAATATATCCAACAATATGTCAAATTTGCACATTGACTGGTCATGCAGCAAAAGATTGCAACCAATTAGGTCAATGCCAAATTTGTCATAAAACTGGACACATAGCTAAAGCTTGCCCTTTAGCTTTGGCTAAAGCTGTAACACGCCAGTATTGCGATAAACCTGGACACACGGCTGATCGTTGCTTCCTTTTAAATAAAGGACAACAAAATAGGAGTCAATCTAACAGATGTCACATATGCCAAAGACCAGGTCACTCTTCATATGAATGTAAAAACCATATTACATGCTTTTACTGTAAAGGATCAGGTCATGACATTACTGAATGTCGAAAAAGACAATTAAAGGAACAAAATTCGGGAAACGCCAGGACTCCCCAGCCAATGGGAAGGACTGGGGACCGAATGACAAATCCCAAGATAGACGATGTAATAAAGGATTTGACAAACGAATTACTTCCATAGAAAAACTACACTCTGGTACACCTATGCCATGTTTGTCTCTAAAAAATTCGTCTTCCGGTGTTAGAATGAATTTTTTATTAGATACCGGTGCGGAAGTAAGCCTTTTAAAAATAAACTATTTAACTAATGAAAATCCATATGATCCTAATAATATAATGTATATAAAAGGAATTAGTCAGGATGTAATTCCCACATTAGGATCGTCTGAAATGAAACTTTTGGGAAATTCAATAAATTTTGCTCTAATTCCAACCTCTATCGAATGGGTCGCTATCATTTTCTCCAAAACTCAACTATCAGAATCTCTAAATGACCAAAACTTATTTGTCAGAATATTAAAGTTACCAAACCTCCATTTGTCATAACTTTTAACTTTCCAAAACCCCATTTGTCCGAACATTCAACTTCCCAAATTTCCATTTTTCAGAACATTGAACATTACAAATCTCCATTTGTCACAATTGTTAAATCCCCGAATCTCTAGTTGTCATAATACTCAACATTCCAAATCTCCATTTTTCACAACTTTTAAATGTCCGAATCTACGTTTTTCATAATACTAAAAATTACAAATCTCTAATTGTCAGAATATTGGACATTCCAAATCTCTATTTGTCACAACTTTTAAGTTTCCAAATCTCCATTTGTCATAATACTGAATATTCCAAATCTCCATTCATCAGAATATTGAACATTTCAAATATCCATTTGTCAGAAATCTGAACACTCCAAATCTCCATTTGTCACAACTTTTAACTTTCCTAACCTCCAGTTTTCGTAATATTCAATCCTCTTAATCTCCATTTGTCAGAATATTTAACACACCAAATATCCATTTGTCACAATATTAAACTTCCCAAATATCCATTTGTCAGAATATTGAACACTCCAAATATCCATTTGTCAGAATATTAAACTTGCCAAATATCCATTTGTCAGAATATTGAACACTCCAAATATCCATTTGTCAGAATATTAAACTTCCCAAATATCCATTTGTCAGAATATTGAACACTCCAAATATCCATTTGTCAGAATATTAAACTTTCCAAATCTCTATTTGTCAGAATATTGAACACTCCAAATCTCCATTTGTCACAACTTTTAACTTCCCAAATATCCATTTGTCAGAATATTGAACACACCAAATATCCATTTGTCAGAATATTAAATTTTCCAAATCTCCATTTGTCACAACTTTTAAGTTTCCAAATCTCCAGTTGTCAGAATACTGAACTTTCCAAATCTCCATTTGTCAGAAATCTGAACACTCCAAATCTCCATTTGTCACAACTTTAAAATGCCCAAACACTAATATATCATAATTGGCATGAGTCCAACACATTTTTTGTAATAGAGTTTTCCATCTATATTGAGTTGGTAAGGTAGATTAGATGTCGCTCCGATTCTCTTCCTCCTAGTTAATAAAGTGCGCGCGAAATTTGAAAATTGTATTATTATTTTAAAACTGTGCAGTGCGTGCGAATTTAGTAATTGGAAAACAAATCATTTAGTGGGTAAGTATCTAAATTATTATTATATAATAATAAATTAAAACAATAGTATTATGTACAATAACCTTCAAAATTTATTCATTTATTTTATTCACTCCTGAATTACATCATTTGATGCTGCTTTTTTTTTAATCAGTTTCTTTTGAGAAACTGCATTCATCAATTCATAACAATAATGTACTATATATCATTTATTTAATGGGTTATTGCTTATAATTTAGTTTATAACTTTTTTTGAAAATTTTCAATTTTATTTTTTATCTCTATTATGATGTTGAACTATAAATGAATTTGATTTAGTTCTATTTTTCAGTTATCCATTATGTTAATTAAAATTAAATTTTTTGTCTTATTATGTACAATTTTTAAAATATTTACATCCTTTATATCTTTTGAAATTTTACCCTTCAACGAAAGGGATTGAAGAATATTGAAATATATTAAATTGAAAATATCTTTTAAAAGATATTATATTAAATTATTATTCCAACAATTACTTTAATTACATCATTACCTAATTTTTTAACAATTAGTAACCAAAGTTTTAAATTTATAGAACATTATAATATCCGTAAAAATGTATTAAAAGAATTTCAATTATCATTCAAACAATTATTTTAAATTGACAATTAATTTTATACGTTTTATGCATATTGTAACCTAATATCTGACACTACGATAATGCTTCTCTCCTTAAATTTTTCTTTATAATTTAAATTTAAATTTAGTACCTTTCTTTTTTAATTATTTTTTTCTTATTAATACCGTTCTTAAAAAAGTTAATTTTCATTAATTGTCTCAATGATAATTTGTATTTTTTGAAATACCTTTATTTATAATATATATTGATATTAAATTTTAAACTTAACTTACTAATTATTATATTGTTAATTAATAAAGTTAATTTAAAATAATTATTGGAATATGAATTAAAATTAATTTTATATTTTTCTACATATTTCAATATCCTTAAATGTTTAAATTTTATGAAGCACTTTATTTAAAAAGACCTTTCGTGAGAGGACAAAAGCTTAAGTAAAAAGTTTTTTAAAGTGAAATAATAAAATGGATCCTTTAATTAAACGAAAAGTTTATAGCAATACTATAACTCAATTGTCCAACAAATCAACGCCTCAATTTATATTTACTAAGTAATATTATATTTTTTTAAGAAAATTAAAAGTACACACTTAAACCTCTGTTCTATAAATAAAACACAAAATTAATTAATTACTATAATTTATATATAGTGGTACATATTTAATTTACAATAGACTTTCAAAAACTTATGAAACTTGTATATCTCGTTTTTTTGTTTACTTTTTTTATCTCTTTATTTTTATTTAATAATAAATTAATAATATTTTTATAACTTTTTCTCATCTTTATTAGTTTATGAAGTTTCTGAGGCCGCACATCGATCTCAAAATATAATGCATAATAATTTTTGTAACTATTACCTTAAAGCTAGGAAATAATAATGGTATTTAAATGAATTTTACTCGATTTAATAAAGTTTATTAAAAAGAAATAAATATTTATTAGATGTAAAAGTATTAAAATTATAAATATTTTACATTGAAAAAATCAAGGATTGGGCCTATAACAATTTTCATGACCTCCTCGAGTAAGTCCAGTGGTGTACACTCATCTTCTTTTTTGGGGAAAATAAAAAAATATATTTTTGTAAAATATTTTAATTTGTATTTAAATTATAGATTCTTGAAATGGTACAGAAGGGTGAGCGACAGTATGCACACCCTTTCAATTTTTCTCTTCTGTACCTAGTAGCACATCTTCCGCATAATGCCAAATGTCCGCAAGGCATGAAGGCAAACTTTGCATCTCTTAGAGTGCATATGCAGCAACTTCCATGTGAATCTACAATAAAGAAATAAATGTATTTAATGATTTTCATGCTATTTGTAAATGCTAAATAAGAAATTATAAAAAATGCCATTAAGGCCCCAGTGGACAAAAATCCATGTTCGTTCTAAAAACGTTTTAAGAACGTTTTTAAAACGTTTCATGTCGGCCAAATAATGTTCTGGAATATTATTCGAACATCCATGTTCCAATAACGTTCCAGAACATTATTTGTCCGACATGAAACGTTCTAATGAAACGTACATGGATTTTTGCCCACTGGGGCCATGTGATGTAAAATGACTTCACTAGTATAGGCAAAATTTGTCTGCAAACTTTCTCTTAAAATAATAAATGGTTTGACACTAAACTTTCTGGAATTACTTAAAATATCACAGGGGCAAATCCAGAGAAGGGTTCTGGAGGGGGTTGTGCATGAGATAGAAAGAGATAGCACTATACATGTCTCTAGTGTTATCTCTTTTTCTCTCATGCAAATATAAGGCACAAGGGGGTGGTCATGACCTGCAAACCACCCTCCTGAATCCGCCAATGAAATATTATTAAGATAGCCTCTCTGACCCAAGTTTGTTTATTTCTTGCTTTAAAATGAATTTTTTTTTATTCTCCAAAAATCAGCTAATTTTTTAAAAAGTTAACTTTCATGCTAAATTTAAACAAACTTGGGTCAGAGAGACCTTCTTAATTATATTTTAAGTAATTCCACAAAGTTTGGTGTCAAAATATTTATTATTTTAAAAGAAAGTTTACGTACAAATTTTGCCTATACTAGTGACGTCATTCTTTTTCACATGTCCTTAACTTTATTTTCAAATTTATCTTTCGTTTTTTTCAACAATAAAACTAGAATTCTAATTATTTTTTCTTATTATTTTTAAAAGAAATTGTAAAAGAGTATTTTTTTCCATTTTTCTATGCTTTTCTTTCACTTTTGCTTTGTCACATCGAATTCTTGAGAGATTAATATTAAAAGTTGCAAGATAATTACCACTATTTTCATCTTCACTTGAGTAATCATTTTCCGTTTCATTTCTCTCCTGTTGAATGTGCTCCTCTTGAAGGTGATCCTCTATTTGCGGAGGTGCTGTTTCCTCTTCTTCTTGTACTAAGTCGATAATTAATGGATCTGCACGAATCAAAGTTATTTTATTAAAATATTTTTATAATTGAAACATTGTTTTGAGTTGAACATTTCTTGAAATAACATTCTTTAAATATGACGCTCCGCGAGAGAAGAGACCTATTGCTGAGAAAGCAAACTTTAAGGGCATGTCCCAGATCTTGGGACCACTTGAGACTAAAATGTAGAATTCTATCTTATCTCCCATATTTAATTTGTTAATAATTTAATTGTTTTTTAAAATTTTTAATAAGTCGAACATTCATGACACACTTTATGACTTTCGAAAACGATTCCCAAAATTTCAAATCGATATCTTCTCTAGTTTAGGCTTAAGTACGTTCAAAAAAATTAATCAATATTCCCGACATTAAAAAAAGAGTCGGTAATATTGATTAATTTTTTTACTATAACTATAATTTAGTTCATTTAATTATTATCAAATTAACAAAACTGTTATTAATAATGAACATATAATTTATACACTGATAGAAAATAAATTTCAATCACATATAATGTATTGTCAGACTAATAAATAATTGTCTAGATTTTAATGCGTTTGAATAAACTACAGCTACTTCAACTCAATTGGAATTTCTTTGAGTTAATCTCGCCGCGCATTTCGCCGACCATAATTGCATATTTCATTAAGTCAATAACATGTGTAATTACTGGTGGCGAAATGCACGACGAAATTGACTCAAAGAAATTCAAATTGAGTTGAAGCCGCTGTAATTTATTCAAACGCACTGAAAAGAAATAAATAGAGAAATAAAAAATTTAGCTTAAAGAATGGATAGGGAATTTTTGATCACGAAGATTTAAAAAAAAGTTTGTTTAATTTGCGCGATAAATGAGACCTGTAGAGTGGTTTAAATGAAAAATCTACATTTGCCCACCCTGTGTGTCGCGGCGCGAGGCGAGGCGATCATCCGTTTTAGGAGTCTAATATAACAATAAAAAAAAGGGCATTCTGAAAATTTCTATATCGATAGGAAAGAACCTCACTTTCAATTTGCAGTACTTTATTTTAAAATTAAACGGGCTAATTTTGGTGAACAGAGCAAATTAAATATCAATTATAAAAATTTAGAGTTAAATTTTTAAAATATAAACAAATAAAATTCACTAATGAAAAGAGCATTAAAAACCCTTTAAGAAACATATTCGACATATTTTTTATTATATTTAAAGACAGAAATGCTTGAAAAAGAAGACGTTGTCAATCAAATTTGATGCAATTTGACCCCCCTTTACCCCTTTCAATTTTTTGTTATACTCAAAAAAATGTTTGGGTTATATTACTGCTAGATAGGACAATAAATGTTCGACGTTTTAATTTTTTTGGTAGAGATGACTTTTGAACTTGGGACATTACACGTAAAATGCCTTATATAACATTACCTATATCTCCAGTTAGTTCTTCCTCGCTTTCCTCGTCATCATTTTCATCGTGATCACTTTCTTCTTGATCGCTTTCATCTTGATCCATTTCTTCTTCTTCACTTTCCAATTGATCATTCAATACACCTGCAGGAAGCACAGTTATTTTATTAAAACAATCTGATTAATAATTAAACTTTTGATTTTTTTAAATTTTAACGTTAGCGCAGAGTTATATTTTTAATTCGCTCATTTCGGTTCTAAAACCACTCAGGATGGTAAAACGTAGATCCTAATTTTTTACCATTTTATAATTTGCGTAAAAAACAGAAAAAAAAACAAAATCTTTTAAATTTCGTAATACTGATTGTGGACAATCATTTAAAATTCCTTTTTACTAGGGTAAAAGTACCAATTACTGAGATGTGAAATCGAAGTCCGATGAAATATTGGAAAAGAAGATAAATATAAATGAAAGACAAATATATTTGACTGATTGTAAAAACACTCTTGTTAAGAAAATTCATGCCATGCATTTTAAATAAAAATTTAAGAAATTCAGGAAAACCGTCCATAGAAAATAAAAAGTATATTAAAAAAATTTTAATTTTAAAAATTTTTTATTTCGCCATGAATTACAAATTTGCAATTGCTGAGAAATAAAGATTTCTTCTTCTGACCACCCTGTGTGTTTTAAAGTACCAAACGTCGACTACTAACATTTTCATTTACAATAGAGTAAATTTAGCACAATATTTACTGTCAGCAATAATCGGAATGCATTAAATAACATAAATTCTTGTTTTCATTACCGTTATCCGGGTAATATTACTTCTTTTCAACTCTAGATCAATCAGTCAAAATCAAAACAAGCAACAACCTGAAGGCGGCTGCACTTTGCCCTCCCCCTCTCTACGCCGAAAAAATGTGGCGCGAACCAACGCGAACACAGTAAAAATGTTCCCTTCAATACAGATTTAAGTGTACAAATATTCTTTTTGGCCACCCAGAATGCAATTATTAAAAAAGAACATTTAGTAATAATTACAATTTTAATAAAGTGTCACAATGAAAGAGGGTCTTTGTCTAAAAAAAAGCGTGAAATCATTTCTGAAAGCCACCTGTTGATAGGTCCCTATTTTTACTATTTCAATCATTATTATTTCATTTATAAGTATATATTTGAAAAGAAATTTCAAATTTTCAATAACATAAAATAAATAGTACTTACGTTATTCCGTTTGATTTGGAATTAAAATGATAAAAATATCCATCGTATTCATGTCCATGATACAGAAGACCAATGTTCTCCTCTGAACCGTCCATCTTGTGGAATAGACTTTGCACACTTTCAAAACTATGATTATAACTAATAAATAAGTAAAAACAATTACGAATATAAATATAAAACACTGTACGATTCTAAATTGAAACAAGAAAACGTGCGATGAACGGAAGAAAAGCACGTCACGATAAGTATCATTCAACCACGGAAGTCAAGACTCAACTACTTTTACAAGCAACGTTGCCAATTCTACTCTGCATTACAATGTCGCGACACAAGAGGCACGAAAGCAACGGCGCAAGTAGTGCCAACTTGTTCTTGAGGTTTGTGAATTCTGAGCTGCCACTCTCAATCGAGCCGTTACGAAGTGAACATCAAGCGCCAGCGTATACAAGACACACATTTTTTTGATTTTTCAGTTTATACGATTTTTAAGAAAGATGGGAGATGACGGAGGACAATTTACAACATCAAAAAACATAGTTGTCGATCACTTTCATTATAGTTTTCACAGTAAAAAACGTGAAACGAAGTAAGTATACTAACTAACTAACAAAATTTTATATTATTTTTTTTATAGAAATTAAAATAATTATTGTTCTTATTAAAATATCAAAATATTTCATGTTTCTTTTCATTCAAAGAAAATTTATTATAAGTTTATTTATAAATATATAAAGAACTTTCTAAAACATAAAATGATACGAACATAATATTTAATTATCAGTAAATGATAAGAGTGGAATAAAAAATAATAAAAATGCTTTAATTAAAAGTAGGTAATAAGAAAAGAGAATTTTACATATGTATTTAAAGTAGGGTTTTAGGTCCGTGTAATGCGTGGTTGGCATGTTGTGAGGGGCTCAATTTTCGTGGATCGAAAACGGTATAACTTTTGAACGAATGAACAGATTTGCTTTGATTTTGAGAAAATTTTGTGGAAATCTATTTGCCTAATTGGCTGCGTATAACCTCTGCGAAATTAACTCTTCCGTAGATTTTTTAATAAGGTTATTATATACTTTATTGTAGGTATTACGTTTGTGAACGTTTTAAGTCCGGTACGTGTAGAGCTCGAGGTTTCTACAAAGAGGGTGTTTTTATCTTAAGGAGGGATCATACTCATCCATCATATCCAACAAAATTGCAAGAAAAACTTTTTTTGGAATATTTGCAAATGAAAGTCAGTACAGGAATTGAGAGTTTAAAAAAAATATATGACGCAGCACGCCTTCTGTAAGTATTTACATTTGTTTTGACATTTATTTGTGTTCAACCAACATTGCATGAGATTATAATTTATGTTGTGTGTTTTTGTCGGTCAGAATTGGTTGTCATCGTAGTTGGTTGTTTAATAAAACGACAAACGAATAGGCTCAGTAAACATTTGAATATGTTCCCAGTGGGCAAAAATCCATGTTCGTTCTAAAAACGTTTTAAAAACGTTTTTAAAACATTTCATGTCGGCCAAATAATGTTCTGGAACATTTTCGAACATCCATGTTCCAATAATGTTGCAGAACATTATTTGGCCGACATGAAACGTTCTTCAAACGTTTTTAAAACGAACATGGATTTTTGTCCACTGGGTTATTGTTTTGTAGAATCAAATTGCATATGTTTCTACTAATTTCTAAATTCTTATGAAGTTTGAATGAAAATGTAGTGCCTCATTATTACTCATACCAGTAATATATCAGAATTTTAATAAAACTTAAAATTTTTTTTGTATAAAGCAGGGTGTCTACTAACCGGGAAATAACCGGGAATTTAAATTGACCGGGAGAAACCGGGAATTAACCAGGAATTTTTCGTCAAACCAGGAATTTTCTTTCTGGGATAATAAATTTGACTAATATATCAATTTTTTTTATAAATAAAGATAATAACTTTATGCATTTTGAACCAATCTGATTATGCGTTTAAATTTTGTGTAATTATGCATAATAGTTTATATAGTTATGGGCAATTCTATTTTGTGCTTTCAATTATCCATTATTTTCATCACATTTCAATTATTTTCTTCGATATTCAATAATTCTTGGCTTTTTTCAATATTCTTTTTTCAATTATAGATTACGTTATTGAAGCTTCAATTTAATTTTTCAATTATTCAACTATTTTCAGAAATTCACAATTATTTTATTCAACTGACAATACTCTTTTTAATTTTCAATTATTTTCTCCAATTTCCAATCATTTTCTACAATTCTCAATTATTTTCTTCCATTTTTACTTATTTTTTATTAATTTCACATTATTTCTTCATTTCTTAATTATTTTCTTTCATTTTGAATTATTTTTTATTAATTTCAAATTATTTCTTCATTTCTCAATTATTTTCTACTATTTTCTTCAATTGCTAATTCTTTTTCTTCAATTTTCAATTATTTTAATCAATTTTTAATTATTTTCTTCAACTCTAAATTATTTTTTTCAATTGCCAATTATTTCATACAATTTTCAATTATATTCTTTAATTTTCATTAAGTTTCATCAATTTTTAACTATTTTCTTCAGATCTCAATTATTTCCTTCAATTTTTAATTATTTAATTTAATATTCAATAATTCTTGGCTTTTTTCAATATTTTTTTTCTAATAATCAATTATGTTTTAGAAACTTCAATTCAATTCATCAATTATTATTCAACAATTTTCATAAAATTACATTTTCTTCAATTTCAAATTATTTTCTACAAATTTTAATTAATTTCTTCAAATTACAATTACATTCTTCATTTTTTATTGTTTTCTTCAAATTCTATAATTCCTGGGTTGTTCAATTTTTTTTTTCTTCAATTATCAATTATTTTCTTCTACTTTTAATCACATTATTCAATTCTTGAATTAATTTCTTTAATTTTCAATTATAATTTTCGACATTCAATTCCATTCTTTAATTTCCAATTTTTTTCTTAAATTTTAATTATTTTCTTCAGTTTTCAATTGTTTTTTCGTATTTCTTTCAATTTTCTTCAATATTTAACAATTTTTAACTTTTTGAAAATTTATTTATTTATTAATTATTCATTTATTTATTTACAAATGAACGGGACAGGCCCTTTAACTAAATCTAAAAGTTACAATCGATAACTGTATTAAAAAACGAGTAACAGCGTTTATAAACTAGATGGACACCTTAAAATTATTTAAAATATATTTTGCTTTCAATTTTTATTTAAATTGATAATTTTTAAATTATTTCCATCAATTCGCATTTATTTCTGTCGATTTCTAAATTTTTTTGCTGTTTTCAAATATTGTCTTTAATTTTTAATTACTTTCTTCAATTCTCAATTATTTTCTTAAATTTTCAATTGTTTTTTTTTTTAATTTTTAATTATTTTGGTCAATTTTCAATTGTTTGTTTCAATATTCAGTAATCTCGACTTTTTTCAATTATCAGTTATTTATTTAATGTTTCAAAACCTCCTTAATTTTCAATAATTTTCTTCTATTTTCAATTTAATTGTTCAATTGTCCAATTACTTTTTTTCAATTCTCAATTAATTTTTTTAAATAAGGATTCTATTCTTCAATTTCTAATGTTTTCTTCAATATTAAATAATTCCTGGCATTTTTCATTTTTTTTTTAATTCTAAATTATGTTCTTCTTTTTTAAATCCAATTGTTGAGTAATTTTCTTTAATTCTCAATTTTTGATTTCGAATTTCAATTTTATTCCTCAATTTTCAATTGTTTTTTTTTTAATATTCAATAATTCTGTGTTTTTCTGATTTTAATTTCATTACTTAATTTTCAATTTTTTTCTTCAATTTTCGAATTATTAACTTAAATTTTAAATTATTTTTTTTGATTTTCTATATAGTTGACAAATTTTCAATTATATTCTTTGAATTTAATAACCATTGTTCAATTGTAGATTAATATTTACTTTCTTTTTTAATTTTGTTTCTAATTCTCAAATATCTTTGTCATTGTTCAATTATTTATTTTCATTATTAATTGTTTTTTTTTAAATTCTTAATTAGTATTTTTTGTAAAGTTTAATATTTAATTCTTCAATTCTCAATTATTTTCTTTGAATTTTAATTATTTTCTTCAATTATCAACTGTTATCTTCAATTTTTGTAGCCATTTGTAGGTCTATTCATACTTAAAATAAATTTAAAGGTAACAAGAGAAAAAACCGTAAGGATCTCCGATGAGTTGAAAAATTTGATGCGATTTAGTGTTATTTTTTTGTTACTTATTATTTTTATCCATTTATTTTTCATTTTTTCTTTTTATTCTTCTGTCTTCTTGTCTTTATAATACTATTATGTTCTTTTATGTAAATGTTTATTTTGAAATGCTTAGTTTTAGATAATTTAAAAAAAATTGTATGGTCACTTTTTTCATATACTTATTATTAATAATACTCTGTACATTCTGTAAAAGAAGGTTTACCATTTATTTTTCTTTCTGTTTTAGAATAATATAGAATTTTCCAAAATCGTTTTGCTTATTAATATTTATTGTTCTAGACATCCAGAAGCTGCAATTGTTTGGACTTTCGCCAAATGCGAGCAAAAGATGAACAGGTGGCGTAAAAAGACGTTTCCACCCACTCCAACAACATTACATTCCTATGCTGAAGTTTTGAACTCAATTGAATATGAAAATTGGAAACAATATAATGGAGGAAACATTACTGTATTACCAGTTACCGACACTGCGGGAAATGTTTCTGTTGTTATTATGGATATTCCATTTGCAAGGGAAGTCTGCAGGAATAATTATTCATTGTACGTAGACGCAACGTTCAAAGTCGTTCCAAAAAACATTGGTGGTTATCAATTTTTATCTTTTATGATGATACAATTCAATCATGTAAGTATTTACTGTCTTTTGTATTGTGTGGCACTTGTTTAAATCTTAATCAGTAGAAATATGTCAAGTTTATAACTATACATGAGGCAAGATTTTACGTGTAATGTCCCAAGTTTCAAATTCATCTTCTTTAAACAAAATAAAACTTTAGGAATTTGTTGTCCTACCTAGTGCTAATATAACCCTTAAATTTTTTTGGCTTGTTTCAAAAATTAGAGGAGATAGAGGGGTTTAATTTGATCAAATTTGCTTGACGTCTTCTTTCTCAATTTTTTCTGTTTTTACACATAATAAAGAAAACTTCGTTGAACAATAACATTTTCTAATGCTCTTTTTATTGGTGAATTTCATTTTTTATTATTTAAAAAAAAAATTGACTCTATTTTTTTATAATTAGGCTACTTTCATTTCAAATCAGACAGATTCTCCATTTTTACTCACGGTATGTTATAGCAAAGAGGTATGGTTTTTTGAGGCCAAATTAAGAGATAACTATTTTTCCTAATTAGAAATATAAGTTTTCCCATAAAGTTATCAATATTTGAAAATTTATTTATTTTTTTTTAAAATACTCAATTTTGTTCTTAAAGTCTACATAACTTTTGAGTTAATCAAGCTATATAGGTTCTCTTACAAAATTTTGATGTCGTTTCTTATGGAGCGGTCACAGCTCCTGGCTGCCTGCAGGTTACCATGGTAACGTATGAGAGTGAGCAGGAGAGAACACATTCTCTCTTTTGCTCACTCTCATACGTTGTCATGGTAACCTGCAGGCAGCCAAGAACTGTGACCGTACCTTTATACTCTTTTTAAACCCATAGGAAATTTAAAAATACATTTAAAAGTAATACAATAGCAAAGAATTTTTAAAAATATTATGAAGTCGATTTTCTCAAAAACTCAAACGTTATATTTTTTGTTGCATTTTTTTTAGCTTTACCTTATTATAAGGAATATATCCTATGAGAACCATATTCGCTAAACAATGTATACAGTAGGTAAAAATTAAAGAAGGTAAATTTTTAAAATTTTTTCCAAAAAAATTTAAACACGCTTAGAAGAAGGTTGCTAATGTAGGGTGACCTAAGATTTGGCTCTGTCGTGTAGAAGGTAGCTGTAATTGCAAATATGTTTATGTGGCAAAACATTTTTAAGAGCAACATCAGGTTTCTGTTACAACAAATTTATTTTATGCCATGTGAATTGAAGATATAGAAGAAAATATTTATGTAAAAACAACAGTAAAAATTTATTTTACATTTGTTAAACAATATCTTAACAATCTTAATTATTTTAATTTATATATGCTTTTAATAATATATATTTTTAATATACTAATGCATTAATTAATTAATAAAATTTAAAATAATAAATTACGCAAAATGAAATATTTACATCTTTTATAAAAACTTGTCTTTAAAAAAATTATTTATTTCAAGTCCAATCTACTCAATGAACTAATTACATAGTTGCAATATTTTGATTGCACAGAGGTTGCATATTAAATAGTATGTTAATTGAAGAATTGAATAAATGACTAGATAAAATGTTAACTTTATTATTATAAAAAAAGTTAAATTTTTATTTTAAGTAAAAAATCTTAAATAAATTTATTAAACGAGAAGACCTCATTTTGGTATCAATTTAAATAAAAATATTATAATTCATTTGCTGTTACGGTCAACTGATGTTGCTCTTAAAAATTGTGTTGCCACCGACTATATTTGCTAAAGCAGCTAAAATGTTTGTTATGTCAGGTAACTTTTAAACGACATAGCTTAATCTTAGGTTCCCCCACATTAGCAATTTTCAATTTTCATCTAATGTATGAATTGTTTAACGAAAATAATTTTCACAGGATGTATTCCTTATAATTAGACAAACTTTAAATAAAATTAGCAAAAAATATAAAGTTGGAGTTTTTGAGAAAATCGACATTATAATATTTTTAAATATTCGTCGCTATTTTATTAATTCTGAATATATTTTAAAAATTCCTATGGATTTTGTAAGAGTACAAAAACGACATAAAAATTTTAAAACAGAACATAAGTAGCTCAATTGATTCAAAGGTTATGTAGAATTTAAGAAAAAAAATTGAGTATTTTTGGGAAAAAAAATTTAATTTCCAAATACTGATAGCTGCAAGGAATTTTTTTTTAATTTGGAAAAATAGTCAGTTTTTAATTAATTTGGCTTGAAAAACAACATACTTTATTGCTATAACATCAGCAGGGGAGAAACTGCTTGATTTAAAAAGGAATCAGTCATTATTATTTAATTTGCTATTTTTACCAAAGTCTGTCCGTTTAAATTCAAAACCAAGTATTATAATCCAAATATGAGGTTTAATTAGGGATTTAATAGATTTATAATTAATTAATTAATTATACCAAATTTTAGAATGATTACTTTTTTGGTTTTCTATATATTGGACTAAAGCAATCGTATTGTGACCGCGCTGTACCATTACGCATTCTTTGGCGTCTAACATCTCAAAAACAAAAAAAGGGAATTCTGAAATTGTATATATTTATAGGGGGATAAAACCGGCTTTTGATTACAATACTTTATTTCAACATTAAGAGGAACGATTTTGGTGAAAATAGCAAAATTATTTTTAATTTTAAAAAACCAAGGGTACATGAGGAGCACTTTTTCAAAACTTGATAAATACATTCGAAATAGTTTTTCAGAAAAGAGATCTTTATAACTAGAAGTTGCCAAAATGAGTTGAAGATTTTGATGAGACGAAGCGATCGTCTGTATTTAAATAATCAGCATACCAAAAAATGTATTTTATTTATTATTCCCTTTATTTAAAAAACAAAAATGGATTTATTCAGTTTTGATTTAACATACCTGACTTTCAAATATTTAAATAAATTAATAAAACAAACATAATGTGCAGGGCTGAGATTATACCAAAATAAGTGGGGAGGCCTTGAACAATTTATTATTAAGAGGGGGTGGCAGAGACAAATTTGAGGAGATTTTAGGACAAATTTAAGGATCAGGTGATTTTAGTACTAATTTCAGGACGATGTTTAGAAATTATTCAAAATAAAGTTAATTTTTCATTTATTTTAAATCAGGGACTGACACGAAAACCGAAACAAAATATATTTTATTTTTGTTTCCTTTCAGTTTAAAAAACTAAAACAAAATACGAATTTAATTTTGTTTTGTGTTGAACCTGAAACGAAAAGGCTCTGAATTACGTTTTCGTCTCATGCCCGAAACGAAAATCCGCTCCGAATTCCGTTTTCGTTTCTCATAAAAAAGACTCTAAATTTCACAGAAACAATTTTAAACACAAATCTTTTTTTTTGCAGGAGACGAAAACGAAATTCAGAGTCTTTTTGTTTCGGGCATGAGACTGAAACGAAATTCGGAGTTGATTTTCGTTTCGGGTATGAGAAGAAAACGTAATTCAGAGCCTTTTCGTTTCAGGCTCAATACAAAACAATATTGATTGTACATTTTTGTTTTGTCACAACAATTCAAAGCAGAAACAGAATTCGGTTTTCGTGTCAGTCCCTGTTTTAAATTCAGACTTAAAGTTCAAATTCATAAATTTAGTAAACTAACAATCTAAATAGGAAAACAAATATCTAAAAAATTCCTAGGATTAATTCTTAAACAGTTTATAAGAAAATTTTTTAGATTTTTATTAATTATTCAAAATTTTTAAATCCTTATTAAATTAAAAACCGAGAGAATCCAATAAAAATTATTTACTAAATAATTTCAATAAATTAACTAATTTCATAACATAAAAGTTATCTACAAAGAACCTATGATTTAAAAAATTTTTAGAAAGTATTAAAATATAAAATAGATTTTTCATTGATTATAAATGTAGACTTAAAGTTAAAATTCGGAGAACCTATAATACAAATGTTTAAATTCATAAATCTAGTAAGTTAACTATCTAAAGAGCGCTACTGTTTTCAAAAAAAGTTATAGGATTGATTCTTCAAAATTTTTATTAAGGGCATGTGATGAAGAATGACGTCACGAGTATAGGCAAAATTTGTCCGTAAACTTTCTCTTAAAATAATAAATATTTTGACACCAAACTTTGTAGAATTACTTAAAATATCATTAAGAAGGTCTCTGAGACCCAAGTTGGGCAAATTTGTTCCTTATAGTTAATTTTTAAAAAAATTACTTGATTTTCGGAAAATCAAAAAAATTAATTTTAAGACAAAAATTAGACAAACTTGGGTCTAAGAGACCTTCTTAATAATATTTTAAGTAATTTTACAAAGTTTGGTGTCAAAATATGTTTTATTTTAAGAGAAAGTTTACGGACAAATTTTAACTATGCCCGTGACGTCATTCTCCATCACATGCCCTTAATTCTTCAAAAATGATAAATTTTTGTTAAAATAAAAACCAAGAGAATTACATAAAAATTATTGATTAAATAATTTTATAAAGTAGGAAATGTAAACATAGAAATTTGTTCTGAAAAGATCCCACAATTTATTTAAAAAACGATTTTCAGAAAATGTTAAAAACATCCAAAAGTTCCCGAGTGCCCTCATGTTTATGTTATGCTAATAAGATACTCAATTTATTGAAATTATGAATTATAATTTTTTACTGTCTTCCCTCAATTTTATCTTCAAGTCTGGATTACAAACCAATGCAAAATAAAGTTTAAATTGGAATATTTCCTAAAAATCATTTAATAAGTTAATCTTGGGTTCCTTTTAGAAAACATTTATTTGATTGAATTTTTTAATTTATCGACATTGTTGATTCAATATGTTTTTTTGATATTCTCTAAGCTTTTATTTTAATCTAGATTTATAATATTTGAAAAAGTAATAAAAATTTAGAAAATTTTCTTTAAAACATTTTACGAATAAATCTTACCTAGGGCTACAATTTCAGACCTGTGCCATTGCAATATAAAAACATGAAAGGGAAGCGCAGTGAAATTTCAACAGATCCTAAATTTCGTTTTACAGAGGTGCCAAATTTTTTTCTAGCATCATTTTGTATGTAAAATTATTCTCGAGCAATAAACTGTTTAATAGTACATTAAGTAACAACGACATAAAGTCAGCCATTTGTTTATGTTGATGTTTGCAGTACGAGTAGAGTCGAGGGCGAAGCCCGAGACGATACGAGTACGCAAACATCAATGTAAACAAATTTGGCTGTCTTTATTTCCATGTTTCTTACGATACTTTTTATTCCAAAGGCACAAACAAGGCGCTTTTAGATACCTGATGACAGGAATTGGATGTCGTTCATTTGTTTGATCATATGAAAATGGGCGTCGATTTTTGTCCTAGGAAAAAAATAAAGCATGGGCCAGATCTTCATTTTTTCCTAGGACAAAAATAGACGCGATTTTCATATGTTCGAATAAATGAACGACTTTCAATGCCTGTCTTCAGGTATGTAAAAGTTCCATTTTTGTGCCTGTGGAATGAAAAAAATTTTTTGACATGAGTTAGAATTTTTTTTGTTTTTAAATCAAATTTTTTTATTTTCCATATGTAATGTTGTTCGAAATTGTAAAAAAGACTGTAAAAAATTGAAAGTTGAAAAAATTGAAAAATTTTAAAGTAGATAGATGTTGTAGGTGAAAGACGACGAATTTAAAACTCGTTGTTGAAGAACGCAAAATTTTTTCAGGCATAATTTTAGATAAAAAAATACAGTATATTTATAAAAATTAAGAAACAAATTATTTTGACATTTAAAAAAATTTTCTTTTTTTGAAAAATTAAAATTTTTAGGAGTCGAATGTATACGTAATTTTTTTGAGAATTGCAAAGAAGCCTCTAAAAAAATTGCAATAAAAAATAGTAAAAATGGTTGAAGGAATTCAATTTTTAAAAAATTTTCATTTTTTCAGGATTAAAAATTTAAAGTATGTAACAATTTTAATTTCTTTTTTTTTTGACATCAACAGTGAGAGAAATATATGCTATGGGGTACCATCCAGATGGTACGGTGTAGCATCTCTGGTGGTAGAGTGTAACATAGCCACTCTACCATCAAAGATACTAAAGGTCTTACCATCTATTTCTCTCAGTGATGGAATAATTTTAGATGCCCAATTTCAGATAGGAAAAAATTGGCACCTTCATCCGACATAAATTCAGATGGGTTAAAATTTCGCAGGTGCCTCCTCTTAAACCGCAATTCATTTTTCTTTAACATTCTTAAATTTCAGGCATTTCCATTTGCATATGCTTTGATGCCAAGGAAATTAAGTATAACTTACTTCTCAGTAATTGAGGAAGTTAAGAGAATGCTACCAGAGCTGAATGTGACTGATGTAATGTCTGATTTTGAAAAAGGTCTTCAAAGAGCTCTGAAAAGATGCTTTCCACAATGTCGAGTGCATGGCTGCTTCTTTCACTACACCCAGGTAAAATATTACGAATGCATTTCATTAAAAAATGTTATTAAATAGAAATTAAAGATTTATGGCATGTAACATTTGTGAATTACTTAAAAGTTATAAATTAATAATGCTTTCCAGTAATTTTATTTTGTAAAGAAAGCAAATATCATTAATTAAACTGATGATAATATTTTACAGGCATTATTCAAAAAAGCATTAAAGCTTGGCTTAAAAAGATTGATGCAACAGAACGGTGAAGTTAAAAATATTATTCGTAAATTAATGGCTCTGGCTCTACTTCCACCAAATTCAATTCAGGAAATATACACTTCTATAAAGCAAGCAATGACAGTACGAACGAAGCAACTTATGAGCCGATTCTTAACATATTTTGAAAGTGAATGGCTTGCAATAGTAACACCGGACATTTTTAGCGTTTATGGGTTACTAAAACGCACAAACAATGTTCTGGAAAGTTACCACAGGGTAGTTAAGGACACCTTTGGTATACATTCCACAATTTGGATGTTCACAAGTAAGTATTTTCTATCTAAAGGTACTATTCTTTTTGTACAATGCAGGATAACAAAGAATAAAAAATCAAAGTCATATATTCCATTCAAAATTTTCATTTTGTTCTAATTTTAGTTGTTTCAATGCTCATGTGTTAAAATATTTTTCCATTTAATTTGCGAATAATTTAAATTACAATTGAGTCTAATTTCATTTATGTACAAATTTTAATAGATTCAAATATGAAATAATCAAACTAGATAAAACCAAATAAAATATATTAAAATGTTTTATATCCGATGAAAGTACAATTTAATCGGTAACTTATGGCCACAGAGATAAAATTTTATTTTTTACATAAACATTTTTTAAAGCGTTTTTTGTAATTGTTAAAATTTTCGGTCTAAAAAAAAGTGGCCTCAAGATGGACACCTTCCTAAAAGTCTCTGAAAATTGTAGTAAATAAAAAATTAACATCATGTAACAATTCTTAAACTAATTTGTTTAATCATTTTACGGAATTTATCAAGAAATAACAATTCTGAAAACTTCAATTTAATAGCTTAACAGTAAAAAGTAATAAAATATCGAAAAATATTGATATATCAAATTCTATAACGATAACATCGTATTTTATGATGGAAAATAAAAAAATTTAATTAACTGGCTCAAAAAATTATTTAAAAAATTTTAAATTCGAAAATAATAAACAAAATACATTGAGATTTTAGGCCTGTCAATCTTAGGGTACATGACACCATTTTTTAATCTGCAGTAAAAATATATATACGAACACTGAATTAGTTAAATCATTGTAGAATATTATTATACGATAAATAAAGAATATTATTACGTTAAGTACTCATTCTAAATCATAAATTTAAACAACTTTACCAACTTAAAAAAAAAGTGTTACAAAACTTTTTTGTAGACACAAAATTACGTGGTATGTGTAGAAGAAAAACCAACTGGTTTTTCTTTTAAATGTGCATCAAAATCTGCGTTTATACAAACAACAAAAATGACAAAAAACATAAGGCGCTGTCACCTCAAACAAAAATGTTATACGAAATGTCCATCTTGGGGCCCTGTCCATCTTAGGGCCCACTCCCCTAAAAAATTGTGAGTTTATTTCATCAACGTTTTAAATAATCTAAATACAAAATAGTTTATTTTTCAGTAAAAATTTGTTTAAATTTTTGCACGAAATTATTTTGTTGAAAATTTCCTGTTTTTCAAAAACTTTCTAAGACTAATTTGAATTAAAAATGCAAAGAAACTCGGATCAGAGAGATATTCCTAATGCTGTTTTGGATAACTCTGCTAACTTTCGTGAAAAAAAATTGAGTATTTCAAGAGAAAATTTAGATACAAGTTTTGCCTATATTATTGACGTCATATTATATCAAATGCCTTTCATGATTTCCATATAAAATTATTCGAATTTCAATTTATTCCAATTTTAATCAATTATAATTTTAAACAAACCAACTTTCAATGAGTCATGTCTTTATTATTTTTTAAAATATTTATTCATCAGAAATTTTAATGATTTAAAATTTCATTTATGTAAAATTTTTAATGATCTAACTTTTATTGAATTTTATTTGTAATTAAACTCAATTCAATTGATGGAAATTTTAATGCATCTACCGAAACATTGTACAATGATTAAAGTTTCAGATTTTTCGAATTTCAATTTCTTTACATTTTAACTGGATTTCCTTTATTTTATGCTACATTTATGTTTAAGTTTTTTACTTATTATTAGAAAATGATTCTCTTTTTAACATATTTTAAAGAAAGGAGATACAGTGCTTTCTATTAAAAATTACTTTTATACAAAATTTTTTATAAATATTAAATAATGTTAAAAAAGACGAAGTTTCGAAAAGTAAGCAAAATGCTCATAAAAACGAAATTGGAGCAAAGCATGTTTTAGTTAAATTGTTTGTTAACATTCAGTTAATATTTGCTGCAAAATCTGTTAGAAACATTTATTGTAATTTTTTTGAGAAATGCGAGTATATCGAAAAAATAAAATCGACAAAGAAGGCCCTTCTCATGCGGACGTTAACATATATATGAATAACAAGATCATCTCCTATTTAAACAAAAGATTTTAAGAAAAAAAAACATAACCATCTTTTTAGAATTACATTTATAAATAAATGGAAATTTGGTAGTTACATGTTGAAATAAAAACGGTCTATCTACATAATTAGAACAAAACATATGGTTTATATGAAAATAAATATATATATCTTTAAATTCTGTGTATTCCATTAAATCTGTTAAACATATTTTAAGAATACATTAAATAATAAGACTGAATGCAAAAACCAAAAATATATTTAGAGTTTTAGATTTTACAAAACTAAGAGAATCAAACAAAATTTGTTAATAATTCCATAAATAATATTTTTAAAAATATTTTATATTGATGTATATTACTTTTTCAGAGAATTTATTGAATTTTCAAGAAGGACTCCGATACGACTTACAGTCCTTAAAGGAAGGCAATAATATAACAAGACCTACTAAAAAAGTAACAGTTGTTAAAGATATTTGTATATTGCGAGCGTGGGAAAGGCTTGAAGAGGGTGAATGTACACCCCTGGAATCACTCGAGGAGGTCACGCAAATTTTGTTAAACCCAATCCTTCATTTCTTCAATGTACACAATGTATAATTTTGGTAATTTTACATCCAAATATTTATATTCAAAAATAAATATTTATTTCTCTCTAATAAAGTTAATTAAATTTAGTAAAATTCATTTAAATACCTTCATAGCTTTAAGGTAATAGTAACAAAAATAATTATGCATTCTATTTGAAGATCAATGTGCGGTCTCAGAAGAAAGTTATAAAAACTATTATTAATTCATTGTTAAGGTATTATCATATTTTGTATCGATCAAAAAATAGATTTTTTGTTTATTTTATTTTCGTATTCTACGTTGCCTCAAGAATATAATTTCTGAATTTCAGAATAAAATTTGAAGAAATAACAAAGTTATTCAAAAAATAACGACAAAATGCACAAACAAAGATTTAAACGCGTGTTTTCAAAACCATCTTTTTTAAACTGTCGAACAGCATAACTCTAGTTCTTCTTAATTGATTTTAAAAAAACCTTAGATCAAATTCATCGTCACGAAACCTTTGAGGCATCCTTCCAAAATCCAGTTGTTTAATTTTTTATACGGCTTAAAAATGTTAATTTTTTTTTAATATTTTGTATTCAGGTTAGGGGGGATGCCTAACCACATGTATCTTTAAAACTACTTTTGGTTTTTTTTATATCGACTGCTTCTATGAGGCTGTAGCTTGTTCGCCGATTTATCATTTAATTTGTGTATCTTGAATTTGGCGTCCTTTAGAGATGAAACAGGCACGCTTAAATTTTGTTTTTTATTCTTGACAGGCCAAAACGTCAATAATATAATGTAAAAATTTTCATTGCTTTAAATAAAATTTTTACCCAGAAAAAATTGTTGTTTAAAGTCATTTTTGACTGCTTGCAAATTACAATACTACCTCAAATAAAAATAAAGAGACAAAAAAAGTAAACAAAAAAACGAGATATACAAGTTTCATAAGTTTTTGAAAGTCTATTGTAAATTAAATATGTACCACTATATATAAATTATAGTAATTAATTAATTTTGTGTTTTATTTATAGAACAGAGGTTTAAGTGTGTACTTTTAATTTTCTTAAAAAAATATAATATTACTTAGTAAATATAAATTGAGGCGTTGATTTGTTGGACAATTGAGTTATAGTATTGCTATAAACTTTTCGTTTAATTAAAGGATCCATTTTATTATTTCACTTTAAAAAACTTTTTACTTAAGCTTTTGTCCTCTCACGAAAGGTCTTTTTAAATAAAGTGCTTCATAAAATTTAAACATTTAAGGATATTGAAATATGTAGAAAAATATAAAATTAATTTTAATTCATATTCCAATAATTATTTTAAATTAACTTTATTAATTAACAATATAATAATTAGTAAGTTAAGTTTAAAATTTAATATCAATATATATTATAAATAAAGGTATTTCAAAAAATACAAATTATCATTGAGACAATTAATGAAAATTAACTTTTTTAAGAACGGTATTAATAAGAAAAAAATAATTAAAAAAGAAAGGTACTAAATTTAAATTTAAATTATAAAGAAAAATTTAAGGAGAGAAGCATTATCGTAGTGTCAGATATTAGGTTACAATATGCATAAAACGTATAAAATTAATTGTCAATTTAAAATAATTGTTTGAATGATAATTGAAATTCTTTTAATACATTTTTACGGATATTATAATGTTCTATAAATTTAAAACTTTGGTTACTAATTGTTAAAAAATTAGGTAATGATGTAATTAAAGTAATTGTTGGAATAATAATTTAATATAATATCTTTTAAAAGATATTTTCAATTTAATATATTTCAATATTCTTCAATCCCTTTCGTTGAAGGGTAAAATTTCAAAAGATATAAAGGATGTAAATATTTTAAAAATTGTACATAATAAGACAAAAAATTTAATTTTAATTAACATAATGGATAACTGAAAAATAGAACTAAATCAAATTCATTTATAGTTCAACATCATAATAGAGATAAAAAATAAAATTGAAAATTTTCAAAAAAAGTTATAAACTAAATTATAAGCAATAACCCATTAAATAAATGATATATAGTACATTATTGTTATGAATTGATGAATGCAGTTTCTCAAAAGAAACTGATTAAAAAAAAAGCAGCATCAAATGATGTAATTCAGGAGTGAATAAAATAAATGAATAAATTTTGAAGGTTATTGTACATAATACTATTGTTTTAATTTATTATTATATAATAATAATTTAGATACTTACCCACTAAATGATTTGTTTTCCAATTACTAAATTCGCACGCACTGCACAGTTTTAAAATAATAATACAATTTTCAAATTTCGCGCGCACTTTATTAACTAGGAGGAAGAGAATCGGAGCGACATCTAATCTACCTTACCAACTCAATATAGATGGAAAACTCTATTACAAAAAATGTGTTGGACTCATGCCAATTATGATATATTAGTGTTTGGGCATTTTAAAGTTGTGACAAATGGAGATTTGGAGTGTTCAGATTTCTGACAAATGGAGATTTGGAAAGTTCAGTATTCTGACAACTGAAGATTTGGAAACTTAAAAGTTGTGACAAATGGAGATTTGGAAAATTTAATATTCTGACAAATGGATATTTGGTGTGTTCAATATTCTGACAAATGGATATTTGGGAAGTTAAAAGTTGTGACAAATGGAGATTAGGAGTGTTCAATATTCTGACAAATAGAGATTTGGAAAGTTTAATATTCTGACAAATGGATATTTGGAGTGTTCAATATTCTGACAAATGGATATTTGGAAAGTTTAATATTCTGACAAATGGATATTTGGAGTGTTCAATATTCTGACAAATGGATATTTGGGAAGTTTAATATTCTGACAAATGGATATTTGGAGTGTTCAATATTCTGACAAATGGATATTTGGCAAGTTTAATATTCTGACAAATGGATATTTGGAGTGTTCAATATTCTGACAAATGGATATTTGGGAAGTTTAATATTGTGACAAATGGATATTTGGTGTGTTAAATATTCTGACAAATGGAGATTAAGAGGATTGAATATTACGAAAACTGGAGGTTAGGAAAGTTAAAAGTTGTGACAAATGGAGATTTGGAGTGTTCAGATTTCTGACAAATGGATATTTGAAATGTTCAATATTCTGATGAATGGAGATTTGGAATATTCAGTATTATGACAAATGGAGATTTGGAAACTTAAAAGTTGTGACAAATGGAGATTTGGAATGTCCAATATTCTGACAATTAGAGATTTGTAATTTTTAGTATTATGAAAAACGTAGATTCGGACATTTAAAAGTTGTGAAAAATGGAGATTTGGAATGTTGAGTATTATGACAACTAGAGATTCGGGGATTTAACAATTGTGACAAATGGAGATTTGGAATGTTCAATGTTCTGAAAAATGGAAATTTGGGAAGTTGAATGTTCGGACAAATGGGGTTTTGGAAAGTTAAAAGTTATGACAAATGGAGGTTTGGTATCTTTAATATTCTGACAAATAAGTTTTGGTCATTTAGAGATTCTGATAGTTGAGTTTTGGAGAAAATGATAGCGACCCTATCGAATTACCCTATGACGGTATAATAGGGTCTGATTTCTTTCGAAAAGCCAAAATTAAAATTGATCTTTCCAATAAATGTATATTTAACAATCACGGACAAATCTCATTTATTACTGTAACTAATTATGTAAATAAATATAATCGAATTAGTAGAGTTAGAAATTGGAAAGCTTCCTCAAAAGAAAGAAATCTACCTTACCTTGATGTATATAATCCTCCTACAGGAACCTTGAATCAATTTTTGATCGATACCGGTTCAGAAGTCAATATCATTAAAGAAAGCATTCTACCAACAGAAATGGATATTGATAAATTTAAACTTATCCTACTAAAGGGAGTAGGTAATGATCGCCATACCACCTTGGGTGCGATAGATTTGACACTGCATGGACATAGTTCTCTATTCCATATAGTGCCAGATGACTTTGATATCCCTTGCGAAGGTATTTTAGGTGTTCCTTATCTCTCTGAGCTAGAATCACTTATTGACTTCGATTTGGAAGAACTTAGAACAGAACTAAATATTTCTAAACTAAACTTCCACGAAATGTCTAGTTCCGAAAAAGCTCAAATTTACAGTTTTCATAAGGATACACATCCCTCCTTAATAGAAGGGAGTTGGGGAAATGATACTAATACTCAAACAAACAATTCCTTGGATAACGACTCAAATTCCTCTTCTGATTTTGAGGAAAAGGCATTATCTACTTTTGACGATGAAACTACTAAAATTGCCTTTCAAGAAACCCTTAATGAATTTTCAGAGGAAAATTTAGTAAATAATTATACCGAAAAAGACATTGCTGATTTGTGCGAATATTTTTCCCAAATAAATCACGTTAAAACCTGTCCATCAGATTTAGTTTCCTTAGAAAAACAAATAGATTTGAATCATTTAAATTCAGTGGAAAAAAATCATGTGTTGACCTTAATCAACAAAAATCGTGATCTTTTTTATACAGAAGGGCAACCTTTGCAAGCAGCCTCTTCAATATCACACCGAATCCCCACCACAGATGAGGAACCTGTTAATATAAAACAGTATAAAATTCCCATCTCACTTCAAGACGAAGTAGAAAGGCAAGTCCAAAGTATGTTGAAGGAAGGAATTATACGACCTTCTAGCTCACCTTACAATTCTCCATTATGGATAGTTCCAAAGAAGATTGATTCTAGCGGAAAACAAAAATGGAGACTTGTTTCGGATTTTAGAGCTTTAAATGACAAAACAATTGCCGATCGTTATCCTATCCCTGATATAAACCAATTTATTAATCAAATTGGTGGCCATCGCTATTACACAACTCTCGACTTAGCTAAAGGTTTCTTACAAATCCCAATGGATTCTAAGGATGCTCGCAAGACAGCCTTTAGTACACCATTCGGACATTACGAATATGTGCGGATGACTTTTGGCCTAAAAAATGCTCCTCCCACCTTCCAGAGATACATCGATGATACATTTAAAGGTCTACAAGGGAAAATTATTTTTACCTTCATCGATGATGTTATTATTTTCGGAGACACTCTGGAAGAAATGGAAGCCAAACTTAATTTAGTCATGGATCGCCTACGTATGGCAAATTTACAACTAAATCCTGACAAATGCGAGTTTTTAAAAGATAAAGTTATTTATCTTGGTCACATTTTGAGCAAAGAGGGAGTAACCTTGGATCCTAAAAAAATTGAAGCTGTAGAAAAATTTCCGCAGTCAAAGAATGTTAAAAACGTCAGACAATTCCTTGGATTAGCTGGGTATTACAGACGTTTTATCAAGAATTTTTCCCAATTAGCAAAACCTTTAAGTAAACTTTTACAGAAAGATGTAGATTTTAAATGGGAGGAGAAACAAACTAATGCTTTCTTAGAACTCCGAAAAGAACTTTGTAAGTCTCCCATACTACAATATCCAGATTTCTCGAAACCATTTATTATCACAACTGATGCTTCTGGTTATGCAATAGGAGCCATTCTTTCTCAGGGAGATATTGGAAAAGATCTACCAATATCTTATTTCTCCAGAGTACTTAGGGGACCTGAATTAGCTTATGAAGTATATGAGAAAGAAGCACTTGCAATGGTTGAGGCTGTGAAATCTTTCCGTGATTACATTTATGGAAAGAAATTAACAATTGTCACAGATCATCAACCATTAACTTGGTTCAAAACTGCTGATTGTAATGTTAGGGTACAAAAATGGCGGTTTAAGTTATCTGATTACGATTATGAAGTAGTTTATAAACCCGGAAAAATTAATTTAAACGCTGATGCATTATCTAGGAACCCAATAGAGGAAAATGTAGATGCGTGCTGCAATGTAATTACTAGACGACAGAAAAAATTACAAGAAGCAGTATTCCCTGAGTCAGTAATCGAATCTACTGTACCAATGACTCAACAAACGGTAACAAATCCGAAGTCCAAGGTTCAGGAACTCAATTTGGATTCAATTAGTACCACGATCAAAATGGCATCTACGCTACCAATCCCTATTGAGCCTGTTCCCATTATGAAAGAAAAGGTTTTACGACAATTACCTCCACGAAATTACAAAGAAACAGATTCTTTGTCCTTTGAGAATTCTCAGTATGATCCTTTTTTACACGAAGATCCTAATTTTTCTTTTTTATTAGGAAACCGGGATCAGGAAAATGAAAAATTTTCTTGTGAGAGTCTACAAAGTGAAAGTGATTTCATTTTTAAAAATCCCAACGCTCAAGCTCGTAAACCTAAAATGAAACCTGATGACAAAATATCCTCCTCAGTATCAAATACTAGTTCTTCTTCTTTGAGTTCAAAAGATTGCTCAACAGACAAAGCACTAACCACTGATAGTTCTTGTAAATGTCAGCTAGTGGAAATAAAAGACATGATACAATTTAGGCAAACTCATTTATGCTATTTTGTGTCTACAGAAGGAGATCCTTGTGATGAAGGATCTAAAAAACTTCTAGAATTTGGAAAAATTGAAGGTCAACGAACTACTAATTATTTAGAAGTGGAAAGTTGCAAAAAGACCAATAAAACTTATTTCTTTTCTCTTTGCATACGTGGACAACAGTCTGAGTCACTCTTTCAAATTAAAGAAAATATCTATGACACTTTAAAGAAACTAAAGTTAATAATTCTTGAAAAATCTTTAAAAGAAATTAGCATTGCAAAAAGTAATTATATTGAAGGTTTAGCTTGGTCAGAAGTTGTAAATTTATTAAAAACAGTATTTTTTGACATACCAATAAAAATTTTGATTTGTAAGGGTACTTTACAATTTGTTCCACCTGAGAAAAGGGACGATATTTTTCAAGAATTCCATGCTTCCCCAATTGGAGGTCATAGGGGAGTTTCCAAAACTTACAATAGAATAAAAACACGATTTTATTGGCCTGGTTTAAAAGATGATATCCAACGTAGAATTCAATTGTGTATAAATTGCCAATTAAAAAAATTGGTACGGTTAAAAACAAAGCAACCAATGATTATTACCGACACTCCCGGTACGGTCTTTGATAAGGTCGCTCTAGATATTGTAGGACCTTTAACTAAAACAAAAAATGGATTTGAGTATATACTCACTATGCAAGATCAATTATCCAAATTTTGTCTTGCAGTCCCTTTAAAAGATATGTTAGCTACCACCATCGCTGATGCATTTGTGAAACGTTTTATTTGTTTACTTGGAGCACCGCGAGTAATTCTTACTGATCAAGGAAGAAATTTCTTAAGTAAATTAATGGCTCGGGTCGCTAAACGTTTTAGAATTAAACAAATTAAAACCACAGCTTTTCATCCTCAATCAAACGGTTCGTTGGAAAGGTCTCACCATGCTCTAGGTGAATTTTTAAAAATGTACACAACGGCAGATTGTGAATGGGATGAATGGTTAGACATCGCTATGCTAAATTATAATACTTGTGTCCATGAAAGTACTAAACATACGCCATTCGAAGTAGTGTTCGCTAGGTTAGCTAGGTTACCTTCAGGTGAGCCTTTAAGAGAAAATGATCTTGTACCAACTTACAAAGGGTACATAATAGATTTAGTAAGGAGACTAACAGGTATTAGGTCACTTGTATACGATAATTTAGTTAGTTCAAAAGAGAGATCAAAGAAATACTATGATAGAACTATAAATCCTTGAAACTTTAAAACGGGAGATTATGTATTTTTATTAAAAGGTCCTAAGCCTAATAAATTTGGAGATCATTACACTGGTCCCCATAAAATTCTAGAAATTCTTGATAAAGCCAATGTTAAAATAGAAATGGGGAAATCTAGTAAAATTGTTCACATGAATAGACTAAGAATTTCCCATATTAATCAAAAACTCTTAGACAAAAATCCAGGGAAATCCTTGGAAATTGACCAATTATAATCAATACCTTATTAAAATTGTTTTCGGTCTGTTACAGAAATGCTTCTTATTTCCTTGTACCTAACAATTTTATTTGAGGTCTCCACGGGATTAATAGGATATGATTGTGGATCTAGACGTTTGAATATCACCACGATATCCTTAAAAAATATCAATGATTGCTACATACCGGAGATCGTCACCAACACCACACAAACTTATGTACAGCTGTTACAAGCTATGGATTATACGGATCTAATGGTCCGCCAATGTAAAATAGAAATTAATAGAATGATTTACCACTGCGGAATGTTTTCGCATATATCTACTGTAACGGGCGGTATGAATGAGTATATTATGGATATAAGCAAACAAGCGTGCGATAATGCACACTCACATGGAACACTTTTAATTTATCACACTCATCTTATGAACGGTTTGAAAATTAACAACACTGAGAGTCGCGGAGCTACTTTGGCCGGTCATGATAATTTAGATGGAGATTGTAAAGGAGCTAGTTATTCGGACCCATTCGGAACTTGGAAAGATGTAGTTGTACAAGCCACTATTACAGTCACTTTAAGTGAACATTTAGCGAGGGTACGAATGAGCACGGATACAATTCATTTACGCTCCGGAACGGTTTGTCAACTTGCCGACGAAATGTGTATTGATCAGGAGAGAGGTTATACGTTTTGGAGTCCTCTCCCCAAAGACACTTGTAATTTTAATAGATTCGGGATTTTGTATGAAGGTTATGCCCTCAAAACTTTTGATGTAGAGTTGAATAATACACAAACAGTTTATTCGGTATCTGCTAAAGATTCTTTATTCTCTTTAGCTACGAAAGGTAGAGAGTCGATTTGTGGGTATATGATAATCAAAACTGAACATCCGAAACTTTTCATTTTCGAAACCCAAAAGGGTGAATCATTCGCTTTAAACAAAAAGGGATCCATTGATAATTTAGATATCTTTGCATATGTAAATTCTAAATTTGTATATGTCGAGAAACATGTAAAAACTCAAATGAAATCTTTGTATCGGGATGTTATCTCTCAAAAATGTAACTTAGAAAGACAATATATTAGGGGTATGCTATCTTTAGCCAAGACAGCACCCGATGAATTTGCGTATAATATTATGAAAGGTCCAGGACATATGGCAGTAATCGCCGGGGAGGCTGTTCACATTGTCAAATGTATACCAGTAGATGTGAAAATCGAACATGGAGATGCCTGCTACAGTGAACTCCGAGTGACTCGTAACAACCAAACATTTTTTCTAACGCCACTCACTCATTTATTAAAAACCAAAGGAACCGAAGTAACTTGCAATGCATTACTACCTTCCATGTATGAAGTAAATGGAAAATGGTATCAATTATCACCAAAACCTGTTGCAGTACCTAATCCAGAAGTCCTCTCTCCAGAAAATCCAAATACATGGGTTTATACAAGTCCAGCTGACCTCGCCACCAGTGGAATATACTCCGAAAGCGACATCGAACAACTTCGTGAGAAAATTATGTTTCCTGTAGAAAGACCTTCTATGCTGAACGATATTGCTAGTGAAATGAAAGGACATTCTATCTCCAGCCCAGATGGTAGCATCCTCAGACTCCTCAATGATGATGTTGTGGAAAAACTTGTAGAGAGCTTTTGGACCAAATTCTGGGGAAAGTTTCTTACCTTCGGATCATTCAGTGCTGGGGTTATTGCTATTCTGACTGTCATTCATATCATCAAATTAATAGTAGATACAATTATACATGGATATACACTACACGTCATCTATGGATGGTCATTACATTTGTTGGGAGCTATCTGGAGCTCACTAACACATCTACTAGTACATTTGGGAAATCGACCAAATAAACAACCTGACGAACAGATGAATGAAGTTAGGGTTGTGAATGAAAGAACTACTCCGCTATTGGAACAAGAAAAACAAACAGAACAAATCCAACAGAACCCCCCGCAAAATTCAACATTGTATCCAAAGGGAAATTTCCCTCTGGTGTAGATTTGATCTTGTGATCGTTTCCTCGGGGATCTGCTAAAACTGGTTTCCTGGATGATGAACTTGAAATTTTTTTTTACTAGTGTTTTATCTACATAATAAAAAATATCTACCAAACCACATATCGATCTCTCTAAACTAATTATGGTGACTGTTAGCGCTATACACTCACCAGTAACCATTTTACAGTGGGGGTGTAACGTCATACGAAAAAATTGACGTTTCTTTTTTTTTTTATGTTTGTTTCTTTCTACCCGTTATATGGATACATTCAAAGTCCGTTCCCTCTGTAAAAGAAAAAAAATAGGCAACGGAAATATCTAAAATTAAAAACTCAAGAACAAGTCGTTGACAAGGCGCCCGAAAGTGCATCATAAAAAATTATCTAAAGCTTGCACTTCGAGTTTATTTACTTAACCGCCGGGAAGTGAACACACCATTGTGAGAGTGCACGATCGCCTTCCTAGTTCAAGATCGAAATCCTGAAACCCTTCATATCTGGGGCCTTCAGCTTGTACCCCTAATAAATCATCTACGTGGGGCTCATAGTTTAGCGAATAACGCTCTCTTAAGATATGAAGGCCAGCCGATAGACGATTCTTATTTTTCCACTAAATTCTAAAGAATTTTGGAAGCTTCCTGGGAAAATGAGAATTTCAACGGTCTTGGGAACTTTATCTGAATCTACTGGGTGTAACCTTAAATGAGTAACTAAGTTAAAATTAAATGACATCTTTCTTTTAACCAAGTATAATATTAAGATTGACATCGCTAGACTACATTTACGCAAAGCCTAATGAAATTTTAACTTCTCATTAGCAAAAATTATCTCTCAAATTAGTCTGTAACTATTAATTTAAATCAATTTTAAAAAAGGATTATTTAAAGATTAATATTTGTAAAAAAATTTGATAATGAGCTTCTTTGCTTAAAATTGTCTGGTGATATCAATTTAAGATACCATAATTTACCCAATTTTACTTTGTTAAAAATTCAATTATTAATAGAACTAGGTTAAATTTAATTAAAAGTAATAACATAACCTCAAAATTGTATAATCAATTAACTTTTCATTATCCAACTCTAAAAAAAAGAGATTCGAAAAAGTATTACAAACTAAACATTAATTTAGAAATACATAATAAATTAATGGTAATTCAAGTTAAATTTTAACCTAGAAAGATATTTACTAATTACATAACCTAAAATGAGAAAAAAAAGAACTAATTCAATTATTAAATGTAATTATTTGATTAAAGTAAATAATTAATTAAATTCAAGCATAAATTTTATCTTTTCTTCTCCAATTAAGGTTAATTGAGATTAACTTCAATTACTATTTATTATTATTATCAACTATAATATTTGTTAGTATAAATTACTAAGTAACTTTGTAAAAGAATATATTAATCATGGATTTTGGAATTTTAGGAATTATTACTGTACAAAGTTTGCTCACTTTGGTTAAAATTAACCAAATGTAAAATAACATAACCTAAAAACTATTAAGAAAATTATTGAATTACAAATTAGCATAAACATTTCTCAATTTATTTAGAAATAAAATAGTAATTAGAAAAATTAAACAAACGTGATTATTCCAGGCGAATTATTACTCAAATTCGATATAATAATATCCAAATGTTACCAGAAGTTACTAGAACTGTTTAATGTTAGTTTTAATAATACATTTTTAGAATTTTTTTTTTATTTTATCAAGAAAATCGCTTGTTTGCTTTTGTTTCAAGTGTGTGGTAATGAGAGGATGCAAATAAGTGACTATTGTAAGTATAGTATTAATATCATAATGTTTATAAATAAATAATGTATTAATTAATGTATTTGTTTCTAAGGGAAGATGTGTGTGGATTTGGTAAGAGTGGTGACATCTATTTTTCGGAAATAAGAACTTTCCCTCCCACTACTCAGGATATTCAAGCCGGTATTTCCTTCTTCCGCCCTTTTCTCTTTAGCAAAGCTCCAATCACTAAGCGCTAAAGCTAAGAAAATGGAGAACTCCATTTTCTTTCGGAGAAATCTAGGAACAAGACCCAATAAGCACTTCCACTCCTCCCACGCGTAGATAACACGAATTGAAGGCAAGTCCCATCTTGCCCCACACCCACTGAACCAAGGGTATAATTACCCTGCACGGTCCCAAAAACGTTAGTTCTTCCTGCTCTTTACTTGTTTTAGCCTTGTGCTAAGTTTTTATAAAAACTTGAACTCGACACCAACCCTTTTTGGGTCTTTGTATTAAATTTTACATTTTTTAAAAAACTTCAAAACTTAGAAGTTTTACATACTTCCAAGAATACACTTGGAAGTTTCGTCAACTTGAATTTACTACAAATAATTTCGATTTATTGGAATAATACTCCACTTTTTACACCGGCCAAAGGATTAATTCAACAAGACAATTTTTCCTGAGAACGCCACTCTTGCCAAATCTACACAAATTTTCTACTGGAGAACAAACTCAACATCAAAGTAAGTGATTTACTGAATAAATTTGTATATTTTTTATTGAAATTTATTCAGAGTTTTATTGTGTTTTTTTTTCCTTATATCAATTTATATATTTACTTCTTTCATACTTAAATTATTTTACCAAGAATTTTTATAACACTAAAAATTTTTTCTTGAACTCTAAAAATACAAAAATAAAAATACAAAAAAAAAAAGCATATTAAAATAAAGAAGATCCTTTATTTCATTGTAGAAATGAATTAGTTTCTTAATAATTTGTATCTTATTTTTATTTGTCATAAAAAAAAAACATGTTTTAAAAGTTTTTTTTTACTAAATAACTCATCCATGAATTTTTAATGTTGCATTTAGTGTATACTTTTTAATATATATATATATATATAATAAGTGTTATACCTTTCCCCAAATTTAATGAGACCAAATCTGGTTTCCTAATTTGGTCCTAACTATTTTTCCAATCCTATTCGGTTTTGTTTAAATTAGTTTTTTTTGTTTAAACGTTGGGTCCACGAACTATGAGGAGACCCTGTATAACATAAATATTAAACGATAAAAATTAAATTTATCCACTTTCCTTTTTAAACGAAAAATTTAATTAAATATTCTAAATAAATAATAAAAAGTTTATCCATCTTGTATTACCAATTACTAATAGTAACTCCCTCATCTTGCAAAAAGTTCCCTAGCTAGTGGAATTAATTTTCCAGGCTAAAAAAGGGAGAAATATTGTTTGGAATGGATTAATCAATATTTCTTATGTTGATTGGTTTATTCTAAATACAAATTTAAATTTGGAATATGTTACGGATGTGACAGCTTATTATGACATTAGTAATTGTAAGGAACATTTGTATTCATGACATAAGTAACAATTAATTTTTTATATCAGAATGGCCGCAAATTTTCTTTTTCAAACACACCTGACTTTCCCGGAACTTTTCCCTGATTTACAGTTTTTGCGGACACCCTGTATATGGATCTTAAAGAAATTTTTAGAACAGCAAAAATTGGAACGAACGACTATGTTCTAAAACTCATTAATTAAAATGTCTTTGATTGAATCACGCTTTAGGCGAATTTAAATTCTTAGAATTTCTTGTCAAATTAATTTAAAGAATTACAAATTTTTACTTAATAAAACTCTTGGAATAATGAATTAATTTTTAACATTATTTTTATTTTATAAAATAAATTTTTAAATTAAATTTTTATTTAAAAGAATTTTAATTCAATCGAATTTTAACTTAAAACAATTCTTATTTAACAGAACTCGTGTTAAGAACGTTCAACCGCTTGATCTAACCTCAAAATAAAAAATGGTTTGCAAACAGCAAATAAAAATAAACAATTTCTCGAAATTGTAAAAGATTCACTTGTTCAAGTAACAGAAAAAATTAGATTAGGCAAAAAATATTTTCAAACAATAATTATTAAACACTTTATGTTTTGTCTTTATTTGTCACTAAAGCGCGTATGGTGCTCTGTACAAATCGATGATGTTTGAATTGTCATAACTTGAAAAATAATTAATAAAAACATGTTCTGACTTCAAATAATGAAAAAGGAGCTTTTATTGAAGTTAAATCAACCATAAACCGAAAATCGATTTTTACCCTCTAAGGTCCCTTTCTTCACACAGAAAAATCTAACTGCGATTTTTGCTGCATGTGATTTTCAGGTAAATGAAATTCTTAAGATTAACTCTAGATCATTGCTAAATGTCTCTTTATTTTGATGTTAAATTTACATATATGGGTGACTTTCTGCTGCATTGAAATTTTCACCAAATCATATATTAAATTAACAAAATTTTTTTTCAGTGCATAGCGAGACATATTTTGTTCAAAAGTTATTAAAAAAATCAAATTTGTTTTTAAGAATTTTTTTTAACAAAATATTTTTAACGAAATTCAAAGAGTAAAATTGTAGAGAATGTTTCAAAGAGTAAAATAAGTAATTAGGGGAGGTGGGGGCAAGACGGGGTACCTGCCTTAATTAAGAAACTAATTAACCAATCATGGTCATTTTTTGCATAACATAGTACCGTTACAATAGTTTTTGATTGGCCAAGTCACTGATTGATGAAACCGAGTTCTTTATTTGTTATGTTACGTTTTTAGACAGAAGTCTCTCCAAATATATCCTAAGTTCCTCCTTTTAAATTAGGTTTAAATTAATAATCCTAATTTGGGATGAGGACAAGTCAATGAGAAGCTAAGACGTTTTAAGAATATATATTTATTATAAAACAAAGTCAAAAATAAGGATATACATATGTATAAATGTCAATTTATTGGGTCTTACTTTTGGGAAGAAAAAGATAACGATGTAGGCTTCGAGTCGAACTTGCAGTGGTTTATTCGGCGTGAATCTCGAGGTTGATGACTTGATAATGTGCTGCAGAGGTGATAAGACTCCAGACAGATTGGTGGCAGATCTAGACGTAGATTCTTCGTGGCACGCTCTTCAAATTAGAAGATAAAGCGTTGACGGGATGCAAGTCCAAGTAAAACACTGGGTTGAACTGAACCAAACTATTTTATTCACTTAGTTTGAGATGATAAGTTTCTAATCTCTTTTTGTTTATTAATTCATTTATTTTGAATTAATGGCTGAGTTGGTTCGAAAAAGATTTAGTCAAAATCTTAATAATTCGAGTATAATTAAAACTGGTTCAACACTGGTGTAGCACAAAGTTTACTTCGTTCAATCGGCAAAAATGAGTGTTTGGCAAACTAGGGTAGACGAATAACTTGACTGACAAAATAAAACTGACTATGACCGATGTGACTCTTAAAAAACTGTGACTACTAAGACTGAGTCCTCATCATTTTGCCGGTCTTTTTATATCGAACTTTAATTCATCTGCTTCATGTATTTCCTTCGTCTCTGTCCTCCTTGATTCCCGTGGTTCTCTATAGTTTTTGTCTATGTGTGGTGATATATTCCTCTTTTCCACGCCACTATCCTTGCCGCTTCTCTATGATATGTCTTACGCCTCTTTCCCCTGGGTTCCCGAGGTTCTCTACAGATTCTATGTTTGGTGATGTATCCCTCTTCACCGCTGTGCTTGCCGCTTCTCTATGTAATCGTTATCTTACTTCTTTTAAGCAAGCCCAATTACAATTTAGAATATAATTGTCCTTTAATAAAGTATTGATATACAATCCAATATGAAAGCGTATAATTATTATTATACATTATTATAATAAATATATATATTGCTTATATATATAACGTTACGGACGTAACAGTTACATGAAAAAACTATTTTTGACGATTTTCTTGTCATTTTTGCATTTTATTTAGAACGTGTTTGATATTTTAATAACAACATTTTATATACTATATAATTTTATATGAATAAAATTATATAGTATATAAAATGTTCAACAATGATTAGACTTAAAGTTAAGCACTTGCTTATTTCCGTTTCGAAACTTAATTTTCAGAAATTAATTTTTTAATGAAATTCCGTATGTGGGGGCAAGACGGGGTACAGGAAGTGAGGGCAGGATATGGTACTGAAAACCAATCATTTTTTTGTTTTTTGAAAAAAAAATCTTTTTTTGGTGATTTTTCACAATATTTATAACGTTTTGTTATTTAAATAATACATTTAGAATACAGGAGCAGGTAACCTCTTGTTTATTTCTATTCTAAAAGTTATTGTTTTTTGAGGTTAGTTTTGTAATTTAATTTTACATGAGAAAACTAAAATTACGCATTAAACTTGTTCTTTAGTTTATTTTACAAAATCAATAAACGTGTTTGCGAAAGTTGTAAGGAAAAATAGCTTGATTTTTATACTACCCCATCTTACCGCCATGTTTTGTAAAATGGAAAATTTGAATTTTTTTGCGTATTCTTAATTCTATATTTAATTAAGTAACAAATGTTCGAAATAAGACTGTTTCATGGAAGACTGATTGCCAAGGATTATTATTATAATAAATAAAATATTTTTGAATCAATAATATTAGTGTCATTGAGCTTCAAACCTTAGCAGTCTTGCCCCCACCTCCGATAATTTTCATAATTGGGTGAAAATAATCACTATGAACGTTAATAACTTTTTGGATTTAGAGTTTTGCGAAAAATGTTATTAGGGTTTTTTGTAAAGCACTCCGGGGGCAAACAGAACTCTGACCAGAACTCTTGGAACCCTAAAATTTTCGAAAATCAAAATTTTTTGGGTCACTTTGAACGTTAATAAGTTTTTTGGTTTTGAGTTTAGAGAAAAATGTGATAAGGGTTTTTTGTAGAGCACTTCGGGGGGCAAACAGAACTCTGACCAGAACTCTTGGAACTTTAAAATTTTCGAAATTCAAAGTTTTCTGGGTCACTTTGAACGTTAATAAGTTTTTGGATTTTGAGTTTAGAGAAAAATGTTATTAGGGTTTTTTGTAGAGCACTCCGGAGGGCAAACAGAACTCTGACCAGAACTATTGGAATTCTAAAATTTTCAAAAGTCAAAATTTTTTGGGTCACTTTGGACGTTAATAAGTTTTTGGATTTTGAGTTTAGAGAAAAATGTTATAAGTGTTTTTTGTAGAGCACTCCGGGGGGCCAACAGAACTCTGATTAGAACTCTTGGAACTCTAAATTTTTAAAAACTCAAAAAAAATTTGAAACTTTAAAGTTGTGTAGTTTTTTGGATTTTGACTTTAGAGAAAAACTTTATTAGAATTTCTTGTAGAACTATTTGAGGGGCCAACAGAACTCTGATCAGAACTCTTGGAACTCTAAAATTTTCGAAATTCAAAATTTACTGGGTCACTTTGAACGTTAATAAGTTTTTGGATTTTGACTTTAGAGAAAAATGTTATAAGGTTTTTTTGTAGAACACTCCGGGGGGCAAACAGAACTCTGGCCAGAACTCTTTGAACTCTAAAATTTTCGAAATTCAAAATTTTCTGGGTCACTTTGAACGTTAATAAGTTTTTGGATTTTGAGTTTAGAGAAAAATGTTATAAGGGTTTTTTGTAGAGCACTCCGGGGGGCAAACAGAACTCTGACCAGAACTCTTGGAATTCTAAAATATTTGAAAGTCAAAATTTTTTGGGTCACTTTGAACGTTAATAAGTTTTTGGATTTTGAGTTTAGAGAAAAATGTTATGGGGGTTTTTTGTAGAGCACTCCGGGGGGCAAACAGAACTCTGACCAGAACTCTTGGAACTCTAAAATTTTCAAAAGTCAAAATTTTTTGGGTCACTTTGGACGTTAATAAGTTTTTGGATTTTGAGTTTAGAGAAAAATGTTATTATGATTTTTTGTAGAGCATTCCGGGGGGCAAACAGAACTCTGATCAGAACTTTTAGAACTCTAAATTTTTAAAAAATCAAAAAAATTTTGAAACTGTAAAGTTGTGTAGTTTTTTGGATTTTGAGTTTAGAGAAAAATGTTATAAGTGTTTTTTGTAGAGCACTCCGGGGGGCCAACAGAACTCTGACCAGAACTCTTGGAACTCTAAAATTTTCGAAATTTAAATTTTTTTGGGTTACTTTGAACGTTAATAAGTTTTTGGATTTTGAGTTTAGAGAAAAATGTTATAAGTGTTTTTTGTAGAGCACTCCGGGGGGCCAACAGAACTCTGATTAGAACTCTTGGAACTCTAAATTTTTAAAAACTCAAAAAAAAATTGAAACTTTAAAGTTGTGTAGTTTTTTTGGATTTTGACTGTAGAGAAAAACTTTAATAAAATTTTTTTGTAGAACTATTTGAGGGGCCAACAGAACTCTGATCAGATCTCTTAGAACTCTAAATTTTTAAAAACTCAAAAAAATTTTGAAACTTTAAAGTTATGTAGTTTTTTGGATTTTGACTTTAGAGAAAAACTTTAATAGAATTTCTTGTAGAACTATTTGAGGGGCCAACAGAACTCTGATCAGATCTCTTAGAATTCTAAATTTTTAAAAACTCAAAAAAATTTTGAAACTTCAAAGTTGTTTATTGATTTGCTTTTGAGTTTGGATTGTGATGGTTTTTAAAATTTTAGGACTTTGAGTTAGTTGTCTTATGTTTAATGTGTAGGGAACTCTAGAACTCTTTGTTTTAGTTCATTTTTGATTAGAATAATGTAATTTAAAAAAAATGTGGGGGCCGACTATTTTTTTGAAAATTTTTTTTTTTTTGCCTTAATGGGCAGAACTATTGATAAAAAGTACAGGGAACTCTAGAACTCTTTAAAAACTACTCAGAACTCTAAAAATATATCGATTTTTGCAAAAAAGGGGGGCCACGTGAAGTTGGCCCCTCATCATGTTAAATCGATTGTTTTGGTATTTAATCGCCAGAACTATTTCTAAAATGTATAAGGAACTCTAGAACTATTCGAAAGGAAGCCAGAACTCCGAAAAGAAATCCAATTGGTTGATAGTGGGGGGCCAACTTCACATGCATTCGGAAATGTGTATTTCGTCTTTGTTTTATTTGTAAAGTGTATTAGCCTAAAAAGTGGATTTGGTCGTAGATGCTGTTTTTTGTATTTATTTACAATTATTTTAAAAATATAATTGAATAAATAACAAGTCATTTACGTTAAATTTTGAATTGTGTATAAATTAACCTTAAAATTAAATATTGTTTTCTTTATCTCAAGGAATTTCTTTTGATTACCAATAAAAAGTAAAATACAAATTACTTATTGCTTAAACATTAAACATACTATTTATAAAATAATAATAACCTAAAAAGCAGTGGCGTAACTGAGAGAGCAAGGGCCCTGGGGCAAAAAGGAAAATGGGTCCCCAATTATAAATAATAATTTATAAGTTTAATTCATTCAATCTGTCCACACCTGCTTGTCACTAGATGTTTTTTCTTTCAAAATTTTGAATCATATATCACCTTTTAAAAATGTTCTTAAATTTTTAATTTATAGCAATTTAAATTTCTTAAAATTTCAGTTAATGTGAACTTGCATTGATTAAAAGTTCAATTAATCCACGTTACAAATATAATAAATTGAAAGTGATTTAAATTTTCCTTTAATTTTTACTAATTCTTTTCTATTATGATTTTAATTACTTAAAATACTATTTTCTACTATTTTCTACAATTCTTAATTATTTAATTTGTTTTTAAATTGTTTCCCTAAATCTTAAATTTACCTTCCTCTAATTTCAATTATTTTGTTTAGTTTTCTCAATCACTTTTCCAATTTTAATTATTTTTGCCTTGACATTAAATCAATTTAATTATTATTTATGTCTTAATTTTGTACTATTCATCGCAAATTTAAATTAATTTTTTTAATTTACCATTATTTTTGTCATTTTGCAATTTTTTTCTCCATCTTTTAATATTTTTATTATTTTGCAATTACTTTCCTAAATTTTCAGTTATCTCAAATTTAGATTATTGTCTTCAATTTTCAGTTTTTAAACGATTTTTCAATTATTTTCTTTCGCTTAAAATCAAATTCTGTAATTCCATACTATTTCTCCGAATTTTAATAATTTTCATTCTTTTTATACAATTTTGAAAAATTTTAATTATTTATCTGAAATTTTAATAAGCCTTTTCATCAATTTTCAATTATTTCTGCGATTTTTCAATTATTCTCTTTAATTAAAATTTTTAAGTAATTTTGTAATTATTTTTATTTTTTATACATATATTCTATGACTTTTTCAATTATTTGTCTCCAATTTTATTTACTGTTTTCAGTCTTTCATATTTGAATTATTTTCATCATATTTCAATTATTTTTCTCAATTTTGAATTAATTTTATTGATTTTTAATTGTTTTCGCCAATTGTTAATTATTATTCTAATTTTCTAACAATTTTTAGTATTTTTCTAAAATTTCAATTACTTTCTTCGATTTTCATTTTTAATTATTTTAATTTATTTTCATAATTTCCAAATTTTTTTTATTAATTATCGTAAATTTCATTTATTTTTAGCTTTCCTCAATTCCTTTCTCCAATTTTTAGTTATTCTAATTTTTTTCAATTGATTTCTAAGATCTTCATGTATTTTTCTCAAATTTCAATTATTTTTTTTTTTTTTTTAAACAAAATTATGTAATTTTTTCAATTATTTCTCTCAAATTTTATTTGCTGTTTTTAAGCTGTCATATTTAAATTATTTTTAGTATATTTCAATTATTTTTATTAATTTTGTATTAATTTTATCATTTTTTAATTACTTTTCTTAATTGTTAATTTTTATTCTCATTTTCTAAAGTTTCAATTATTTCCTTTAATTTTTAATTATTTCCATTTATTCTCATAATTTCCAAATTTTTTTATTAATTATCGTAAATTTAATTTATTTTTAGCCTTCCTCAATTCTTTTTTCCACTTTCTAGTCATTCTTAATTTCTTTCAGTCAATTTTTAAGATATTCATGTATTTTTCGCAAATTTCAATTATATTATTTTTTTATATAAAACAAAGTTCTGTAATTTTTTTCATTTATTTCACCCAAATGCGATTTCCAAAAGGTTTTTAATTATTTATGTTTAATTAAAATTTATTCTCTTTAATTTTAAATTATGTTTGTCTTGTTTAATTTATTTCCTCTAATTTTCATTTATTTTCTAAAATTTTAATTACTTTTTTCTATTTTATATTACTTATCTCAATTTTCAATAATTTTTTTCAATTTTCAATTACTTTCCCTAATTTATCATTATTTAATTTTTTTCAATATATTTTTAAGATTTTCAAGTAATTTTCTTAAATTTAAATTATTTTCTTTGTTTTTAAAATATTCCTATGATTTTTTAAATTACTTTCCCCAATTTTTAATTGATTTTTTTTTTTTTCAATTAATTTGAAAAAATTTGCAATTACTTTGTTTAATTTCAATTATTTTTCGCAATTTGTAAGAGTGATCGCTCTCCATAGTTTATAAAATTAGAAAATTGTCGATCAATAGGAGCAAATATGTGTAGATGTAAATACTCTTCCCTATTTTGTATTTGTATTTTCGCAATTTTTTTAATTCTAAAATTTTATAAATTTTGTCCAAAAAAAAAAGGTTTATTATGGTTGACTGAGGGACCTCTGAGCTCAAGGGCCCTGGGGCACTGCCCCACTTTGCTCCTTCATAGTTACGCCACTGCTTAAAAGTGCATTTTACCTGCTATTATATTAATGAATAAATTCATGCGGATGTCTGGAGAATATTTCAGAAAATATCGGAACAATTTTTATATTGAATTTATTATTGGCCAACATTATTACAGAGATATTACACAGATATAAATAATAGCGTGGATTCGTATAATTTATAACAATCTCTAAAATAGGCTTGTTACTGAAACACTGAAAGAAAATTTAAAATAATATTTAAAAATGAATCTATAGAATTTGATATTGAATTAATTGAACGGAAACTATTTAAGACCTACTGGTACAAAGTAATTAGATTATTTTCAAACTGTTGCATTGAGAGAAACAAAATTTAATAGTTACTGTATATTCAAATTCAAAATTACATAAGTTGTTCATTTTTTTTTTTTATAATAACTACTAAATTATTTTTTCTTCTCTACAACAGTTCAATAGTAAATCGATAAGCTTTTTCCGGTAGGTCCTGAATAGTTTCTTTTCAATAAAGTCATATTAAATTTTATTTGAAAATTTCTTTCAGTGCAGTCTCACAATTTTTAAATTAAAAGAATGTAAAATTAAGGCTCAGTCAGAGCTATTCATATTAGTTTTTAAGAACATTTTCTTCAATATAAAGGGGATTCCATATCAAACAACAGTCCACATTTTAAAATCAAATAAATCTATTTTTTTTTCTTTATAAAAAAATACGAGATACGTATTTTTTTATTTTTATATAAGTGGCCAAATTTCAGAGTTAAAAATTTTCAAAATTCTAGGTTTTTAAAAGTAGAGATCTATAATCACATATACCTCTGAACCTATTGAATTTAGAAAATTTTTGCCAATAAAAAAAAGTTAGATTTTTCTTAAACTTTTGAATACTGTTTACAAAAACAAGATAATATTTTTAATCTAAAAAAAAACAATTTTTTGGAAACAAATTCATTTTTTTTTAAATTTAGACCCAAATAAATTTTTTTTTATTTATAGGGTCAAACCATTTTATTTCGCTTAATGTATTTTTCACCTTTTTAAAAAACTTTAATACTTTGCGAAAATATTTTTGCATGTTCTGAGATGACGAAATGAATAAAGATTTTAAAAAAATAATTAATTTTCATATAAAAAAAGATTTTTTTAATTGAGAGAACACGAAAAAATGACACATTTACAGACAATAAAAAATAATTTAAAATACCGGTAATTAGTTCAAAAATCCAGTAGACATTTATTTTTGAAGGCCTAATTTATGTTTTGCACTTAAAGTATTTAATAATATAAAATAACATGTAAAATATGGTATTTCAGTTTGTATGTGACATGTCAAATATCAATCATGTTTAACAATTTTTTACTGCAAAGTAATTTAATTTTAGCAAATCGAAATTATTCAAATAATAAGTACTTCTATAACACTTTAATATTATGTAAATACTGTTTTGATAATTAGCTTAGAAATATAAAAACTTTTACCTAAAAAGTTGAGAATTCTTCATTTTATCGGGATTTTGAAAGTTTCTAACTTGCTTGCAGGAAAACCGATCAAATCGAAATTTTGGGAATATGCAGTTTGCAGGAATATCTTTTTGCTATTAAAATTTTGCATTGGCTGTTGCACTATTTTTCGAAATAAATTGCTTCAAAGTAAGTGTTTACTTTGAAGGTTAATGACAAGTTTGATGTCGTAATATAATTTAAAAAATTATTTAATCATTCAATGCAAATAAATATATTTGAAATTTATTTAAATCCGATTTTAAACTGACATTTAAAAAAAACCATTAGTTTTGACTTAGACTTTATTGCGACTTATTGCAAGTCGCAAACAACTTCAAGTTAGTATTTAAAACTTGTCATTAACCTTCAAAGTAAACACTTACTTTGAAGCAATTTATTTCGAAAAATAGGGCAACAACCAATGCAAAATTTTAATTGCAAAAAGATATTTCTTCAAACTGCATATTCCCAAAATTTGGATTTGATCGGTTTTTCTGTAAGCAAGTTAGGAACTTTCAAAATCCCGATAAAATGAAGAATTCTAAACTTTTTAGGTAAAAGTTTTTATATTTCTAAGCTAATTATCAAAAAAGTATTTACATAATATGAAAGAGTTATAAAAGTACTCATTATTTGAATAATTTCGATTTGCTAAAATTAAATTACTATGCAGAAAAAAATTGTTAAATATTATCGATTTTTGACATGTCACATACAAACTTAAATACCATATTTTACATGTTATTTTATATTATTAAATACTTTAAGTGTAAAACATAAATTAGGCCTTCAAAAATAAATGTCTACTGGATTTTTGAACTAATTACCGGTATTTTAAGTTATTTTTTATTGTCTGTTAATGTGTCATTTTTTCGTGTTCTCTCAATTAAAAAAATCTTTTTTTATATGAAAATTAATTATTTTTTTAAAATCTTTATTCATTTCGTCATCTCAGAACATGCAAAAATATTTTCGCAAAGTATTAAATTTTTTTAAAAAGGTGAAAAATACATTAAGCGAAATAAAATGGTTTGACCCTATACATACCTCCAAATCTCAAAAACATTTTACAAAAAGATTCAGTTTAGTATTATGAGTTTAAATTAATTTTCAAGTTATACCTGCTATATTCACGTGCCTTACTTTGTCTGTTTTGGTTATTTGAATTCGATTTGGCGTTAAAAAAAAGAAGTGATGCAGCTATATTCAACTCAAGACAATTTTTTGTAGTTTTAACAGGCACAGCACAGCACCTGGATATAACAGGTAGAATTTAAAAATTAATTTAAACTCATAATACTCATAATGCCATCCCGAATCTTTTTGTATAATGTTCTTGACATTTCGAAGTATGTCTAAATAAAAAAAATAATACTTTTATAGTCGGGTTCAAGTTTAAAAAAATTTATTTGTTTCTAAAAAATTGTTTTCTTTAATTAAAAGTATTATTTTTTTTTGTGAACCCTGTTTACAAGTGTAAAAAAAACCTAACTTTTTATGTATGGGCAAACATTTTCTAAATTCAATAGGTTCAGAGTTATATGTGATTAAAAATACGTCTACTTTTAGAAACCTAGAATTTTGAAAATTTGTAACTCAAAAATTTGGCCACTTATATAGAAATAAAAAAATACGTATCTAATATTTTTTTATAAGGAACAAATTAACAATAGATTTAATCGGTTTTAAAATGTGGACTGCAAATTTAATGTGAAATCGCCCGTAAGTAACAAGTAATTCCCTTCCAGTACACAAGAAAAATATCTAAACAAATGAGCTTTTTAAATTAAAAGAAAATTGACAATGGAAAATTGGGAACCTGTCTTTTGTAAAAATTTTAAAAAATAATTAAAATAACGTAACTACTATCTGTGAAAAAATTCAAAATTCCTGAAAACAGTCACACTTTTACACTGAGAATAATGGATGCCTACCCTTAACATCCAGATGTTGACGTTTAAGATCCAGATATTAACGTTTAACATCCAGATGTTAGGGGTAAACATCCATTTTTCTCAGTGTACTTTCAATATCTATGTGAAAAAAATGGATAGCAAAAAATGGAAACAATCATTAGAAAGCTTGAAAGGTTATACGTAATTGTATTTCGCGCCTCTTCCTCTAGATCAAATTGTAGTAGTGCTCCTACTATGCACCGATGTCGCCACATATTTAAAGTCAAAACTTTAGTCTGTTCGCCCTTCTATATCGTATGTCATTGTTTCTTTTTGTGCCGATATCGTCGAACGTGTTAAACAAGATATTGTTTTTAAAAAATGGGTAAAAGCAAGCATAGAGATCGTTCTCGTTCGCGTGAAGATGAAAATAGAGACCTGAAGAAGAGATTATAAGCTTTAGAATATGAGCTCTCGAAGCGAAAAGAAAGAGATGGACGTAGTGAGTAATTTATGTACATTGTCCACATAACCTAAAAAGTTAGCACGAGGTGCAGAGCATCGTGTTTGTGTTTTTTTCAGTCCAACTGATTAATCACTAATGAAATACAATATTAACCGATATTGATTGGTAATTTATTTGTATTTTGTCCAATGTGTACAAAAATAAAGATATGGTATTTGTCCGAAAGAATATATAGCTTATGAGTGTGTTTCTCAGTTCAACTGATTAACCACAATGTTGTCACACTGTGGTACAACCACTCTGTGTACATATTACAATTTAGTGAATTACTTTGAAATCGTTCAACGATTTTAAGTAAATAGTGAATTTGTTATTTTAAATTTTCAGGCAGATATAGACATCGATCGAGCAGGTCATCGTCGAGAAAATCTTCGCGTAGATCTAGAAGCCGTTCTTATAGGAGGTATTATGACCATCCGAAAAACTATAGAAATTCCGAAGATTATTATTGTGAAGATTATTACAATGATTATTACGGTGATTATTACGGTGATTATTATGATGAGCGTAGTATTTCTCCCTCGCTAAGATCAAGGAGATCTGCGACGATAGATCCAGGCAATTCATCTAATTCGCAGGTGTCGGTTCCTAGGACTGAGGAGGTACCTTCACCAGGTTCAATTGTGCAGAGTGAAAAAAATCAACACGAAGCTAACAAAGATCCTTCTGTTGAATTAGGTGCTGGTAACGACAAGAAGATTGACGAATCTAAGAAACAGTCTTCTGAATCTCTGAAAGGTTTAGATGAAGAAACTTTAAAGATTTTTGGTGAACGTTTTATGTCCGATCGAGTACTAGCACCTGCAGTACATTCTCATCTTGCAGATATCTGGTTGGAAATCATTAAGAAAGGTCATCCGCCCGAGGAAACAAAAAAGATTTTAAAAAATTTTCCTCCCCCGGAGAATTGTGCCTTAATGGACCCTCCAAATCTGAATTTGGAGGTTAAAGCGGTTCTAGACAATTCAATATTAAAGAGAGATGAAAGAATTATTGACAAGCAAAGAAAAATTACTGCTTCCCTTGCAGCGGTAGGGAAGACTATAGATTTAATGTTAAAATTAGATCCACCGGATAAAGGACAATACCTAGAACCCTTGAACTTTGTTATGAGACTCTTGGCGGACTTAATGCATGATGAGACAGATATTCGAAGAAGTTTAATACTAAAGAATATAAAAGCTTCATTTAAAGATACACTTAAGAATCTGCCTCCCGATAACTTCTTGTTTGGATCAGACCTAGCTGATAAGTTAAAAGCTGCTAAAGTTTTACAAAATTCATCAAAGGATTTGGTGGTAGCTCAAAAATCGCAATCTGATAAGGATAAGGGTTCAAAAAACTACAAAAGCCCGTCTCCATGGAAATATCCCAATCAGAATTACAGTTCCAGGAGAGGCGGGCAGGGACGTCCACACAGTCGGGGTTCCAGACAGTTTCCTCGCAACAGAGGTCAATTCCAGAGGCCGTACCATCAGGATGTGAAGAAAAAGAATTAGAGGTAGGTAAATTTGCCGGGAGATTATCTCGTTTTAAGGCGAAATGGAAGGCTCTAACGTCAGATGAAATAATCTTGAGCTGGATTTCAGGGTACAGTATACCTTTTAGTTCTCCAGTTAAACAACATCAAATACCTACTGAAACTTGTTGGTCTCAGCAAGATCGACATGCTATTAGGGTACTAATTAATGAATTAATGAAAAAAGGTGCGATTCAAAAATGTCAACCTGTGGTGAAACAATTTGTTTCAAAAATTTTTATTGTGCCCAAGACAGATGGATCGCATCGTTTAATTCTTAATCTAAAAAATTTAAATGATTTTATATCTGCAGAGCATTTTAAAATAGAAGATGGTAAGATTGTTAAACAAATTATGAGTCAAGATTGCTTTATGGCATCCATTGACCTAAAAGATGCCTACCATTTGATTCGAGTTAAGACATCGGATAGAGTTTGGTTACGGTTTTTATTTGAAGGAGTATTGTATCAGTATACCTGCCTACCCTTTGGACTTAACAGAGCTCCTTACACTTTTACTAAGTTGTTAAAACCTTTAATATCGTACCTAAGAGCAAAAGGGTATTTATCAGTTATATACCTTGATGATATTTTGCTTTTTGGTTCTTCTTTTTCTGAATGCCTTGAAAATGTTAAACAAACACGGCGATTACTCGAAGAATTAGGTTTCGTTATTAATGAACAAAAGAGTCAGTTAATTCCATCCAAAAGATGCAAATTTCTCGGATTCATTTATGATTCCGAGCACATGACGATTGAATTACCAAAAGATAAAGTGGAAAAAACTAAAAATCTCATCCAAAAGTTTTCAAGGAAAAATAATTGCGTCATTCGAGACTTTGCAGCTTTCATAGGTGTCTTAGGATCATGTTGTGTATCCCTGAGATACGGTTGGGTTCATATGAAATCCTTTGAGAGACTTAAATTTTTAGCTCTGCAAGCAAATCACGGTAATTTTGAATCAGATATGTTAATGTCTACGGATTTGGGAGTAGACTTTCAGTGGTGGAAATTAAACATAATTAAAGCTGTTTGTCCGATCACACAATTTAAGGCAAAATTAGAAATATTTTCAGATGCCTCACTATCAGGATGGGGCGTGTATTGCAATGAGCAACGTTCCCACGGTCACTGGGATTTACATGAACAAAATTGCCATATTAATTATTTGGAACTCTTATCAGCTTTCTTTGGACTAAAGTGTTATGCCAGTGAATTAAGGAACTGTGATGTATTGTTAAGAATTGATAACACTACCGCTATTGCTTACATTAATAAGATGGGCGGTATTCAATTTCCGAAGCTGGGCGATTTAGCAAGGGAGATTTGGAATTGGTGTGAGCAAAGAGGAATTTGGATTTTTGCTTCTTACATTCGTTCTAAAGACAATGCGGAAGCTGATTTTGAATCTAGACGGCTTGACCCAGAAACTGAGTATTCCTTGTCACAGACAGCATTTCAGGAGTTAGTCTACACTTTCGGAGAACCTGAAATTGACTTATTTGCGACAAGAATAAATACAAAGTGTAAACTTTATGTCTCTTGGATGAAAGATCCGGGATCAATGGCGGTTGATTCATTCACGATTGATTGGAATAAATATTTCTTTTATGCGTTTCCACCTTTTTCAATAATTTTACGAGTATTACGTAAAATTAAAAGTGAAGGTGCAAGAGGTATTGTTGTTGTACCATACTGGCCAGCTCAAGCTTGGTTTCCTCTATTTACTGCCTTGTTAGATTGTCAACCAATTTACTTTAAACCTAATATTCATCTTTTATGTTCTTTTGATAGGCAATCACATCCGTTGTGGAGGAGAATTACCCTGGTTGTAGGCACGTTATCGGGGAGGCGCTAAGAACTAGGGACGTACCCGAAGAGTCAATTTCAATTATGATTTCTTCATTAACAGACTCGTCTATGAAGCAATATAATACCTGCCTGAAAAAATGGTGGGGATTCTGTTATCGTGGAAAGGTTAATCCATATAGATGTGAAATCGCTCAGATTTTAAAATTCCTTACGGAACAGTTCCAAAATGGTGCTTCTCATGGAACTATTAATAGTTGCCGATCAGCAATCGCCTTTATACATGGTCCGGAAATAGGTAACGATCCGAAAATTAAAAGATTATTGACTGGGATTTCTAAAATAAGGCCTGGAAAACCTAAATACGAATCTACATGGGACCCACAGTTAGTTTTAAATCATTTCATTGAATGGGGTTCTAATGATACGCTATCATTGAAGAAGCTTACTCTTAAGTTAGTCACATTGTTGGCTTTAATAACTGGTCAGCGGATGCAGACTCTCTCCTTAATAAACATTCACAATATCGAACAGAGTTCAGATTATATTGAAATTAAGATTCCTTCAAGAATTAAAACATCAAACTTTAAGAGAGTACAGCCAACACTCAATATTCCATATTATGCTGATAACAAGATTATTTGTCCAGCATTGACTTTGCAGGAATATGTAAAAAGGACCGAAGATTTGCGGGACATGGAAACAAGACTATTTATTGGTATTAAGAAACCGCATAAGAGTGTTTCCAGTCAAACTCTAAGCAGATGGATCAAGATTACCCTGGAAGACAGCGGGATTGATTCGGCAATATTCGATGCCTATAGCACTCGTCATGCCTCTACGTCGACGGCTAAGAATAATGGAATTAGCATTGACATTATTAAAAAAGCCGCGGGATGGACGGAAAGTTCAAATTCCTTTGCGAGGTTTTACGACCGTAAATTAGTAAAAGACAAGAGTTTGTTTGCAAAATCTGTTTTAAGTAGAGCAAAACAATAGTTTTTTCTTTTTTGCTTTAATAATATTTTCTTTTCCTTATTAAAATAAATTACATATTTTGTTCCTTCAAGATTGTTATTACTATTATTGTTTTCTGCCGTTTTGTTATCTTTAAACAACTACAATTTGATCTAGAGGAAGAGGCGCGAAATACAATTGTAAGATTAAACGAACTTACCTGTAAGTGAAGTTCTATCTTAATTGTATGAAGCGCCTCTTCCGAATAGATCAATCCCACCCATATTAATTCCCTTAGCTAATATTTTGGGTTAGAAATATATAGCACCCTAATTCAACGGCAGCACTTTTAAAAAATGACATACGATATAGAAGGGCGAACAGACTAAAGTTTTGACTTTAAATATGTGGCGACATCGGTGCATAGTAGGAGCACTACTACAATTTGATCTATTCGGAAGAGGCGCTTCATACAATTAAGATAGAACTTCACTTACAGGTAAGTTCGTTTAATCTTACAAATTTACGAAATGTCGTTTATCAATAAAATTTGTTGGTCCATACAGTCTTTAAAATAGCAAGAAGTATACTCTACTTTTGACCAGTTTGGTAAATGATCGACTTTGGAACACGATTCCATACGAAAAAATTTATTGACAAAATTTAAAAAAATTGTTGATTAATGATTATTGCTTATATCTTTCTGCACAAAGTCCCTTTACAATTATACAGACAAATTAATTATTAATGTTTTTATTAACAATATTAGAAGATGATGCTTTTTCCGTTTCCAGCAGGCCGATTGGAATAAACCAACTTTTTGGTTGCAAATAACAAATACTATGATTATATTAGAATGTTAGCAAAAAACACGATTGCTGTTTTTCTAATAAATATAATTATTTCTTTAGACACTTATTCTTAGTCAAAACAAATGCTTCAAAGGTTCCGATGTGTCACAATTTTGATTACCGAATTTAAACTAAGGTCATAAAACGTACTTTGGCATAGTACTGTAGAAAATAAGATTTTGAGACACTGTGTGTGTTTTATGACAAGGTTAATATTCAGTAGTAAAAAAAGACGATTATTGGAACCTTTCATGCACTTGTTTTGTAAAAAAAAATGTTTACAGAATCGGTTAAACTTATTAGAAAAATAAAATTTGCGTTTTTTCTTAACAGTCTACTATAATTATATGATTTATTATTTGGGACCTAAAATGTGGTTCATTCACATCGGTCTACCAGACACGTAAATAACATCATCTTCTATTATTGTTAATAAAAATATTAATAATTAATTTGTCTTTAAAATTCCGAAGCGACTTTGTTTGGAAAGATTTAAAAAATAATGAAAAGTTTTTTCAAATTTTTCCAAAAACTTTTTTCATATGAATTAGTTTATCAAACTCGATCGTTTTCGAAGTTGGTCGGGATTAGGTTACATTTTGTTGTATTTCAAGGCTTCTGAGGACCAAATCTTCAAACATTTGTGAAACATTCCAAGCTTTTTCATAATTCTCTCCGTTTTTTTCTCTAGTAATATTCTGGACAGAGATAGTCAAAGAGAAAGTAACTTTTTCTAGTGGCCTTAAATTTTCTCGCGGATAGTAACTCATGTAGTTATAACTGAAAGTATAACTGAAAGTATAACTAACTATAAACTAGGTATAAGAAACTAGAATTTAATCTAACTTAAGAAAACTGAATAGTCAGAAAAAAAACATATAATCAGATACAAAATGTAATAAAAAATTCTGTGGCTGAAAGGTAAAACAGCACAACTCCCATTTTATCAAATTTGAGATAACATTAGATTTCTATATATGTAAATATACTTTTTAAAGTTTCATAATTGTAAATTGATTTAAATGTTTATTTACGTAGAAAATATTAAAAAACGTAATCGCATAAATACATTAAAATCGAGAATAATAATTGATGTTATTCTCTGGGACCTTTAAATTTCATTAAATTTGTTAAATAGATCTAAAAACTACATTAGAAAACAGGATTCAATATCAAACACCCAAAATATTTGTTCTTATTTCGATTTTACAGAAATCAGAAAAAAAACAAAAACACGTTTTACTCGAAACCATGAATATGGCGCTTGTGCTGTTTTACCTTTCAACCACAGAATTATTCAAAAAGTTTTTCCTGACAAGAGAAAAAAAAATTTAAAGCTTTAAAAAAAACATAGGAATCATTACTAAGTAATTTTAAACTTTTATACTGTTGCGATTCTTTCCCCTCAAATGGTAAAACAACTTCATAAAATGTATAACATTTTTTCTTCCCGTATGTCAACAGATACGAAAGCAACCTTAATATCTGCGTCCAAAATATCTACGACCGTAGCCATCTCCATTATCCTGCCAGTGATCGTAGTTTCCTCCTCCCCAACCATAACTACGATTACGGCCGCGGTTATTACCGCGACTACGGTTATTACCACGAGCTTGGTTGCGGCCACCACTCGATACTTCTTGATGGAATGCGGAGTTCTGAAACGGAAATAATTAAATTAATTAAAATGGGGAAAAATCACTAGAAAGCAAAATGTTAAAAAAATTATTAAGGGGTTAAACCACTCTACAACATCGAAAAGAGGCATAATTTTAATAATTTTTTTAAAGGAGATTTTAAAAGTAATGAAAAATATATTTATATATCTTGATGATTGGGTACACTTTAAAAAGAAAAAAAATATATACTTCATAATTTTTTTTTCAAATATCACATATATAGGTACGTGATGGAAACCCTTCTTCAAGGGAATGACTTTGTGGCCGGAAAGTTTTTTTCTACAATTTGATCCGAGAACAAAAAAAAATTTGTCGTTCATTTTTACATATCAAAACCTAGAGAAAGACGCGGGGGTTTTTTTTAAAACTTTTTTTTGCAAAAATGGTGGATATTTTCATAAAAACAGAGTTTTTTCCTAAAAAAATAGGCACTAAATTATTTATAGCTACAGAAATATCCAACATAAAAAAATCCTTATGTCTTTCTCTAGATAATGTTATTAAGAAGCTATAGTTACATTTTTGAGAAAATCGGTTGGGATTTGTGAAAGTTATGTTTTCGGACAGATCAAAAACAATAGTTTTGGAAAAAAACGCGGTTAAATTTTTGGAATGTGTCCTGAACAATAATAATGAATTCATGTTGGTTATTTTGATCCTTGATTAATAAATTTACGTCTACAATTTATGGTAATAATGTCTTAAAATATTTGAAAGTGGAAAAATGCTAATACTTTTTTTGGGTTTTAGAGCAAGTTACCGTGAAATAACATACAAAAAATAGTACACTTTAAAAAATCAATAATTAAAGCTGCAAAAGAATAAAAAAGAATTTTTTTACAATATTTACGGATATGTTTTTGAAACTTGAAAAGTAAATTATGAAATCTTTGAATAAATGTTAAATTGTTGCAAATGAAAAGACAGTTTGAAAAAATTGTTGTCAGCTACGAACATGGAATGCTAAATAATAAATCAATATTTTCAGAAATGGAAAAATCTGTAAGAACAAATTAAATAAGCTATGAAAAAAATTACAGACTTTCATAACTGATAAAATATATATGAACTATAGAATATGAACTACAGAAAACAGTAAAATTAAAATAAGAAATTTTAAAAACAAAAATAAAAGTCTAGTGGTCAGAATTCGTGCAATCAGTGTAAAAAAATAAGATTTTTTTTCTTCTCGAAATTTAAAAAAAATTATGTTTCATCATAAAAATATGTTCATTAAACGAAAAATTTTTTTAAATTTTTTTACAAAATTTATTGCAAAATGAACATGTTTAATACTTTTTAAATAAAAGCTTATATTTTATAAATGAGTTAATCACAGTTCGAAAATTTAAACAAAGATTTTTTTTCCACAATTTGTTTCTAAATTGTTTATAAACATTTCATATTTTTTTTATTGTTCTGGAGTTTTTAAAAATTGGGGAAAGTTATTAAAATATACTTAAAACTCTAAGGAATCAAAATCCATTGAGGACATTAACGAGCAATTTTTTTTTGTCATTCCATGAGAAATTTGGATACCTTTTGCTGAAAAGGTTAGAACCTTGAAAGTAGAATACTAAAGAAAACCAAAAAACTAAAAAATAATATATATTTTCAATAGAACGAATTTTTCATGAAATGCAAAAAAAATCGCTCATGAATTTGTTCAATGAATTTCGATTTCTTAGAGTATTAAGTGCATTTCAATATATTTTCCTCATTTTTAAAAAGTCGAGAACATTGAAAAAAGTAATAAACAATTTATAAACAAATTATGAAAAAGATATTTTTTACATTTTCGAACTGTAAGTGTAAATCTTTCTTATCCCTTGTGATTCTATCAAAGGTACATTAAAATCAGAAAACTCATTTCTGAAATATAAGCTTTTATTTACAAAGTTTTTAAAAATTTTATTTTGCAATAAGCTTTGTAAAAAAAGTTTTAAAAATTTTTCGATTAGTAGAAACATTTTTCGGATCTAACATAATAATTTTTTCAATATTTAGATAAAAAGAAAATCTTCTTTTTCCTTTGCGTTGATTTCACAAATTCTGATTCCTAGACAATTTTAGCTTGTATTTGGACTATTTTAAATTCAATTTGTAAAATTAATGTGGGATACAAGACCGAAGTTAAAATTTCCAAGATTTATGTACGAAGTCTCAGAATTTTTTAAAAATTCCCAGGTTGTTTTTTTTTTTTTAAATTTCCTGCAAATCTTTGGTTTTTTATGATGTACTAAATTTCCGGAATTTTTCTGATTCCCCCGGAAATCTCGGATTGCTAGACACGATGAATTTTTATAGATATTTTTATTAACTCCTATTGCTTAAACGACGTTAATTATTTCTATATTAAACAAATGAATATTTAACAACTTGTCAAATTAGTAGGAGAAAAATTCTAAAGCGACAAAGAATAGATCTCTTAACTTCAATTGGAGAGAAAACCATTTTTAGTACCATCAAAAAACCAATGAATTACGCAAATTTAAAAATGTAAAAAACCTTGCGGCAAAGTCAAAAAGCAATTTGATTTTTTGACTTATTGTGATACAATTTTGAAATTTTCAGAATATGTCATTCCCCGTGTGTTTTATCTCTGTGTACAAAGGGTAAAACTAAGAATAGTAAAATGAAAATTCACATTTTAAATTTGGGTCAATCCACTGACTTTCGTCTGAGGACTGTTGCGACCATATTTTTAAAAATTCTAATTTTAAAATATGTGAAACTCCAACATTTTCTGAATTTAGTATGCATAGTACGATGGTATTAATTTTATTTATTTTCGTGTTATTATTAATCAAAAAATGAAGGTTCACAACTTTATTTGTAACCTTAAATCTGATGCTTTTTTTTAAAGATGTTGTAATTCTTAGAGCAATTAATATAATATTTATCAGAACTTATTAGAAATATAAATCATTTAATTCTAAACACAGAAAAGATTTATTTATTATAAAATTTCATTATTTTAAAGTGATACTTTGATTTAAAATATTTATACTTGTAAAAAGTTTCAATATTTTTCGAAGCTTATTACTTTTTTGTGGAACCTCCTACGAATTTGAGGTTTTGAATATAATTTACCTAATATTAATATCATCTAATTGCCTATACATTTTTACGAACGTGTTTTGCTTCGTTTAGGAAATATTAAAATTTTTAAATTTTTTTACTCAAAAAGGTTAAATTGGTATTTTAAGTAAACACAGCAATTCCACATCGATCCATTTAAATTAAATTAGTATACGAATTGACTGATTTGAAATTGCTGTATTCACTTAAAATATCAAAATTAAACTTTTTGAGTAAGAAATTTAAAAATTTTAATATTTCCTAAACGAAGCAAAACACGTTCGTCAAAATATATAGGCAAGTAGATTATATTAATATTAAATTATATTCAAAACCTCCAATTTGTAGGAGGTTCCACAAAAAAGTAATAAGCTTCGAAAAATAGTGAAACTTTTTAGAAGGTATAAATATTTTAAATCAGAGTATCATTTTGAAATAATAAAATTGTCTAATAAACCGATCTTTTCTGTGTTTAGAATTAAATGATTTATAATTCTAATAAGTTTTGATAAATATTGTATTAATTACTCTAAGAATTATAACATCTTTAAAAAAAGCATCAGATTTAAGGTTACAAATGAAGTTGTGAACCTTCATTTCTTTATTAATAATAACAACAAGAAAAGAAATAAAATTTATACCATTGTAATATACTTACTGAATTCAGAAAATGTTGGAGTTTCACATATTTCAAAATTAGAATAATTAAAAATATGGTCGCAACAGCCCTCAAGACAAAAGTCAGTGGATTGACTCATTTGAGTTATTATACTTACGTTACATCTGTTGCTATTCACGTTTTGAGCCATTAACGCTTGTTGAAACAGTAGCCCTTGCTCCTCTAGTAACCTACGCGTACGACGGAGCTCTTCAGCCATTACTTCTAACGTGTCATTACGCACCGTCTGTTGTGCTGGTTCTTCTCCTGATCGATGATGCTGCACGCGTTGCCGTTGCTGACGCTGGTAATGTGTCTGTCGCGGAGGCAGACCATAATATTGCTGCTGTTGTCGCGGTTGTGCCTGGTACTGTGGTTCTGGCTGATATTGTTGCGCTTGTGGCTGGTATTGAGGTTGTGGCTGGTACTGTAGTTCTGGCTGATGTTGCGCTTGTGGCTGGTATTGAGGTTGATACTGAGGCTGTTGTTGCGGTTGATACTGAGGTTGTGGTTGTTCTTGTTCTGGCCGGTGTTCTTGAGGTTGTGGCTGGTGTTGTTGCGGTTGTAGCAGAGGTTGTTGCTGTTGTTGCCGGTTTTGTTATGGTTGTGGCTTATGTTGCGGTTGTGCCCGGTGTTCTTGAGCTGGTGGCTGGTGTTGTTGCGGTTGTAGCAGAGGTTGTTGCTGTTGTAGCAGAGGTTGTTGCGGTTGTAGCAAAGGTTGTTGCGGTTGTAGCAGAGGTTGTTGCGGTTGTAGCAGAGGTTGTTGCTGTTGTTGTCGGTTTTGTTGTGGTTGTGCCTGATGTTGCGGTTGTGCCAGGTGTTCTTGAGGCGGTGGCTGGTGTTGTAGCAGAGGTTGTTGCTGTTGTTGCCGGTTTTGTTGTGGTTGTGGCTGATGTTGCGGTTGTGCCCGGTGTTCTTGAGGTGGTGGCTGGTGTTGTTGCGGTTGTAGCAGAGGTTGTTGCTGTTGTGGCCGGTTATGTTGCGGCTGAGGCTGATGTTGTTGTTGTGGCCGAGGTTGTTGGGCTTGTAGCAGAGGTTGTTGCTGTTGTGGTCGCTCTTGTTGCTGTGGCTGTTGCTGCTGCTGCGGTGACCGCAGTTGTAAGCGATGCGGAGCTGATCTTCGATTACTCCTCCGTAATGTGGGGTTAGCCACCTCCAAATTGGGAAAATCTGCCTCCTACAAAACAAATTGATTTTTTTATTCCTACTACAAAATGTTAAAGATGTAAATAATAAATTTTTAGTTTTATAATATGGTCAAACCATTTTATTTCGCCTAATGTATTTTTCACCTTTCTAAAAAACTTTAACACTTTCGAGAATATTATTGTATGTTTTGAGATGACGAAATAAATGATGATTTTAAAAAAAGTGTTGAGACCTTCAACAAGATTTAAAAGATTTTTTTTATAGACATTTATTTGGATTTATCGTTTGGTAAAAATCTATCCCTAAACGTGATCTTGAGAATTTTGAAGGATTAGGTTTACTATTTTGTGGCTGTAGCAATTTTGTTAATTATAATTGTCGTCGAACCATTTCCAAACTTTATTATTTTATTAATATTTATTGGATAGCGTAAAGGACTTAGACCCTTGTAAATACCGGGCTACCTGTATACCGCCCTTTTTGGGGACTTATCTTAATAACTGGGTGGGCAACTTGACACAAAGGGATGGTCTCACAGATGTTTCTTAATAAGGCTCATTGTCACCACAAACTCCCACTACTGTATTTTCGACTTGTTTTTCTTACCCCCTCTATTTGTATTTTCTCCTACCCTGCATTTTGAACCCTCGAGTGCTCCGTAAACTCAAGTTTTCGTCAGAATCTGTTTAACTGTCAAATATCAAGGATCTATTCTCAAATTTTAAATAAACGAATATATTTAATAGAATATTTCCTATTTTTCATTATTTTTGCTTAACCTTAACAATAACGTGTTAACTCATTATATTCACTGAAATAATGAGTTAAGTATCCTAAGCAATACTTGATAACGAAAAAATCAAGTTTAAAAAGTTGTGTTAGGCTACAACATAAAATTTGGTCCTTCGAGCCGGATCTATCAGCAATGGATCTGCAGTATCAACACAATCATCAGGGTTAATGAGCGATCGACAGTGTTTTCACAACAATTAACGAAAAACAATCGTGAGTGGAAGATTAACTTATCAAAATCTGCCATCAAAACTCTATCGACAACGAAGTGAACACTACCTGAAGAGAACCTGTTACCTTCATTTTCGAATGCTGAATCGAACGTGCTATCCAGAAATCGATAATTGATGCAATTAATAAGCCAATTATAAATATTGCACCAAATGTGAACGAGTTTCATTATCTTCGGAACATCATCTACAACAATAAATTTATGTGAGGTGTCAAATCTTATTCTACCACGGACCCAGGAGTAAAATTCAGAACGTGATCAACAACGACAATAAGGATTATTGAATTAAAATTGTGGATTTTCGAGCATATGTAGCAGCCTTTCATCAATGATCAACTTAAACGTGTCCAGTGAACAAATTTTGTGACAATAATTAGTGAACTTTTAAGGTCATTCATTGTTAATGTGTTCAGTTTTTGTTAATGTGTTATTGTGTATTGTCATATCAGTAGTTTGCTATCAGGTTATAATTTTTATCTCCAGAGTTCCAGAGGGGTAAGTCTCGCACATTGTTCTTGAATCACATTTAATAATTCCCACCACCTTTTATCATTCTCTCAAGTCGCTACCTCAGTTGCTCAAAAATGTCTTCAGAAAATCGCATAAAAACTTTAAAAAGGCTCATTGGTGCCTTAAAATCAAAATTAACGCGAGCCGAAAAATTTATTAATAATCCTATCGATACTATAGATCTTCTCGAGTTAAAGGGTAAAATGGCTGATTTAGAAGCATTAAAGTTAAATTTTGAAGATAAACAAACGGAAATGGAATCGTTAGTATCTGATGAGGATATCGAAGCCGAGTATAACATTAGAGGCGATTTCGAAGACAGACTTTCCGCGACATATGCAAAGACAAAAAACATGCTTCTCATAAAGGAACCCCTAATTGCAAATGTAGTAAGTACACAATCAACTTCACAGTAGATCGTTAATACCGATAATACTGTTGAATATCGTTCCGAATCAACACGTTTAATTAATGAAAATTTAATAAATGTTAAATTACCGGCATTAAATTTGCCAACCTTTAGCGGTTCCTATGAAAAATGGCCGGGTTTTAGTGACGTTTTTAAATCTTCGGTTCATAATGATAAAAGATATACAGATTCTCAGAAACTCGTATATTTGCGATCGTGTTTATCAGACAAAGCAGCTGATAAAATCGAGTCATTAGAAACCACTGATGCAAATTATCAAGTTGCATGGAAGATATTAGAAAAGTATTATGATGATCCTACTATCGTTATTAATAATCACATTAAAGCATTTTTTGAATTACCGTTTTGTCAAAATGCATCAGCGTCTTCCATTGAAACTCTGTCAAACAATGTGACAAGGCATTATCGTGCATTACAAGCCTTAAATAAACCGTTTCTCGAAGCGTTTCCAATTTATGCGGTCACCTCAAAATTAGATTTTCAAACTCGACTAAAATGGAAGGAATATATTCAATCCGATAAAACACCCACGATGGAAAATTTATTAGAGTTTTTACATTTTCGCGAAAAGGTTTTGGAAACCAATAGAGTATCAAATAAAAACGACAAACATGAAAAAAATGCACCGCGTAAAGATAACTCACAACATAATCGTCCGCAAAATAATTTTAATTCGAATCGTTCAACATCAACTTATGCTACACAAAAAGCCTTTTGTCATGTTTGCAAAGATGAGCATTTTACTCAAAATTGCGAAAAATTAATAAAGGCAACTCTCTCTGAACGATTTGAAATAATAAAAAATTTAAATCTTTGTATAAATTGTTTACGTGGCAATCATTCAATAGAAAATTGCAAGTCTGCTTTTTGCAAAATATGTAATAAAAAACATCATACCCTTTTGCACGATAATGACAAAAAAGCAGCTCAGGTCAATTTTGCCAGTTTGCATAATATAGAATCTTCCCAAATCTTATTATCGACCGCAAGAATTCACGTGTTAGATCGAAAGGGAAATCCTCATGTAGGTAGGGCCTTACTGGATAATGGCTCTCAGGTACATTTTATAACTGAAAGGTTCGCATCGAAGCTGAATTTAGAACAATTCGAACGTGAAATACCTCTCGGCGGTGTGAATCAAATGAGTTCATGTACTAAGAAAATAGCGAACATTGTAATTCAATCGCGTTTAAATAAATTCAATAAGAAATTAACATTTTTAATAACTCCGGAAATTAATGAGCACTCTCCAAGTGAGTCAATAGACAAAACGGCATTAAAAATACCTTCTAATATTCATTTAGCCGATCCAGATTTTCATATTCCTGGCCCTGTCGACATGCTCATAGGTTCAGCAATATTTTTGAAATTACTCTGTGTCGGACAAATATCGCTGGCCAATGATAGTGTAATTTTACAAAAGACTCATTTAGGATGGATATTAGGCGGAGAAATCCCGGGTTCCAGAATTTCTAAAACACTAACTTGCAATTTGTCCTTAAACTTGTTACATAATAAAATAGCAAAGTTCTGGGAAATTGAAAATGTACCCGGCGAAAAAATCTTATCGAACGAAGAGGTTAATTGCGAAGACCACTATAAAGAAAATACAATTCGTAATGAAGAGAGCGGCCGATATATGGTTAGACTTCCTGTCAAGGAAAATGTAACAAAACTCGGTGAATCGTATAGTCGAGCGTTAAATCGATTTTATGCTTTAGAGCGATCTCTAAATAAACAACCGGAACTTAAAACCGAATACATCGAATTCATGAAAGAATATGAATATTTGGGTCACATGTCGGAAATTACATCGGATTCGACCTCAGATGGTTATTTTTTACCGCACCATGCCGTGATTAAAAAATCGAGCTTAACAACAAAGCTCCGTGTAGTTTTCGATGCTTCGGCAAAAACATCAACCGGAATTTCTTTAAATGATGTACTTATGGTAGGCCCCAAAGTTCAAGATGATCTTTTTTCTCTGTTGGTGCGATTTCGATCTCATGTGTATGTGATAACTGCTGATATCGCAAAAATGTATCGTCAAATTGACCTTCATCCACAAGATCGCAAATTTCAAAAGATTCTGTGGCGAGAAAATTGTGATCAACCTGTAAAAATCTTCACTTTAAATACAGTAACATATGGTACTGCTTCCGCTTCTTTTTTAGCAACTCGCTCATTAATTCAATTAGCTAATGATGAGCAAGAATTATATCCTAACGCAGCCATTGCATTAAAGGAAGATTTTTACGTCGACGATCTCGTTTCCGGTAAGCGTACATTTAACGAAGCGAAAAATTTAGTAAATGAATTAGTTCGAGTTACAGAAAATAGCGGAATGTGTTTGAGACAATGGGCCTCAAATGAACCAGATCTTATCTCTTCCTTAACAAAGGATTCTAACGATTCTCACATTTGCCTAAATTTTGGTGATACTACCAAAACATTAGGTGTTTATTGGAATCCAAAATTCGATTCTTTAAAATATTCAGTGACACCATCAAAAATCGATAATTCCGTCACTAAAAGAATAATTTTATCACAAATCGCGCAATTATTCGATCCCCTTGGATTATTGGGCCCTGTCATTTTGCAGGCCAAAATTATGATGCAGTCATTATGGCTGTTAGAATTAGACTGGGACGAGCCAGTTCCTCAACCGATATTTGCAGCATGGATTAATTTTCAAAATGAATTACCATCACTACACGAATTAAATATTGATCGAAAAATAGTTATAAAAAATTATTCGTCCTTAGAAATACACGGGTTTTGTGACGCCAGCGAAAAGGCTTACGGAGCCTGTGTTTATCTTCGATCCACTAACGAATTTGGCGAAACTAATACAAATCTAATATGCTCAAAATCACGTGTCGCTCCGATTAAAAAATTATCATTACCACGTCTTGAACTTTGTGCGGCATTACTTTTATGCAACTTATTTAAAACGACATCTCAAGCGTTACACAAAATGTCAATTCAAAGAATAATTTTTTGGTCGGATTCAACAATCGCTCTGCATTGGATAAAAAGTCCTCCTCACACATTAAAAACATTTGAATCAAATCGTGTTGCTAAGATTCAAGAAATATCAGAGCTTTGCGACTGGCGGCATATTCGTACTGAGCATAATCCTGCGGATTTAGTTTCGCGAGGCCTCTCTCCGAAAGAAATTATTGAAAATTCTTTTTGGTTTAATGGTCCCTCATGGATAAATAATCAAGAGAAAAATTGGCCTATTTCAATTATGGGATTTGAACATGTGTCAGAAACAAGAAGGGCAGTTGTTAATCTAACATGCGAGAGTAAAAATGAAATTAAAGAAAAGAAATATGAAAATGAATTTGCAAATAATCTTTTTAAACGATCGAGCTCTTTTCTTAAACTTATTCGCATAGTAAGTTACTGTCAACGATTTATTGATATTAAAATTCTCAAGGTAAATATCGTTGGTCCCCTTTTCCCAGATGAACTAAAAAAGGGTACAATTTCTATAATAAAACTTGCGCAAGAACAAACATTTTTTAACGAAATAAAAACTCTAAAAACAAAGGGTTTAATTGACGGAAAATTAGCACCCTTAAATCCGTTTCTAGATTCCGAAGGTGTACTTAGAGTCGGAGGTAGATTGAATCAATCAAACCTTAATTATGATCGTAAACATCCGATATTATTACATAAAAATCACATTACAACAAATCTTATAATTCACGATAAACATTTAAAGCTATTTCACGCGGGCACGCAAGCTACTCTAAATGCTATTCGGAATAATTATTGGATTATCGATGGTAAAAACACCGTTAAAAATTCGATTTATAAGTGCGTAATTTGTCGGCGTGCTAAACCAATTTTCCCAACCTATTTAATGGGCGAATTGCCTAAGAATCGTACTGTCTTCGAACGCGCTTTTAAACATACTGGCGTTGATTATTGCGGTCCATTTTACATTAAAGAGAAGAAGTATAGAAATCGAATCAAGGTTAAAATCTATGTGGCCATCTTCGTGTTTCGCAACGAGGGCTGTGCACTTAGAAATTGTAAGCGATTTGACCAGTGAGGCTTTTTTAGCCTGTTTAAAAAGATTTTTTTCTCGACGTGGGCTAAGTTCAGATCTTTACTCCGATAATGCTACAAACTTTAAAGGAGCGAACCGTGAAATTCTTGAAGTTTACGAATTTTTAAATAACGAGAAAAATATTCAAGAAATAACAAGCAATCTTGCAAATTATGGTAAAATCAAATGGCATTTTATCCCTCCTCGAGCTCCACATTTTGGCGGTCTATGGGAGGCCGCTGTAAAATCTTTTAAAAATCATTTCACACGCGTTATCGGGGAAAGGGTTTTAACTTACGAAGAATTTACCACATTTGCAACTGAAGTGGAGGCTATCTTAAATTCTCGCCCTTTAACACCTTTGCCTTCCGATCCAAATGACCTTGTCGCTCTAACTCCAGGCCATTTCCTTATCGGTGATTCAATAACAAATGTGCCAGAACGCAATTTGTTGGACATTCAATCGAATCGACTATCCTCTTGGGAACATGTTCAACAAATTAAACAGCACTTCTGGTCTCGTTGGATAAAAGAGTATCTTAACGAATTAACGATTCGTAAAGGTTGGCATAGAAATATCACTACAGACATGAAAATTGGCGCAATGGTAACTGTTCGCGATAATAATTTACCGCCCATGAGATGGATTCTTGGTCGTATTATCGCTGTCCATCCAGGTAGTGATGGAATTATTCGTGTGGTAACTATAAAAACAGCTCATGGAGAATACAAACGAAGCATTCAAAGTCTGTCTCCTCTGCCAATTGACACTGTATAAAAAATTCTTTAAGATACTCTTGACCATGAATTAAATCGCATTTCGTAAAATTAACATTCTTTACATACATTATAGGGCAATCCTTTTAATTACATGAAAACAGATTATTTATGAATTAATGTTATTTACTTAATTTATGCATTGTATTTCTATTTGTATTCATTACTACCGTAAAATTGATTTCTTTGAACATAATAGTTCAAGGGGGCCGGCATGTTGAGACCTTCAACAAGATTTAAAAGATTTTTTTTATAGACATTTATTTGGATTTATCGTTTGGTAAAAATCTATCCCTAAACGTGATCTTGAGAATTTTGAAGGATTAGGTTTACTATTTTGTGGCTGTAGCAATTTTGTTAATTATAATTGTCGTCGAACCATTTCCAAACTTTATTATTTTATTAATATTTATTGCATAGCGTAAAGGACTTAGACCCTTGTAAATACCGGGCTACCTGCATACCGCCCTTTTTGGGGACTTATCTTAATAACTGGGTGGGCAACTTGACACAAAGGGATGGTCTCACAGATGTTTCTTAATAAGGCTCATTGTCACCACAAACTCCCACTACTGTATTTTCGACTTGTTTTTCTTACCCCCTCTATTTGTATTTTCTCCTACCCTGCATTTTGAACCCTCGAGTGCTCCGTAAACTCAAGTTTTCGTCAGAATCTGTTTAACTGTCAAATATCAAGGATCTATTCTCAAATTTTAAATAAACGAATATATTTAATAGAATATTTCCTATTTTTCATTATTTTTGCTTAACCTTAACAATAACGTGTTAACTCATTATATTCACTGAAATAATGAGTTAAGTATCCTAAGCAATACTTGATAACGAAAAAATCAAGTTTAAAAAGTTGTGTTAGGCTACAACATAAAAGATTACTTTTCATATAAAAAAAATTTTTAAATTAAGAGGAAACGAAAAAATGACACATTGACAGACTATAAAAAATAATATTTGAGATACCAGTAATTACATCTGAAAAGATAAAAATACCATTGAAATTTATTTTTAAAGGCTTAATTTATATTTTGCACTTAATTAAAGTATTTAATAATACAAAATAACATGTAAATTATGTTATTAAGTTTGTATATGACAAGTGCAAAATCGACTTTATTTAACAATTTTTTCTGCAAAGTAATTTAATTTCAGCAAATCGGTATTACTTCAATAATAAGTATTTTTATTACACTTTATTATTATCTAAATACTTTTCTGACAATTAGCTTAGAATTATGAAAAAGTTTATCTTAATAGTTGAGAATTGTTCATTTTATGGTGATTTTGAAAGTTCTTAACTTGTTTGGAAATGAACCGATACATTCCAAATTTTTAAATTATGTAAATTGTGGCAATATCTCCTTGCTGTTCAAATTTCGCATTGGTTTCTGCACTTCTTTTTGACATAAATTGATTCAAAATAAGTTTTAATTTTTAACGTTAATGACAAGTTTTATATTTACTTGAATTTGGTTTGCGACTTGCGACAAAAACCAAAGTCAAAACGAATTAATATATTTATTTCAATTAAATTTTTAAAATTTTCTGTACATAAATATATTTAAAACTCGATTAAAACAGATTTTGAACTGTCATTAAAAAAAAATGTATTTTTTTTTATTTTAATTTTCATTGCAAGTCGCAAACAAACTTCAAGTTGATATAAACCTTTCTATTAAGGACATGGGATGGAGAATGACGTCACTAGCATTCGCAAAAATTGTCAGTACACTTTCTCTTAAAAAAATAAATATTTTTACACCAAACTTTGTAGAATTACATAAAATACTATTACGAAGATTTCTCTGACCCTAATTTAAAGCTTCGAAGCGTAGTAGGAGACTAAAAAAAGTGTAAAAAGTGTCCTCAAAATTAAAAAAAAGTGTCAAAATAGTGTCAGAAAAAGTAGCATATTTAAAATAAAAGAAAATTTGCTTTCAAGACAAAAATGCGCATGTGAAACTAATTTTTTGTATTTAAAAAATTAAAAAATATTTAAGAGGAAATAGGGGACTGAGTATTTAAAAAAAAGGGGACTTTTAGGAAATTTTAAAAAGTTAGTTAATAAAGATAAATAAATTATAAATAATAAATAATAATTATTATTTATTATTATTTCGTTGAGTTTCATAAGTTTTTTCATATTTTTAAAAATAAATACGCTTATTTTTTTATTAATGCACCTATTCAATTTGTTTTTAAATCTTGAATAGTTTTTGCGAGGTTTTTTGCAAACTTAGTACTTATTCTTTTATAGAATTTTTAGATTTTCTTTATTTTTCTAAATTTATTCTTGGACTTGCTTTCGGTGTAATATTATAAAAATGTTTTTGATTTAATTTGCCCAAACTTTTTTTTTTCTGAAGGATTTTTAATTTTCTTTTCTGGACTTTTTATATACATTTTTTTAATTTTATTTTCATCAATTTTAATTTTTTAAACAAATTATTGCTAGTAATTACTAATTCTTTACAAATACACCTAGGAAGATACAAATTTTTCCTAATTTTACAAATAAATTACTGGGCTCTGGTTAGAAAAATAAAAATTATTGACCATAAATTATTATTTTTATATTTTAAAACAATTTATTATTGTTAATTTATAACATTTAAAAACACCTAGCAAGTAGTAGTTTTTTAATTTGTTTACTTTTTATATTGAAAAAATAAGATATTTATCAAAATTAACAACAATTACCACTCAAAATTGTTTAAACAAATTATTGTTAATAACTGTTATTTTTTTACAAGTGCATCTAGAAAGATACACATTTTCCCTAATTTTACAAATTATTGGGTTTTGGTTATAGATTAAAATTTGTTCCTCTTAAGGGCTAATCAGAGGAACAATAATTGAAGAAAAAGTTAGTTTAACTCCCGTTTTTCTTATATGTTAAATAAAAAAGTATATTTCAATGGAAAAAATGACTGAGTTTCACTTGCAGGTTTAAAGTAGAATCAAAATTTTCATTTCTTTATAACTGGGAATGTGGAGCTGTAAAAGAGCTGCTAATTTTAATGATTGGAAAATTGAAACATGTGTATAGACGTAAAGTAGAAGGAAATATTATTATTAGAAGTAAAGAAGAGGCTAAAAATTAAGAAGTCGTTAAGTAGAAGCTAAAGTTTCTCATGAGCTTCAAAGTAGCTTCAAAATTTCGACTCGGGTTTCCATGACCGTAGCAACCCTGATATATATAAATGTAAACTACTAAAAACAAAGGATAAACTTAAAACAATTTTATTTCAGCTTATGTGCGTGAAACGTGCAAACAAAAAAAATAAAAGTTCAGTCAGATACTTCAATCAAAGACAGCCTTCGATACAAACTAAAAGAGCTAAAAAATCCAGGTGCTGGAAAAAAAGCAAAATAATATTTAAAGCAAAGTGACTTTTATTATTTGATGTTATCATCCCAGAATAAGTTTATGAAAAATAAAAGGAGTTTTAGTTCAATACAATGTGGCTGTTCATTTTCACAATTTAAGACTGTATTTCTGCAAATAAGTAGGCAGGAAACGACCTTTACATTACACGGTGGGATTAATAATCAATATATATGAAAAATCATATACATAGAAAGAAGAAATCTTAAAAATATCTTAATACCATCTTAAAATAAAATACCAGATGGCTAATTTGTAATATTTATTAGACTTTCAAAATTAATTTGAAGATTTCTGAAGACTTTTTTAATAAGTATAGTAATTTATTTAATATTTATTAAAAAAGTCTTTAGAAATTTTAAAATTAATTTTGAAAGTCTAATAAATATTACAAATTAGCCAATTGGTATTTTATTTTAAGACAGTATTAAGATATTTTTAAAATATCTTTTTTCCGTGTAGAATGGAAATTATGTCGCTTTCAATTTTTGAAAATTTAATAATCAGCAAGTTAAAGATATTGAACAGTTATTAAATATAATAATAATAATAATAATAATAGATTTTAATGCTTGCTTGCTGACACACGTAAAAATATTAATAGAAAGGAAATAAAATTTCTTATTCGATTTAGGTTTTACTAAATTTTCCAAAGTTTTCTATTATCGATGAGCCTGAATCTGCTGTTAGACAACGTTGATAGAACACAACATAAATACCTGTTTAATATTTTAGGACATTTTAATTTACGATTTTGAAAAATGAGTATAACTATTCCGACGCAGTTGACCGGAAACGACCTGAACATCGGTTGGGTAGTTGGCAGGGACTGACACGAAAATCGAAACAAAATATATATCACTTTTGTTTCGTTTCGGTTTTGAAAAACTGAAACAAAATAGCAATTTAATTTTGTTTCGTGTTGAACCTGAAACGAAAGTCCTCTCAGAATTAAGTATTAATGCCCGAAATGAAAAGGCTTCGAATTTTGTTTTCGTTTCATGCCCGATACGAAAATCCGCTCGAATTCCGTTTTTGTCTCTCATAAAAAGGCTCTAAATTTCACAAAAACAATTTTAAACACAATTCTTTTCTTGCAGGAGAAAAAAACGAAATTCAGAGTCTTTTTGTTTTGGGCATGAGACAAAAACGTAATTCAGAGTCTTTTCGTTTCATGCCCAATACAAAACAATATTGATTGTACATTTTTGTTTCGTCACAATTCAAAACAGAAACAGAATTTGGTTTTCGTGTCAGTACCTGGTAGTTGGGTACATTGTTGTTTTCGATGTTCACAATTTGAGGTTAACTTCCCCCAAGAAGTTCACCCAAAGCGACGTGTCGACATCGGTTGGGCAGTTGGGTGTGTTGTACTTTTCGATTTTCAGGATTTTTGAGGTTAACTTCCCAAAAAAAGTTGACCCAAAAATACCTGGACATCTGTGGCGCAGTTGGGAACATTGTAGTTTTAGATTTTCACAATTTGAGGTTAACTTCCCCAAAGAAGTTGACCAGAAACGACCTGGACATCGGTTGGGTAGTTGGGTACATTGTTGTTTCCGATGTTCACAATTTGAGGTTAACTTACCCGAAGAAGTTGACCAGAAACAACCTAGACATCGCTTGGGTAGTTAGGTACATTGTTGTTTCCGATGTTCACAATTTGAGGTTAACTTCCCCCAAGAAGTTCACCCAAAGCAACGTGTCGACATCGGTTGGGCAGTTGGGTGTGTTGTACTTTTCGATTTTCAGGATTTTTGAGATTAACTTCTCAAAAAATGTTGACCCAAAAATACCTGGACATCTGTTGCGCAATTGGGAACATTGTAGTTTTAGATTTTCACAATTTGAGGTTAACTTCCCCGAAGAAGTTGACCAGAAACGACCTGGATAAAGCTATAGAGACTTACAATTTTCTCTGAAATTTGCAGTTTTTTCGTTTGAAGTAACTAACAATTAACAATAATTTCAAAATTTATTCTTAACAATTGTTTAAAGAAATTATTGTTGTTATTTATGAACTTTTGATAAAATAAATATAACGACTTGCAATTTTTTCTCAACATTGCAACTTCTTATGTTTCAAGTATCTGAAAGTAAACAGTAATACCAGATTTTATTTTTAACAATTGTTTAAACAATTTATTGTTGTTATTTATCGTCTTATGATACAATGAAGCTAGAGACTTGCCATTTTTTCTCAATATTACAACTTTAATGCTTGGGACGGTATTGCAACTATTACATAATAGCTCTAGACATTTAAAATGTCCAGTAAGTTATCTATTAAAGTTTATTAATAATGTTTTTAAATTTTGCATTAAAATTAATGAAAGGACACTGTTATTGTGAGATCTAGAAGTACAAATTGAAGATAATCTTCTTTTAAAATTTATTTTCTAGTAAAACTACAATTTTAATGCTTTATTATATCTAAAGTTGATAAATTTAGAAAAAAAAACTAAACCGCTCTATTAGCTTCAGTCTGAAAATATTATCAAGTTAAAATTATTTAATAAATTAAACAATGACTAAAATTATAACTTTATCTTACAAATTCATAGTACATAAAAAAAATTGCAAGTTACTATCTTTATTTTATCAAAAGATGATAATTAACAATGCTTTAATAATTTTCTTCAACAATTGTTGTAAATAAATTTTAAAGTTGCTATCTATTTTGAGTTATGTAAAATATAAAAAGTTGAAAAGTTCATAAAAAAATGCTCTTCTAATTTTATCATGAGCTGATAAATAACAAAAATAAATTGTTTAAACATTTTTATAAATAAATTTTAATGTTACTGTTTATTTTTAATTATTTCAAACATAAAAAGTTGTAAACCTTATAAAGTTAAAGCTGTATTAAAAGTTTATAGCTTTATTTTATCAAAAATACGTGGGAAACTTCATCAGATTTGAGCTACCTCTCATTACTATATAATTTTAACAAAATATCATAGGGGTATTATTTTCGATAAAAAATCCTAGGGGGTAAGAGCATAAAAAAATTTTGGACCACTCTATTGAACATCTTATAATTTATTAAATACTGATTACGGAAAATAACACGAATTCCTAAATTTTTAACATTATAAATTACCCTGGTCGACAAAAATGACTTTTTTTTATTTAAGCATCGGACTAAGTTATTCTTGTAGATTTTTTATTACTAAACACGAATCTGACCATGACCAAAACTGGTTCATGAGGTCAAGATTCTGATAAACAGGGCTTAGAAACTCAGAAAGCCCTGGTTTTTATCATTTTTGATCAAACATAAGTCAAGAATTTGACATGCTAGAAATCTTTATGTACATGCTTAAATGCATGTCCACGTGGACATTTGCTCCAACTCCCCCTCCCCCCTTCGTGGACAATCGTGGACTCTTGACGGACCCCCCCGCCCCCCCAAAACTGTCCACGTGGTTTATGGATGGCCCCAAATCTAATTTAAATTTTGAAAAGTAATCTTAATCTGTTTGTAAATGTAAATAAACTTTTTAATTTATATTTATAGACAAGTAAAATTACCTACCTGTCAAAAATTCACCTCAGATCCTCTTCGCGTTTTCAGATTCAGGACGGTGCTTTCACTCGTCCTTACAAAACAAAACTATCCCCTCTCATCAACATCGTTTTTCAAAAGGAGGCGAACCTTACTCACAGAAAATACCAATCGAATCATTTGGTAATTTCAAGTAAACGCCCAGAATACCCTTACTCCTTGAAGGTAAAGAAAAGGTTAATAACACAGTACCACAAAATTTTTTTTTAAAGGAAGTATTGACCGGACCATATTTTTTATATGTTTTTTGGATCGCTGAATTCGAATCCGAACTCAGTTTTCCGCGATCACGTTAAGTTTCTACACAAATTAATAAAATACACAAAAACTAATTGTAAACACGCTATAAATAACAATAAACAGAAGATTCTATTAAAAAACAACTTTAACACACTGAAAAAATATTACATATTGCTAAGCAATCAAAGAAACTCGTAAATATTCAAAATTTAAGATGGCGGATGCAATATGGCGTCGATTTTTTAAAAATTGACCCAATTCTCCTGAAACTTGTTACTTGGAGGTTTATGAGGTCACTGAATACGAATTTCACCTTAGTTTTCAAAAATTCAAAATGGCGGGTCCAATATGGGTGTCAAATTTTTTTAAAATTCATCTAATTAACTTGAAACTTGTTACTTGGGGGTTTTTGGGGTCGCTGAATACGAATTTCACTTGAGTTTAAAAAAACTTTAGGAAACGTAATTTTGAGTATAAAAATTAAACTACTACATTTATTTAAAGCATCAAAAAATTTAAGAATAAGTTTCCCAAAAATTTATTTTACCTTAAATCTGTCAGATTCAAATATTCTAATTTGAACTTTAAACTTCCGATCTGAAGTTTGTAATAATGTAAAAATAGTATGAATTGTTCCAAACTATATACTAAATCAAAAACTGTAACCGTCGAAATATAAGTTTCAAGTAAATCTGAAAATAAATATTTAAAGAATTCCTCAGCTACATTGGATCCGCTATACTGAATGTTTTTAAACTAAGGTGAAATTCGTATTTAGCGACCTCGAAAACTAAGGTAAAATTCGTATTCAGCGACCCCAAAAACCCACGAGTAACAAGTTTTTAGCAAATCAGATGGATTTTGAAAATATTCGTCAGCCATATTGGATCCGCCATTTTGAATTTTTGAAAACTAAGGTAAAATTCGTATTCAGCGATCCCAAAAACCCCCAAGTAACAAGTTTCAAGTAAATTAGATAAATTTTAAAAAAATTTGTCAGCCATATTAGATCCGCCATTTTGAATTTTTGGAAACTAAGGGGAAATTCGTATTCAGCGGCCCCATAAACCTCCGAGTAACAAGTTTCAGGCGAATTATGTAAATTTTTAAAAAATCGACGCCATATTGGATCTGCCATCTTAAATTTTGAATATTTACGAGTTTCTTTGATTGCTTAACAATATATAATATTTTTTCAGTGTGTTAAAGTTGCTTTTTAATAGAATCTTCTGTTTATTTTTATTTATAGCGTGTTGACAATCATTTTTTTGCGTATTTTATTAATTTGTGAAGAAACTTTACGTAATGGCGGAAAACTGAGTTCGGATTCGAATTCAGCGACCGAAAAAACATATAAAAAAGATTGTCCGGTGAATACTTACTTTAAAAAATATTTTATGGTCGTGTGTAATCACCTCATTGTAATTTTGACAAAAGGCTAATAATAAGTTTATTGTAATTTCGACAAAAGGCTTATAATGAGCTCATTGTTATTTCGATAAAAGAAGAACAATAGACTCATTGTAATGCAGACAAAAGGAGAACAATAGGAGAACAATGCCAAATCTCCGCCCATTTTGAAACGAAAATTTTCAGCTAAAGGGACACTGGCAAATTATTATATACTAGGGCAAAAAATTGCGCGCTACGCGCGCCTGGTACAAAGATTCATTTGGTTATGGAAATTAATTTGTACTGTTTTATGAAGAATATATGAGTTATTTCATTGAATAGTGTAATGTTAATAGTATGTAAGCAATTATTTACATGATGAAAATGGAATGAAGCAATTAGCTTGAATATCATGAAACATTTTTCTTATTGTACACTGAAAAAAATTTTTGGTAAAAATTCCTGTGCTGTTCACTATAAAAGCATCATAATTGAAAGTCCCCGAAATTTTACCGTGCTGTCTTACAATTTTTACTGGATTTCCCACAATTTTTACCAGAAAATTCGATAAAAATTGTAAGACAGCACGGTAAAATTTCGGGGACTGTCAATTATGACGCTTTTATAGTGAAAGCACAAGAATTTTTACCAAAATTTTTTCTCAGTGTAGGTCTCTTTTGTTTGAATAATATTTAATTCTAAGGATTATAAGTATATAAAGAATAATGAATTGAAGAACATAATTAGATTTATTTTATTGAACAAAGTATACATGTCATGGGAATCATAAGAAATAATTGTACATTAAATAAAAGCAAAGAAACATGAAATGTATTATGTCATGAAAAGAAAGAACATTCCATGTTATGGGAATGGGTAATCTTAACGTACGTGTTCAGGAAAGATGTTACGAAATTTGTGAACGTAAAATATAAATTTCTGAAAGGAGAAATATATATATATATATAAATATTTATATATCAATAAAGAGAAATAAAATGATTTACTAATTATTCTTTCAGTAATGTAATAATGCGTATGTGAAAATAAAAGAAAAGTTGTTTTATAAGAAAGAGAAATGTGAAATAAATTTTTTCTCACATTCCAAAAGTTTCTAACATCAAAAGAATAATAAATTCCGAAAGTGGAATTTTTGTTTTAAAGCCTTGGCTGTCGAATTATCGTATTTATGAGTTGTAGAATTTATAATAACTTCTGTCGTAGCAGTTATCAATTTGCAATAGACTATATATGACAAGTAAAGCTTGTAATTTAAGATACATTATCCTCCAAATCATCCTTTGTTAATTGTGCGTCTCTGTAGTTAGCTGCTCTCCGGTCAATTCGTACTCTGTCAAATCGATACTGTGACAAAACTACAGACTACTTGTCTTGTGTATACAAAATTGCTCTGTTTCTAAAAACATTAATTTTAAAAAGTCATAACTATGGTAATTTGCAATCAATGAAAAAATGAAAGTTATGATACTTATATCTTTTCATACGATAATTACGAAAATGATAAAAAAAATTTAGCAAATTTTGTTACAGTGGTAAAAATCAGAGAAAGAAGTGCCATGGTAATTCACAGTTTTTTTCTGTTATCTTATAAAATACTGAAAATATCAAACAATATTTTAAACAATTATTCCAAGGAAAAGAATGTACAAATGAAAATATCACATAGAATATTCCATATTTATGTTCCACTGACATTGTAAATGCACAAACCTGAATAATACATAGGTTTGAGAATAGGAATAATTCATAAAGTGCAAACATTTGATTTAAATATGTCAATATTTACCAATGAAAAAGAAGAAAAGTGGTAAGAAAATATAAAAATTCATATCAAATACTATCTTTCCAGTAAGTTTTAATTTATTTTAATAATTAAAGAAGTCCATAATTAATTACTAAAAATCACGAAATTTACATCTTTCATTGATCAGGTTTAAAAACATATTTTGTTCATTATTTTATATGTTAACGTACTTTAATCAATTAAAAGCAATAAATTGACTCAATTTCAATAAATACCAATCATAAAAATCTGTGAAATTTTCACTGATTCAGATTTCAAGAGTAATGTCTTAAAAAGTGACTTCTTTACATACTTTCTTAATTTTAAATTCATATTTTACGAAAAGGAATAAAATTTTGACAAAATAATCTTCAATTTGTAATCTAGATACTTTCAAAATCACTTTTGCTAAATTTGAATAATTTTAAGAATTAGTAAAAAATGACCATGCGAAATATAATGGTTTGATCCAGAATAAAGAATATTAGTAATCACTTCAAAATGACAGGACTTGTAAAACAAAGTTAATTTAAAATTTCCCGATAAACATAATTTTTTATATATTAATTACTTCTTTGATTTCCTAAATATACTTTTAATGATGAAAAGGAAGGTACTCTTGATAATGCTACATATAACTGACCATGATTAAAAACATCTTTTCTTAAATCTAAAGCAATTTTTTGAAAAGTTTGTCCCTGCGATTTATTAATGGTCATAGCAAAGGCTAATTTAATTGGAAATTGTTTTCTTTTGAATGTAAAGGGATACACAATTTCACAATATAATGTCACACGATGTAAAAAAACAATATTTCCACTTTTATCACCCGTTAATATTTTACATTTTATAACATTGTTTAATAAATCCAAAATTAACAATCTTGTGCCATTACACAAACCTTCAATAATACTAAGATTACGAATGAGCATTACAACAGAATGTATTCTTAAATTTAGTTCATGTGCTGGCAAAGCAGAAGGTGAAAGAGTATTTAAATATTCTGGTACAATAAGTTCAATGAAATTTCCGTTGTCACAATTTTCGGTGGAATCTATGCTTTTATATATCCTTTCTCTGTCGTTTGGTAATAATGCTACAACTCTTTTATTTATGTCATCAACATCTGCATTCCTAAGAGCTAAAATTGCACGATTCGACAATTCTTTAAATTTACCCTCTTTAATCAGAGCTGCGTATACATCATGAGCGATATCGACATTACCTTGTGCAATACTTGATTCTGGTAATTGAACATTATCATTATTATCATTAATTTCACCATTTCCTATTTGTAACAAAAAATTTGAAAACTCTAATTCTTCAGGTAATGCTCTCATATTTTTTGATAAAGAAAATTGAGTAAAAAATCTCCACAGCAAGCTATTTTTAATAGATAAGTTAATAACTTCATTTCTTGTGCTTCGTTCTTTTATTGGTAAAACTTGTCTAAAATCCCCTCCTAAAATAACAACTTTACCCCCAAAGATGACATCTGATTTCATTATATCTCTTAAAGTTCTGTCCATAATTTCCAGAGCATATTTAGGTGACATTGGTGCTTCATCCCAAAAGAAGACATCAACATCTCTTAGATATAAACCATCTTTAGACTGCACTTTTATATTAGATGATGAATCATTATATAGTGGAACGGGCAAACCAAAGACTTTGTGAACTGTCCGACCTTCTGGTAATAAAGTAGCAGCTATTCCTGTAAAAGCCATATTACAGACATTTTTTCCTTTGCTTCTTAATAAATGCCATAAAGTAATGTATGTGAAAGTTTTTCCAGATCCGCCAGGTCCATCGATGTAAACACATTTAGATGTTTCTTTGTTAGAATCATCTATTATTTTTAATACATAATCGACAACAATTTTTTGTTGAACATTTAACTGTTCATATCTTTCTTCGCCTATTGCACTCTCTTCCATAAAATTAACAACAGTATTTATATCAGAGAAACTAACATCTTCTTGTACGTCTACTAAACCTTCAAAATCAGTTAACTGATACCCTTCTTTTAAAAGTATAGATTTGATATTTTGATAAGCTTTAATATAAGCTTCATTCTCCGCGCATGTTCTCTTATAATCTTCAGACATTTGTTCCTTGAATTCATTCCAAAGTTCATAGGGATGCACTGGACGACAATGAATTAGAAATCTCACAAATAACTGTCGAAGCATTTGTGGCATCATCCATACAACTGCTTCTTGTAAAGAGTTTCTCCATTCATTATCATCATCAATAAGTCCCAGAGCTAAACAAGCAGATGTAAATGTGTTGTATACTGTCCCATTAACTGTTTTTAATGAATCAAAGGAAGTTGCTCCTCTTCTTGTAAGTAATAATAATCGAAGATGAAATAATTCGACATGCAAAGGATTAATGAAATAAATTCTTCCCAATGCTTTTTGAATTTGTTTTCTTTTTTGCCATTGACGAGATTCCTCAATCCATCTGTAATGTTCAGGGATTTGTGTATAATAATACTGACGCGCATTAGCATCACGCTTATTTAACTGAAAATAATCTATTAATTTTGATTTTTTCTCTAAATTAAAGGAAACATCATGACCTTCACGAATAATAACATTTTGCTCATTTGGTAAATGAATAGGTAATCGATTAATGCTGTGTCTTTTTTTCCCTAATGGTTTACTTAAAATTCTCCATGCTGCCTCAACCGGACCAACATACCTATTTTCTTCATAATGATTAATTTCATCATGATTAATCGTAGATTCGCCATTCATATTTGTAATAGAAATTGTAGCAGCACCATGGCCTTTATAAATGTACTTGTATAAGTATTTAACGGACTTTATACTGGAAACAATTTCTACATTAATGTGACAATTGAATAATTGTGAAAGATTAGGGTTATAAGGAACAATGTAACTATTATCAACAATAAATCCATGTTTTTTTTCATAAGTTTGACCTGTGTATCTTCTACGATACTTGACATAGCAATTGTCTTCAATTGTAGTTTCTTCTTGGAAAGCTTTAGGGAAGTTTTTAGAACATTTTCCATCAATTAAACACCAGTCTCCACAAGGGCCGTGAATATTATTTTGCAATATAATTTTATGTAATGTAGGGTTAACATGTTCATGTGGAATTTCAGCTGAAATGTACCGATCAACACTTTCTGCTGTTAATATTTTTGAATTGTCTTTCAATATAACTAATAAATGAACGTGTGGTAATCCACGTTTTTGAAATTCTATGACATAAACATAGGACTTTACTTCTCCAAATAGTTTATCAGCTACAATAATCTCAATTAATTTTTTTACTTTCAAGTGGAAAACTCTTGCTACTATATCAGGCCTATCAGAAGGTGATTGATTAGGTAATAAATTTTCTTTAATTTCCTTCCATTGTGGATTACACGTCATTGTAATAAATAAATCTGGTTTACCATGCGAAGCTACAATAGTCATAGCATCTTGATATTGTTGCAACATATTACGAGGTGATTCTATAAACGTAGAGGGCAGTACCAGCATCTTACCAACGTGTACATCATTTTCAATCTCTTGATTATGTATATGATCAATTAGCCCTTTATATGTTTCACTTCTTAATGTAGTTTGATTATTGTAACAAAACTGTAATCTATCTTTTTCAACTTTAACATAATTATCAACTAACCATTGCTGAAACAATCTTCCTCCATGTAAAAATGGATTAAACTCATCATCTCTTACTGCTATCTTATATCTTCCCACACAGCACCAGAAATTCCCTGAATTTCCCCTGAATATTGGTCCACATTTCCCGAATATTCGAACCTAATATTCAGGGAAGTTTCGTGGAAGCATCAAAATGTCCGCCATAAAGAATATTGGACGCTAAATTTCCCTGAAAATGTATTTTTAATTTTCAGGGAATTTCCGCATCTAATATTCCTAGAATATTCAGGGAAAGTTAAAAAAAATTTCCAAAATTTTTTTGATCTGGTAATTGATAAAAATTGTATGTCATATTTGGCACCCGTAGGATTCTAGAACATTAAAAACTACTGCGCAGCCGTAAGTGTCACAGAAACTAAGTTCGACCATTGCGCATCATGTACAGAAGATTTACGAATACTGTGAATATTGAAGGAATATTAGATGCGGAAATTCCCTGAAAATTAGAAATACATTTTCAGGGAAATTTAGCGTCCAATATTCTTTATGGCGGACATTTTGATGCTTCCACGAAACTTCCCTGAATATTAGGTTCGAATATTCGGGAAATGTGGACCAATATTCAGGGGAAATTCAGGGAATTTCTGGTGCTGTGTGGGTTATATATGCAGATCTTGACACAGTATGATTTCTAGTTCGTTTGCAGCTATCAGCACGAAGCTTACCAATTCTAAAACCTTCGCTCCCTAAAGGATAAAATATAGGATATATCCAGGGTTCAACATTTGGATCTAAATGACTGACCAATTGCAATTGTTTATTTGATTTATTATAAATCGTTACATACGACTGTGGTATTAAACCTTCAGAATCTGTATTAAAAATAGCAGCTACCTCATTACACCTTTGAAAATTGTACCTTCCTTTATCGAATCCTTTCTTCAAAGTGAATAATAATTGTAATTCTGGAATTTCTTTATTATTATCTTTTGCTAACGCAGTTTCCATTTCAACTATTTCAGACACCATCAAAAAAGACTTTGTATGTGCGTTATAATCTCTCATCAATTTATCAATATTAAATAATATATCCTCATCTAAATTATCATGTTTATTTAATGTGTAGCGAATTGCATCTTCTGGATCGTAAAGGAATAATTGACCAAAAGTTGGTTCATCATCTATTCCAGGAAATAAAGAATTATTCATTTGATAATAAATTCGACCTTGAATTTTATAACAAAATGGTCCTCGCCTACTATTATTGAAATTAACAACGTTGGCATTTAAGGATGCAAAAGCAAATGAATTATTGTAAAGCCGTATATTAGCCCTAAAATGACCAGATTTCTTGTGAGATCCATCCAACAAGCTTCTCAATTCATGAGGGTATTTCTCAGAAGGCAATTTTACACCACCATGACTACAACAAACATTAAAAGTAGATTTCTGTAGAACTTTCTCTTTTTCAAAATGTTTAGCAAGAAAAGGACATTTTACCAAGATTATGTTCACTATAACACGGAATATGTATTTTATTTATAATCTTTTCTCTATCAACAAAATCAGAAATATCAATATTATTTTCATTCCCATAAGCCTGCTTTGATTGCAGTTTTCTTTTTAATTTTAGCCTTTGACGATATTCTTTTTGATATTCTGCTCTGCTTTTTTTTTCTGATTGCAGGTGTTAACAGTGTTATTCTGACTCTTTACTTCTTCACGAAAAGTTAGCGTACTTTGTGAATGCACCTTCATATAGGCATTAAATTCTGTTCCACTACTTACATCGTCTGTTTTTTTCTCAACGATTATTTTTCGTTTTAATTTAAGCCTTTCACGGCCTTCTTTTTTATATTCTGTTCTACTTTTTTTTATTTTCTGCTTGGAGGTGTTAACAATGTTATTCTGACTCCCTATTGTTTGTATTTTATTTATAATTTTTTCTCTATCTGCAAAATTAGAAATATCAATATTATTTTCATTCCCATAAGCTTGCTTTGTAATACCTATAAGTTGCGTAGAAGCAGTTGAAGGAGAATTACCTACAAGTAAGGAAGGTTCTTGTGAATCCTTTTCATCCCTTATTTTTCGTTTTAATTTAAGCCTTTGACGATATTCTTTTTGATATTCTGCTCTGCTTTTTTTTTCTGATTGGAGGTGTGAACAATATTATTCTGACTCCCTATTATTTGTACTTTTGCAGAAACCCCATTTTCAACGCTTTTTACTTCTTCACGAAAATTTAACATACTGTGTGAATGTACCTTGTTACAAGCATTAAATTCTGTTCCACTACTTAGATCTTCTGTTTTTTTATCATGCATTAAGCTTTGTTTTAATTTAAGCCTTTGACGATATTGTTTTTGATATTCTGCTCTTCTGTTTTTAATTTTCTGTAATTTGTCAGCAATGAAACCTTGATTTGTTAAGTTTGTCTGTTCCTTGTCAATTACTTGATTTAATTTCATATTTTCACAATATTCTTTTTCATTTTGGGTACTACTTTTTGTTTTATTTTGGTTGGAAATATATGAAAGTCTATAACCATCTTCTTTCATTTTTTAAACTTTTCGTTAGAATGAAAATCTAATATTCTCTTTTGTAACTCCCCTTTGGCATTTTGTGCATATAAATTGTTCTTCACTACTACTTCAGTATTGACATTTACAAGTTTGTAACAGCTCTGTGGAATGCTCGGAAAAAGGGATAAAACATTATTTTCAAACATCGTACACAAATGAGTCCTCATTAATGCATGGTTATATACAACATTTTCAGGTTTAATATTAAAGTACAAAGAAACTGCAAATGCAATCGCATATACACCGCAATCGACATCATTTGGTTGTTGCTGTACTCTTAAGAAACGTATATTAGGTTTAAATGGATATAACATAATTAAATATTTTCGTTGGTCTTCATTTAAGCGTTTTAGATTAAGACTATCGTACACAAACAGTTCATTTCCATCATAATAAGTGCATATCCAATGACCTCGATTAAAATTCCCACTGAACAGTATTTGAATATGTGACTCATTTTCATTGATTGCCTTTATTTGATCTAAAATTTGTAAATATGCTGGAATTTGCATTTGCATACTACCACCTGATTCAACTTCCAATAATTCCTGAAACTTGTACATGATATTGTCATTCAGCATCTCCCCATTACGAATAATATTCCAATCTGTACTACTTAAATTAAAATATATTCTTTCTAACTGAGAATTCATTTTTTTAAAACTATTATAAACTGATGATGAAACACAATGTTGACAAAATAAAAAAAAACGTCTCTTTTTCTCTGTCCCTTTTTCACAATCTAACGTCAAAATCTTCTCTCTACTAATTTTATGTCTTTATGTCATGTCCCATTTGTTACCTCAATGTTTTTTTATCTCTCAATTCTTACTTCAATGTTTATCTTATCTCTTACTATCTTCATCTACGTTTTTATCTATTAATCTATTAATCTTTATGTCTCTTAATCCCTTTATTTCTTGTAAATATAATCTCTTATTTCTTTATCTCACATCTCTTTATCTCTTTATAACTCTTTAAACCTTTAACTTTTAATTAATTTCTATATCTCTTATATCTCTGTATATCTAATCGTTCTCTTTAGTTCTATCTACTCTTTATCTGTTATCTTTGATCTGTTTATCTGTTTATCTATTTACTTAATTCCTGTATCTCTTTTATCTCTGTATATCTAATCGGTCTCTTTAGTTCTATGTACTCTTTGTCTTAATTTCTGTATCTCTTTTATCCTGTTTATCTCTTAATCTCTTTTTTCTATTTATCATAAATTATTAATTACACTTTTAGAGAAATATTTAACACTATTTAAAGCACAACACTATTAAATACAATTATTAACTTCGGAAAGCACCACATTAAATATCACTAACTACAAACACAACACTATCACATAAATGTTTAACACTATTTAAATCACAACACTATTAAATATTAAATTATTAAAGCACAACACATATAACTATTAACTTTAGAAAGACACTTTTATAAAAATATAAACACAATAAGCACCACACCACTAACACTTCTTTAATACAGATGTAAACACTGAAACACCCGTGGATTAGCAGAGGGAAATGACCCGGATCTCTCTTGCCGACTAAAGTGCCAAAAGAGTTTTCTTCTGCGAAAAATGTTTTTCGCCTTACCTTCTCTTTCTTACACAGGTAACTCTTTCCTTGGTAAGAGAGAGAAGGTCAAGCGTGAAAATTGAACAAAGAAAAATCTTATACCTGTTTTAAGGGAGAGTAAGGCTTTACCTTCTCTTTCTTAAAACAGGTATAAGGTCTTACCTTTTTCTCTTTTAAAATTTTCTCTCTTAAATAAAATCTCTTTCGTAAACCAGGTATAAGTTCTTACCTTTTTCTCTCTTAAAATTTTCTCTCTTAAATAAAATCTCTTTCGTAAACCAGGTATAAGGTCTTACCTTTTTCTCTCTTAAATCGTAAACCAGGTATAAGTTCTTACCTTTTTCTCTCTTAAAATTTTCTCTCTTAAATAAAATCTCTTTCGTAAACCAGGTATAAGGTCTTACCTTTTTCTCTCTTAAAATTTTCTCTCTCTCTTTAAAATAAAACAGGTATAATTTTACCAAGGAAAAGAGTTTTCTTCGGCGTTAACTGTCCACGCATTGCCTTCTCTCTCTTACCAAAAAAGCAGGTATAAGAGTTTCCTTTTCTAAGGAAAATCGTAAACTCATTTGCATAATTCTCGTTTCTTATATAGGAAGATACAAAAGACAAAATAGCGGTAAAACGTATACAAGACCTAATGAATATATTGTTGACAATCGTTTTGTTGTACCCTATTCTTCTGAATTGTCATAAAATTCAATTGACATATTAATGTTGAAGTTGCATCGAGCATTAAGTCCGTCAAATATTTGTATAAATATATTTATAAGGGTCATGATGCCGCATCAATTATCATTACTAATAGTAATGGTAAAGCTACTATTAATCATAATGAAATCAGTCATTATGAAGAAAATAGATATGTTGGTCCAGTAGAATCAGCATGGAGAATTTTAATTAAAACTTTATTAAAAAAAGTCATAGTATAAATCGTTTACCAATACATTTGCGAAATGAGCAAAATATTCTTATTCGACAAAGAGATACAGATCAGGAATTATCATTTAATTTACATAAAAGTACAAAATTATTAGATTATTTCAAATTAAATAAACGTGATGCTAATGCTCGTCAGTATTTTTATACTGAGATTCCTCAATACTATTCATGGGATAAAACAAAATGTAAATGGAACAAGAGACTTCGTAGTGAGAAGGCAATAGGCAGAATTTACTCTGTTAATCCATGCCATTCAGAATTACTTCACCTTCGATTATTATTACTTACAATTAAAGGTCCAATTTCATACGAATCATTAAAGACTGTTAATGGTGTATTACATGAGACATTTACGTCAGCTTGTTTAGCATTAGGATTCATAGAGGATGATCATGAATGGAAGGCAACGTTAGAAGAGTCAACTTTATAGATGATGCCTCAATTACTTCGACGATGATTTGTCAGAAATTTAATTCACTGTCGTCCTATAAATGCTGCTGAACTTTGGGAACAGTTCAAAAATTATATGTCTGAAGATTACGCTAAACACGTTGATGTTATTTCAGCTGAAAGAATGGCATACAAACATGTAAATAATATGTTATCAGACGAAGGGTATAATTTAAACAATTTTTTTGGAATAATGGACATTGAAGATGTAACGGAAAATTTTCAAATTACCCATTCTTTAAATATTGAAGAGGAAAAAGAGTTAGGAAAAGAAAGGTATGATAAACTGAATTTCAAACAAAAAGAAATAGTTGATTTTATATTAAATTTAATAAATGCTAATAGCGAAAACATTTGTCGGTGTGTATGTGTCGATGGTCCTGGAGAATCGGGAAAACATTTATGTATTTTACATTATGGCATCTATTAAGGATTTTAGGTAAAACTTTGCAATATGGCATTTACGGGGGTAGCTGCAACCTTACTTCCTATGGGTCGAACAGTTTATAAAGTATTAGGTTTACCCGTGCCATTATAATTGAACCCACCGCGATCAAAAGGGCTTACGCGTGACTTTCGTTGGCCTCTCGAACAGCGAGTCTACGGCTGCGTCAGGGGACCTGCGCACTCGTTCAAAAGCCCTTTTGATCGCGGACGGTTCAATTATAATGATTCATCTTCTAATTTAAAAGTTCAGTCTAAAGAGAGGGTGTGTTTGAAAAATGTTGATGTCTTAAGTACATTAGCAACTCAAAAATAGAGCATTGGATCGCAGCTAAACGTGTGTTGCGATATCTTCAAGTAACAACTGATTTGGCCTTGAAATTTAAGAAAGACGACAATCATCTGACCTGTTATGTTGACGCTGATTGGGCGAATTGCAGCATCGACAGACGCTCTAACACAGGTTCCATTTTCATCTTTAACGGAACTGCTATTTCCTAGTAGTCTCGCAAACAGCCAACTGTTGCACTGTCCTCTACCGAAGCGGAGTACATGGCCATCTTTGATGCTACCAAGGAAACCATGCTTCTCATAAGTTTCCTTAAAGATTCAAGATTTCCTAATGTCACTCGTGCAACAATTTTCAACGATAATCAGGGGGATGGAAAGTTGGTGGATAATCCAGTTCGTCACTTACGCTCTAAGCACATAGACGTGAGACATCACTTCATTCGTCAAGAATTAAAAGAGCAACCCATTGATTTGGTCTACCTTCCAACGAAGCAGACGATTGCAGATGTGTTAACGAAAAGTTTACAAGAACCAAAACATTTACAAAGCATATCAAAATTTGGATTGTTATCGAGAAAAGTGATTCAGAGTGCAAATTAAGAGAGAGTGTTGGGATTTGTAATTTGCACTCTTCGCCATGTTTAATTATTAATACTCAATTATCCGAATAAATTAAAGGTCAATGATATTGTTCTGAACTCTCAATTGCTCGCCCTAACATAATTTGTTTCATTTTCAAATCGCTGAAAACATGGGTATACGCTATCTAGTATTATATACAGATCAATGCACTACCCTGTTTAAACTTTCGGGCTAATTAATCCGGTTTTGTCCAAAACTAGTCAGAAATTTGTCTTTTAAAAATTCGCTGGACTCTTTTCGGATTTTACCGGACAAATTTCCGTTTTGACTTTAATCTAAAATTTTTATTTTGGATTGATTTCGGATTTCTTTTGACAAATTTTGGATTTCAAAAATTTGCCGTATCTTTTTGGATTCCATCGAACAGTTTTCCGAACAATTCAAAGAATGGAGTGTCAGACTAACGTCCGAATGGACCTGGTATCGAATCCCACGGTCATTCGATTTTTAATTCGTTAAATAGTTTAAATTGTTTAGGTGTAGCGAATCTTAGGTCAATATAACTATATAAGTCAAGAATAAAATAATCAAAATTGTTATAAATAATTTCCGTTGCTATCGTACTAATTTCGCATAAAATTCGGACTGTATTCGGACAAACCGGATTAATATCGGATTAGAAAAAACCGGACAGTGTACCAGATTTTTTGGTTAAATTTTGGATAAATTTCAAAATTTATTAGGATAAAACCTGACAATTTTCGGATTTTATTATCGTTGCTTTGACCGGACAAATTTTCGTTACTACCGGCTCAATTTCAGACTAAATTCAAACTGTATTCGGACAAAACAGGATTGATTTTGGATTACAAATACCGGACAGTATTCCTGATTTTTTCGGACAATTTTCGGACTTTATACGTATAAAACCGGATAAATTTCGGATTTTAGTAACGTTCCTTCGACCGGACATATTTCCATTTCTACCGGATAAATTTTAGACAAAATTCGGACTGTTTTTGGACAAAGTCTGATAAATTTCGGATTCCATTAACGTTGTTTCGAGCGGACAAATGTCCGTTTCTACCGGATTAATTTCTGACAAACTTCGGACTATTTTCTGACAAAACCGTATTGATTTCGGATGACAAATACCGGACAGTATTCCGGACTTTTCGGACAGTTTTTGGAATCCGAAAGTTGTCCGAAATTTTAAGCATCGTAGTGAGTGCGTATGGCCAAAAATTGCATTTTTTGCATTTTTTTTTTTAGAGAAAAGTTGACTTTCGACAAAAATGCATAATACATAGAATATGTATTACATGAGAATATTTGTAAAAGTTTAATACTATAATAATATAATAATATAATATCTATATATTATTATATATAATATATATAATAATAATAATAAGCCTCTGTAGTATCTAGAAGGTTTTAATAAGACTTTAGGGCTTTAGGTTCATGGAAAGAAATAAAATATGTAAAGGTTTTAATAGGTTTTGATAGACGTGAAATAGTACCTGGCAGGTCTTACACTTACAAGAACAATAAGTGGTACTTAATAGATCCTTATAGGTCTTAAACAGACTTTAAATTTTGAGTCGGGTATACATACAGAAATTCAGGAATTCGAGATAGGATATAAATAAAAATATTTAAAAAATAAATCAAAACCATAATACTTTTTAAAATTTTATTTAAAGTATAATAAATATAATTTACATGTGAAAATGTGTACTTTATTAATTATTTAATTCACAAAAATTATTTTCTCGATAATTTTTATTGAAAAATTTTGCTTTATTAGCAAAATAAATAAATAAAATTTATCCAGAAAATAATTCCTGTGAATTAAATTATTAATACAATGATTATGTACTAAATGGAATTATATTTGTGTACTTTATTCAGTTTTTTCTTTAAAAAGAAAGTTGATATACTTATTATTTTTCCACCAAGATTTCTGTATGCGTTTTAACACTAATTTCTTCGTTGAAATATTATGCAATGGTCCAAAAGCTAATGCTACAGCCGTGCAGGCTAAACATATTACATTGTAGGGCATACTAAAGTCTGGAGTTGGAAGACTAATCAATAAAATATCTGTTCTGAGTTCGATGATATAGTTTTCTCGAGATGCGTTGAAACTAAAAATAATAAAAACTATTAAAATTTATTTTCATGAGCATATTTTTTATTAAATTTTTAACACTTTGAAAGGTGTTGAGGTTCATACTTAAATTACGCACTACTGCAAATATGTAGATATGTAGATATGTATAAAGGGCACTGAGAAAAAAGAGTTAGCTAATATATTGATAGCTAGTTTTTAGCTGTGGTAGCTAATATTTAGCTGTTTCAGCAAACAAAATTAGCTGTGAAAGCTAATTAATAGTTGTGTTAGCTAAAAAATTAGCTATCCATATAATAGCAATTAAAGTTAGCTAAGGTAGCTAAGTCTTAGCTTTCGCTGCTAATTTTTTTTCTCCGTGGGTGGTCCTTTATAGGATTCTATATAAAAACTCAAAAAAACTACTTATGAGATGAAACATAAGTTTATTTTTTATAAGAAAAACGTATGTATATCTCATGAGCATGTACATTCATTTTCCTACACCCATAATAGGATTTTATGTGGGTATTCATATGGTATCCTATGTATATAATTTTCTTAAAAAAAATTCTACCAATCTCTCCTGTATAAAATCTTATATAAAAACTTGTAAGCTTCTACAAAACTTGATTCTACTTTCACACCCACGACTTGGTCCCTCATAAAACCCTATGTCAGCTTCTTCAACTTCTGCTTATATACACTGAGAAAAAAAATACTATTGAATCAATGACATCTGTCTTTGATTCATTGTCTGTTAAAAATTCCGACGTCGGAAACTACGTGGGATCCGTCGTATTATACGACGTCATGGCTGACGTAATATACTAAGTCGTTACCTACGTAGTACACTACGTCGTATGCTACATAGAAAACTAGGTCAGAAATTGGGATAGTATACTACGCAGAAAATGACGTAGTATACTACGTCAGAAACTACGTAGAATACGACGTCGGAAACTACCCAAACCAAATTCAATAAGTAGGAAACTACGTCGTATACGACGTCGTATCCCCACTGATAATTTGAACGTAAAATTTTTTTTTAAGGGTGATTCTACGTCAGAAAAATCACAATCTGCAAGTTGTTCACAGAATTTAATGATACTTGGTGAAATTGTAGTATAATATGAGAGAAATTAGTCAGCAAAAGGAATTTTTAAAATATCATAAATTGTAGGAGTTATACTATTTTGAATTTTGATGCAACATTTTCTTAATTATTTTATATCTCGGTCAATTTTGAACCGATTTTGATGAGTCACCCACCAATTTCTTCATAAAATTGTGTATTTTCAGAAAATCATAAAGCAAAAAACAAAATTTATTTTTTAGATAGTAAAAAAGTGGAAATAAAACTTTATTTATATTTTTTTTCAATTTTGACCCAAGTCTTTAATTTTTTAATTTTTTAATAACATTCCCCTTTCTTTCATCTTTATTTTAAAATAAAGATCATCCTGGAGACTTTATTAGATCTTGGGATATCGTCCTTTTAGTATCATCATCTCAAAGAAAAATACTATGTGAATTTATGTTTTTACCTTCATTTGTTTTTCGACATTTTTTTTTAAATTAGAAACTATTTACTGTGAAGATTTTTTTTTTAATTTCTCTATTAAATACAGTGAAAATCAAATAAAATTGTTATTCTATTAATAGATTTAGAAATAATGATTAATTTTAAGTAAAAATAAAAAAAAATTAATTTTAATATAATTAAATAAATTAGGTAGTTAAATCATTATTTATTTATCAACATTACAATTATAATATAATATAATAAATATTTATACAATGATTTATTTAGTAAGCAATTTTGCCTTAATAAAAAATTTAAACATTAAAAAATTTGTAACAAAATAATTGTCCTAAAATCTATCGCTTTTGTTTTTATGATACTTAGACTTAAAATTTGAAGGTTTCTTTAGCAGCAAAATATTTTCTGCATTGAATTGTTTAATTTCCATAATTTAATTAAATGTTTTTATTTTTACTTAAAATTAATAATTATCTCTAAACCTGTTAATAGAATAACAATTTTATTGAATTTTTACTTTATTTAATAAAGAAATTGAAAAGAAATTTTCACAGTAAATAGTTTCTAATTTAAAAAAAAAATGTCGAAAAACAAATGAAGGTAAAAACATAATTTCACGTAGTATTTTTCTTTGAGATGATGATACTAAAAGGACGATATCACAAGATCTAATAAAGTCTCCAGGATGATCTTTATTTTAAAATAAAGATAAAATAAAGGGGTATATTATTAAAAAATTAAAAAATTAAAGAATTGGGTCAAAATTGAAAAAAAATATAAATAAAGTTTTATTTTCACTTTTTTACTATCTAAAAAATAAATTTTGTTTTTTGCTTTATGATTCTCTAAAAATACACAATTTTATGAAGAAATTGGTGTGTGACTCAACAAAATCGGTTCAAAATTGACCGAGATATAAAATAATTAAGAAAATATTGCATCAAAATTCAAAGTATTATAACTCCTACAATTTATGATATTTTGAAAATTCTTTTTTCTGATTAATTTCTCTCATATTATACTACAATTTCACCAAGTTTTATTAAATTCTGTGAACCACTTGCAGATTGTGATATTTCTGAGGTAGAATCACCCTTAAATAAACAATTTATTGTTTAGAAAGCTTTAAAAAATTATGCAGAATGTATATTTTGCATTTACTTTAAATAAAAATTTGTATTTAACAAAAAAAAATTAGAAAATCTAGAGGAACTTTATATTTGAAACATCTGGGATTTGCAAGGCTCGAACCCGTGAATTCCAATTTTGAGGCTACATGTTTAGATTTCGACCGTACTGGGAATTACGCCTTAACGCACTCGACCAAAGGAGATCTTGCTTGCCAAATGATATTAGCAATTCATCACCAAGATATAAAAAATTTTTTTCCTTAATGAGCACACATTTAATTATTTTTTTCATTTAATGATTAAAAAAAACTGTTTCTAACGCAGCAGAGGAAAAATTTACTTGACATACAACATTGATTTTTATAGAGATGGAATTTTTTTAAACATAAATATATTGCGATTTACTTTGTTTAGGGTCTTCACTAAAATATTCCGATGATTTAAAGTTTTCAAAAATATTATTAATATATTATAATAAACAATTTTGTTGCGTATGACTTGTTTAATGTACCAGTTTGTGTGGTGGTACAGGGAAAAATATTTTACTTTATGACTTGTGAAATTGGCAACCCTGATCACAAAATCCTTCTACCAATCAGACAACTTCTTAAAGAACGCATGCGCAGTGCCGCAGTTCAGCGCATTTCTGTTGTGACGTTACAATATTGCATAAAGTTCATGTAATACACATCTACAAATTATATAATATTGTTATTATAATAAATTTCAAAACTATTATTCTTAAAAATAAGTATTTTATAACAAAAATCTCCAAGGTTATATAGATTCATTTTAAATTTCGCGCCAAATATTTGTAGGTTAGGAAGTTTAGTTCTTTAAGATACCAATTTCACCTGCTTTTTTCACCTTTTTTCATGACAGCCGAACTACAGAATATATTAATGTGAATTATTCAATAATTAGTGGGTTTTGTACACTGATTGCCAGATATGCTTTAACATATTTCCATAGGGCCTACACGGAAAAAAATGGTTTGTTTTCAATAACCAAACTCAGTATGGTTGACATTAAATAAGTTGCTTGAAACAAATAGATTGGTTTCTTTAACCTAACCAGTTTGGTTGTAATAATCTGAATCGTTTGGTTGGGATAGAAATGTTTAGGGAAACCGTACTTTCGGGTTGGACTGATCTAACGCAGCATCCCCACTCCTTTAAATCGGAACTTAGAAATTTGAGCATTCTGGAGAACTTTGCAAACAAGTGTGAATTTTAAAATTATTAACTTTTATTAACTTTAATAAAAAATACAAATAACTTGATTAGTTTCTCTTAATTATTTTATTTATTATAATTATACCAAATTTATTTATGTAACATGTTATTGTTATAAAAAAATTTCTTTACATATTTATTACTAATATATTTTAATATTTACTTCATCTGTTTAATTTATAAAAAATAAAATAACTTTTTTTTAACAATGTTTGCTTTTTAAAAATATTAATTTTTATAAATTTTGATAAATAAAGTTGTTTAAAAAGTTACTCAATTTATTTGTATTCATTTTATTGAAAATCTTTATCCTTTTATCATTCTTAAGTAGGGATTAATTATTAATATTTAATTAACTTTATGGTTCTCAATTATTTTTCATAATACATTAAATTTAATCCTATACTTATTTGTTTAGACCAGTTAATATTGTTAATAATATTTATTTAATTAATTTATTGGAAATTCAGTAACGATAAATAATTATCTTTACTAGATAAATTTAAACTTATGTTAATTTCATTCAGAAAAAAGTTAACATTGTTAGTAATGACAGTAATAAAATTTTAAACTTCAATATTAGAAATGTTTTCTATTTTTGAATGTTTCTTAATAATATATATATAGATTATACAAAAAATGAAAATTTCTCCGAATATATATTATCTTATTTTAGTAAAATATTTTTAAATTTTATTTCGATAAAATTCTTTTCCAAAAACATGTCTTAATCTTCTAAATAATGGATTCACAAAAAAATTGTTGGAAGGAATTTATTGCCATTCTCCTTTTACTGAAAATATGTTTGAGTGTCACATGCCAGTAATGCTAACTAAACCATTGGACCAAAATTTATGAGAGTCTATTGTTGACGGGCGATGTCATCGCGGGGGTTCATCTGCACGTGGCGACCAAACGAAACTTGAGATCACCAAGTTCTTTGAAAAGAGAATTTCGTAGCCAAGATGGCTCAATGGTTAGGCGCTCGTCTCGTAATATGCGTATTTGCGTTTAGCGTTAGGTTTAGTGCGTTCGAATCTCAGGGTCGCTAGGATTTTTTGAAAATTTCGTATGTATGCGTTTAATTGCGTTAAGGTATGAATAAAATGTTAATTAATAATCAAATGTAATTTCAGCACAACACAACAATTAAATTAAATAAATATGTAAAAACAAACCCAAATCCCTTACTGTAAAATATAAATTTCCTTGATGTTTCTCTGTTGATTTTAATTATTTATTAAATAGTTGGATTTTTTTATCGGGATAAACATATTTTTTTATTACAACAATATATGTAATGTTTCATATACACTAAATAAGGTGATAAGTTCCTACAAAAAGGATATATAATAATTATATTGGATCAATATCAGTATCCAAAATTAAACCCTATATATTTTGAGATCTAACGTTAAAATTTTCTAACTTTTGAAGGTCGGTAATCAACGGTACAGTCCGGTATTAAAGGTACCTTCGAACTCCCTAAACAGACAGTTTGGTTGTATAACAACCGAACGAGTTTGGTTACAACAAACGCTGAGTTGGGTCAGGCCATAGTCAACCGTCCAGTTTGGTTCAAAGAAACGAATTTTCGTTTATTAAAACCAAACCTTTTTTTCCGTGTACGTGTTAAAATATTAAAGCATATCTGGCGATAGTTGTACAACATTTTAAAATGTTTTCTACTGCATAATAAGTTTATTAATAATTTACAAATAAAAATATTACTATTAAAATATTTGTTAGGTGTTTTAATAGCAGTGTACCACTACCCGAACAAACAGTAAATAACAGGTAATTGTGCTATGTTACAAAAATTTTAATTTTTTTAAATTTAATAAGATATATTCTGTATATGACGTGTGAATTATATAGTAAGCATCATAAGTTTTCTACTAATCCAAAAAATTCTGAAAATTAGTGAAATTTAAGTTTTAATATGAACTTGAAAAAAGGTGTCCCACTATCCCTGACTCTACCCTAAACCATTTTTTAGAAAAAAAGCCAATACAATGTAGGTATTTTTTTTTCTTCAGCTATAGACTATTATAAAAATAATTAATAGTTAGTTTAATTTTCACTACCTTATAACATTTTTAATTATTTATTTCAACTTTCCTTATTTAGCAAATACATAGTCCTAATGATTAAACCTAGTTGTTTGAATAATTTATCTCAAAAGGAAAAATTTTATAAATTGTTTTTTTAAATTGTTTCTAAACAAATAATATGTTATGTTTTAAATACTTTATACTGTACAATCACCGAAAAAATTAATTCACTCATTTTTACATAACTATTTATGGCGGATACAGCCATTTACTGGACTTGGTTCTGTACATGGAAAAAATGAATTCAGGGAATCTTACAGAACTGTTGTAGAATAGTGTATGCACATCCTTTTACGGATCTGAGTTTTGTAAAACTTGGCAAACATTTAGGACAAACTCTAGAAAAGTCGTATAATTTATCCTGTAATATTGACCACATTTTACAAAACTCAGATCCGTAAAAGATTGTGCATACGCTATTCTACAACAGTTCTGTAAAATCCACTGAATTCAGTTTCTCCATGTACAGAACCAAGTCCAGTAAATGGTTGTATACGCCAGTCCTAAATAGTTATGTAAAAATGACTGAATTAATTTTTTCGGTGATGCTAACTAAGAAACTACGTAGTCTCAAAGTTTTTGGTTGTTTAAAGCTTGCCTTTTTTAAACATTTCCTAATATGTACATTTTTTTTTACTTTAAGTCATTTAATTAAGGTTAGTTCAAACAAATGTTTAAAAATATTATCAAGTAATGAAAATTGTATTATCAGCCATCAGCGCGTAGGTCTTGGCAATGTTCTTCCCCCACCTCTTGAATTGTAGCTTATATAGGCAGTTCGTGAAACGGCTACCAGCGAGCGTATGGCATAGTGGTTAGAGCGTCGGGCTTTAGGCCCAGGGGTCGCGCGTTCGAGACCACTCAGCGTCAAATATTTTAATTTATAAGTTGTGCGTTAGAATTAAGATGTATATGTTATATGTATAAAAATAATGTGAAAATGTTATAAAATAGTATAAATAACAAATATCAAATATAATAAATAAATAAAAAGATTCCGTACAACTGATAGGATGTTACCAGTTAATGAGAATTAATATTTATTTTGACTCATTATATTTATCTCCTAAAAGTATGGTGTTATTGCTTCAAAGTCAGATACTTTCGATTTGATAGCACCATGCTACCAAATTGAAAGCATCTGTATATAATGTAACAAACTACTACTTTAGGGGTAACATTATATACTATTCTTCTGTAGGAATGACTTATTGATACAATAGAACTTATTTCATTAAATCTACAGCAAATACATAAAATTTGAAATGAGTTGAATTCTTAATTGCAGATGCTTAAAAATGTATCTAAATTAAGCATTATAATCAAACTTTTTATAATAAAATATGTTTTATTTTGCAAAACTTTATATCAGAAAATGACATTTTATGAAATCTCTAATTTAGAGATATGCTCATTTATCAACCTAGAAATATATAAAAAAGGTTATGCTAAAACATATTTTATTATTCGAAAAAGTTTAAAAATGTTCAGTTTTTGGGACATAATAAAGATTTGACTGAATTTAGATCGACTTTTTTTTTAACAAATTGACTCTAAAAAATAATTATTTTTGTCGAATACTTTTAAACAAAACGTTTTACTATTTTTTTAAAATTTTTAAACACATACATTCTAAGTAATCAGTTTGCTCTAAATTTCAATAATAACTTAAATTCTATTCGTAATGGGCTATGCATAAAATGAGGAATTATACAATGTGTAACATTAAATTACTTTATTTCTCATTCTAATAAAAAATTAAAATTTTTTACCAAAGAATTGAAAAAATAGATAAAAAGCATAATAATTGTGAATGTTGCTGCGATGCATTGGCTGGATCAGTCATTTGCTTTTTTTATTGTGTATTTTCCATATTTTACAGAATTAGAGATTTCTAATATTGTTTTTAGCCATAAGAATATGTATTCTTTACAATCCCGGGAAAAAGGGTTTAGATATAATCAGATATATTTCAGATATTATCAGATATATTGTAGATATAATCAGATATATTTCAGATCTTATGATATATGATTTGATCTATCCAGATATAATCAGATATAATCAGTTATTTAAACACATATCTGCTTATATATATTTAGATATAATCAGATCTAACTAGATATATTTAGATATAATCAGATCTGATACTTTATCTGTTTATATCTAGATAGATATCGCCTGATGTGAGGTCATATCTAACTAGATATATTTTAACATAGTCAAATCGGATATTATACCTTTCTATATCTAATTAGATATTGTCAGATATGAAGTCAGATATAATCATTTTGTTAACAGATTTAATCATACATAATATCAGATCAAACTATATCTAATAAAAAAATAATTTATTTATAATATATATAAATAATATAGTTTGGACTTTTCGAAATTTGCATTAAATTGACAGTGCCGCTTACATAATTTCATTTTATAAATAAATTATCAAATTAATTTATAATTTAAAATTGAACAATAATATACCTAAAATATACATATAGATATATATAAGATGTGTATATAAAGTAAAATATGTGTTGAAATCTAATAATTTTAAAGCATAGAAGAAAGTTTAGATATGATTAGATGTAGTTTTATTTATATTTAATCTCGCTCATACTGATTCATATACATTCTAACAAGAAATATTTCTAAGTACCATGTGTGGAGCAGTGGTTAGAGCTCTTGACTAGAAGTCGTGGGAGTGCGGGATCGAGTCTCGGGTCAGTCGATTTTTTTTTTTATTATTATTATTTATTACAAATGTTTATTAATTATATCACCCAACTTCATATTTTTTAATAATATTTGTAATTTTCAATAAATTTATTTAAAATTTTTTAATCTGGTTAGATCTAATTATATCTGGCCAGATAGAGACAAAATCGAGATATGATTATATATAATCAATTATATCTGATTATATCTAAACCTTTTTTCCCGGGATACTAATATTTGAATCTGATATAAATCCATATTCTAAGTTTAAAGATTTTATTACATCTTACTTTTGTTTTTAGAGATAATTTATGCTTGAATCTCATATTAAATATCAAATTTGGATATTAATTTTTTTCCGTGCAGGTGATTTTTAGGAATTAATTAAAATTTACAGTTATTTCAGAGGTTAAGGTAGTTCTCTCGGAAAAATTTTTTCTTTGAATATTTTTTTAATTGAAGTATCATATAATAGAACATTTAAGGAATACAATGATATTTTGTTAAAGGTAGGAAGCGGTGCTACTTATTAAGATATTTGAGAACGAAGTTGAATCTTTTAACATGGAAGAATGTAAAACGCATTGCTAAAAAATACAATTTTACTAACCACGGAATGAACTTTCTTTAGGTTTAAAAATAAAAACTACTAATTAATATTTTAAAGTATAAGGAATAAGATTCTTTTTTGAAAAATGTGGCTTGCGGTACTAAATTTCGAAAAATAGTGCTTTGAAATTCACATTTTGACGTTTTATTCATTTTTTTAAATAAATACAAAAGAGAGAGACTCTATACTTTGAAGTTGGCGCTATTTATTAAACATAAAAAAACAAGTAAAAAATGATCAATTTTGAGTTGAGAACCACTGAACCAAGAGAACTACCTTAAAATGTGTATGAATTAAGAAACACTTTTTTGCAGAGCGGCATTTGTCTTTTTTAAATTTTGTATTTTATTAGCTTTTAAATTATGTATATAGTATACACTGAGAGAAGTTTGGCACAGTATTGGAACTTTCACGTACGCCAGCTGCGCTAAATGAGGTACAGATACCGAACTTTTTTTTAGTTCGCAAGTCGAAATAAAATTGAGCGACAGCAGCGCCAATTAAGTCAGACTCTGTCTCTCTCTGTGGTACAAAAATTTTTAGTACAGTATCCGTCCCACAAAGCGCAGAAACTGTATCACATTAGAACAGACTCTGCGCGAAAGGTTAGGTTTGACATATGTATAGTACACAATTCAGATGTCAAGCGAAACTTCTCTCACAATCAGTGTATATAATTTGAAGACTAATAAAATAAAAAATTAACAAGAAATGATATTTAAATAATAAATAAAAATGAAATGATATGGGACATTCTTTTTCTAAATGACCCCCTTCAGAAACAATTGCCAATTTCGGCTGATTTGAGACATTTTTTAAATAAATATTTCTTCTGCCTACTAAGGACAAATTACTTTTTTAATCAGCAGTTTTAAAAGAAAAATTCCTGAATTTTAAAATAATAAAAAGAATTTTGTTCAAATATATTTATTTTATATACAAAATGTAGTTTGAAAGTTAACCTTCCAAATATCTCAAAACACGTTGTTTCAGATTTATTAAAAATGTATATTAAAAGAAAGCTTAAATATTTTTTTATTTTTTTTTTTATTTAGTTATTATACGCTCGTTTTAACGACCTTACTGGCCCAATAATGGCCCCCGTAGGGAGTTCCTAGAATCAGAGAGAAACTGAGAGTAGGCACGTAATGCAAACGACCTGTTTCCGTACAATGGTAGCTCTTGCGGCCAAAATTGGTACTTAGGGAGGTAATTCAAATGCTTTTTAGTTGGCGGGTTGTTTTACCTCCCTAAGTCAGTGAGACGCACACACACGCACTGCTCGACGAAAGCCGAACATTCACCCGAAGGCGATCGCAACTTATCGGGATTATTCGGCCGTATTCTATAAAACACAGGGAATACGGAATATGTACAAAAATCTTCGATTGACATTTCGCGTATTTTTCCTTTTTCCAATCAAGAGAAATTCATTCTTTCTACGCAATTGCATGTAACTTTCAAAAATGGTTACTAAAAAAATAAATAGTAATTTATTATATGTGACGCCGCGCGAGAAAAGGGACCTATCGCAAAAAATATCAATTTTCATTTTTTAATGCCAAAAGGTAGCTTATTAGTCGCTCTTTCATTTAAAAGAATCAAAAATTGTTTCCATTAGTTACTTTTTGAGTTATTAAGCATGAATCGTAAGAATTTACATTGGTCGCCATGCACTGACGCAACTTCCAACGCAAAAAAACCTATCGCGAAAAAAATCAATTTTCATTTTTTTATGTCAAAAGGTAGCTTTTTAGTCGCTCTTTTATTTGAAAAAATCAGAAATTGTTTCCATCAATTACTTATTGAGTTATTAAGCATGAAACGTAAGAATTTATGTTGGTCGCAATGCATTGCTGCAACTTCTAACGCTCGCCCTGTAAAATTAACGTTTCAGACGATAGGTCCCTTTTCTCGCGCGGCGTCACATATATTAATTGTGTCTAATGTAGATAATATAATGTATAAATACGGTATTATCTAGAAAACATAACCTCAAACTAAAACATACGAGGATAACAGAAATGTAATAACTAATTAATATTAAATGATATTTTAAAAAATCCAGTTGTACATTTTTTTGAAATCATTAGCTTGAGCTAAAGTTTCTTGACAAAAAAATGTTTATTACTAAACATTTTGGACATTTCCTTTCATAACAGATAAAATAAATCGCAAACGTTTATCAAATTCTTAAAGCCAATAGCTTATTTTACACTTTAAATTATTCTCTGAATTATTATTTTAATATTTGTTAAAAGCTTATGCTATTAACAATTATTAAATAAATAAAATTTAATTTTTTGCATTTTTTTAACAACGTACTTTGTACTTTCAATAATATTAGATTAATTCAAAATTGGTAAATGTAGAACAAATTTCAAAGAGTAAAACTAGCTGAGAGAAAAACTAATAATTATTATTTAAAATTATTAGGCTTAATAAACTTTTTTGTCTAATATAAAGGCAAAATAACTTTTAAAGTAATAGACTAATTTCGTTTTAGTAAAATTCATCAATAAATTAAAAAAAATAAAACTAAATTTATGCAAATTACAATTTTATATTTAACAAACATTAATAAATATTCAATTTTCCATTTATATTTATTGTAAATAAATTAATTATTTTCTTTAGTGAAAAAGAATTAATTGAATTACCGATTCTAATTATTTCTACAAAGAGTAATGGAAATCTGTTTATTTGTATTAAATGAAATACAAGTCTGTAACAAATTTATACACCTATTGGATTTAGGCATATTTTGATTTTTGTTTTTTTATGAACAGGCACCGGTGGTGTTTTAAAACATCAAAAATCACATCCTTTGAAGAATTAATTTTTTTTCTCAATAATTATGGATGTAAAATAACTCTATACATCAATAGAATTTTAAAAGACATAATTTTGATTAATTTTAGTAGCAAGAAAATATGGCAAAAAAATATGGCATCCTGTTGCTCAATTATTTGATTGTATAATTTTGAATTGACATAAAAATAAATTATTTTTAAAGAAATGAACATTTATAGAATTCTTTTTTGTGAGAAATTACAATTATTTAAAGTCCATGCAAAATATTCTGATAAATTATTAAGAAAAAACTAAAAAACTTGGTTACAAAAAAAATTATAAGCATTTATAAATAAAATGGAAGTTTGAAGTAAAATTGTCTAATTAAAATTAATATTGTTTGACATAAAATGATTCTTGAGAATAAATCGTTTTTCAACTTCTAATGTATCATAACACAGCCACACAAAAAAAAAAGTACTCGAGTTGGGGAATGAGGCTATCCATTCCTTATGTATTTTGATGCGCTGAATCCGAATCCGTCCTCAGAATTGGTCCATCAGGTCAAGTTTTGACCCTAACCTCAAAATTAATAAAATGACACTTTTTGAACATTAGAATTTGAACTCGACTTAACTTTAATACATGCCTAGGACCAATAGAAAGCTTAAATTATTACCCTTAAAACGCTTTTTTAGAAATTGTTCTACGATGATTTTTAACGAAGTTATGATGTTTTACTTAAAATATGACTTTTTTCTATATGTTAAAAACACATCAATTATTGATGTGTTATTGTGCAAAGGAAAAAAATAATTCTAAGTAAAACATCATAACTTCGTTAAAAATCATCATAGAACAATTTCTAAAAAAGCGTTTTAAAGGTAATAATTCAAGCTTTCTATTGGTCCTAGGCATGTATTAAAGTTAAGTCGAGTTCAAATTCTAATGTTCAAAAAGTGTCATTTTATTAATTTTGAGGTTAGGGTCAAAACTTGACCTGATGGACCAATTCTGAGGACGGATTCGGATTCAGCGCATCAAAATACATAAGGAATGGATAGTCTCATTCCCCAACTCGGGTACTTTTTTTTTGTGTCGCTGTGTAATCAAACTTATGTATTTATGAAAATCGATTATTATGAATTTAATCAATATGAGGGTATAGAATTAGTTATTATTTTATCCAAATATGCCTAAATCCAATAGGTGTATAAATTTGTTACAGACTTGTATTTCATTTAATACAAATAAACAGTTTTCCATTACTCTTTGTAGAAATAATTAGAATCGGTAATTCAATTAATTCTTTTTCACTAAAGAAAATAATTAATTTATTTACAATAAATATAAATGGAAAATTGAATATTTATTAATGTTTGTTAATTATAAAATAGTAATTTGCAGAAATTAAGTTTCATTTTTTTCAATTCATTGATGAATTTTACTAAAACGAAATTAGTCTATTACTTTAAAAGTTATTTTGCCTTTATATTAGACAAAAAAGTTTATTAAGCCTAATAATTTTAAATAATAATTATTAGTTTTTCTCTCAGCTCGTTGTACTCTTTGAAATTTGTTCTACAATTACCAATTTTGAATTAATCTAATATTATTGAAAGTACAAAGTATGTTAAAAAAAAAAAAATTCTAAAACATTTGAAATTCTAGAAAAAAAATACAAATTTTCTAAGGTTCCAAAATAAGCTACAAAGAATTTTAGTTGTAGAATTTCTTAATTAATTATTTAGAATCTATAAAGAATTCGATATTTTTACGGAAAAAAAAATTAATTTGAAAAAACGAATGTAAAGCTTTTGGGCATTTACTCTAGAATCTAAAAAAGTTTTAAAAAATTTTAAAAATCTGGAATTTTATTTAATATCTTAAATGTTCTGTAATTTATTATTTCTATAATTTTGTAGAATTTATTTTTCAAACTAAACTTTTCTGTAATTTATTTAAAATTAAATCAATTAATTTTCACTAAAGAAAATAATTAATTTATTTACAATAAATATAAATGGAAAATTGAATATTTATTAATGTTTTTTAAATATAAAATTGTAATTTGCATAAATTTAGTTTTATTTTTTTTTAATTTATTGATGAATTTTACTAAAACGAAATTAGTCTATTACTTTAAAAGTTATTTTGTCTTTATATTAGACAAAAAAGTTTATTAAGCCTAATAATTTTAAATAATAATTATTAGTTTTTCTCTCAGCTCGTTTTACTCTTTGAAATTTGTTCTACAATTACCAATTTTGAATTAATCTAATATTATTGAAAGTACAAAGTACGTTGTTAAAAAAATGCAAAAAATTAAATTTTATTTATTTAATAATTGTTAATAGCATAAGCTTTTAACAAATATTCAAATAATAATTCAGAGAATAATTTAAAGTGTAAAATCAGCTATTGGCTTTAAGAATTTGATAATCGTTTGCGATTTATTTTATCTGTTATGAAAGGAAATGTCCAAAATGTTTAGTAATAAACATTTTTTTGTCAAGAAACTTTAGCTCAAGCTAATGATTTCAAAAAAATGTACAACTTGATCTTTTAAAATATCATTTTATATTAATTAGTTATTACATTTCTGTTATCCTCGTATGTTTTAGTTTGAGGTTATGTTTTCTAGATAATACCGTATTTATACATTATATTATCTACATTGGACACAATTAATATATAATAAATTACTATTTATTTTTTAGTAACCATTTTTGAAAGTTACATGCAATTGCGTAGAAAGAATGAATTTCTCTTGATTGGAAAAAGGAAAAATACGCGAAATGTCAATCGAAGATTTTTGTACATATTCCGTATTCCCTGTGTTTTATAGAATACGGCCGAATTATCCCGATAAGTTGCGATCGCCTTCGGGTGAATGTTCGGCTTTCGTCGAGCAGTGCGTGTGTGTGCGTCTCACTGACTTAGGGAGGTAAAACAACCCGCCAACTAAAAAGCATTTGAATTACCTCCCTAAGTACCAATTTTTGCCGCAAGAGCTACCATTGTACGGGAACAGGTCGTTTGCATTACGTGCCTACTCTCAGTTTCTCTCTGCTAGAATTGTACTTTTTGTATATATTCTTTAAGTGTTTTTGCGTCTACAGGACGGCTTGAAATTAGGAGTACTCGCATTTGCCTGGACCACCCGGTATATTGGGTTTACTCGCCAGTGGAGAGAGAAAACTGTAGAAAAACCTCACCTGAATACAACCGGTTTATCGACAGTCGAGTTCTAGTGATCTGCACATGTCGATTACCGACAGTGCATATCATTATACCACGACGTCTTTACCTTCCACTGAAGTTATCTCACAGCCGGAAAAAATCTCAGGCTCAACGGGGCGCGAACTAAGCAAGCTTGACGCTTGACTTGGGGTGACCGTAGAGTCCAGGACCTTAACCAACTGAGCTAACACCGTGGTAGGAAGCTTAAATATTCTAGTTTTTATTTCCGTAAAGTGAATAATGGACATTTCAGGGGATTTTGAGGAATTTAATAAAATTTACAGTCATATCAGAGGTTAAAATATGTATGAATTGAGAAACATTTTTTGAACAGAGTGGCATTTGTTTTCTTTTAAATTTTGTATTTTTTTAACTTTCAATTAATATATATATTATTTATATATCATTTCATTTTTATTTATTATTAAAATATCCTTTCTTGTTAATTTTTTATTCTATTAGTCTTCAAATTATACATATATACATAATTTAAAAGCTAATAAAATACAAAATTTAAAAAAAGACAAATGCCGCTCTGCAAAAAAGTGTTTCTCAATTTATACATATTTTAACCCCTGAAATAACTGTAAATTTTAATTAATTCCTCAAAATCCCCTGAAATGTCCATTATTTACTTTACGGAAATAAAAACTAGAATATTTGAGCTTTCTTTTAAGATATATTTTTAATAAATCTGAAACAACGTGTTTTGAAAAATTCGAAAGGTTAACTTTAAAACTACATTTTGTATATAAATTAAATGTATTTGAAAAAAATTCTTTTTATTATTGTAAAATTTAGGAATTTTTCTTTTAAAACTGCCAATTACAAAAATAATTTGGCCTTAGTAAGTAGAAGAAATCATTTTTTTAAATTGTCTCATATTAGCAATTGTTTTTGAAGGGGGTCGTTTAGAAATAGAATGCCCCATATATAAATAATATATATATTTATATATAAATAAAATTATATATCAATTGAAAGTTAAAAAAAATACAAAATTTAAAAGAAAACCAATGCCTTTCTGTTCAAAAAATGTTTCTCAATTCATACATATTTTAACCTCTGATATGACTGTAAATTTTATTAAATTCCTCGAAATCCCCTAAAATGTCCATTATTAGCTTTACGGAAATAAAAACTAGAATAGGGTCAGTTGGGGTAATTCGGGACAAGGGATAATTCGGGACAAACGATATTAAAGCTAAATTTGCAGACTTTTAAATAAGTACAATATAAATATTTCAACGTTAGATCACCTACAAGAAGTTCTGAATATTTGCCAATTTTTCAATTATCAATTGTCAGCAAGGTATAGGAAGATAATTCATAATCAATAAAAAGTTGACAATCGAAGAAAAACCGTTTCAGTAGTTCTTCTCGTATTTGAAAAAAAAACAATCCTAAAAATTTAACAAAAATTTTTTTTTATGTGTTATTAATACTGTAATTGAAATTCACTTGGGCTTTTGTTCTTGGTTAATTTATATAATAATAATAATCTGTCCCTCATTACCCCGAGAATTCGACAAAACTGGGGTAATTCGGGACAGAATTTTAAATGAATTTTTTTTAATAACAGATGAATAAACTTGCATCTTATTGACCACTACACTATTTTTGCAGTGTAAAATTACAAAAAAAATGTTTATTATACTTTTCTTGAGTTTAAGTATAATATTTAGGCATAATATAATATTTCACAGTGCAAAATAGATAGTTCTTACTGCAAATACGTAAAGGATACCTACAAAACGAGCTACAGGTAAATGAATTTAAGAGAAAAAGTTAGTGATTGAATGAGAGAGAGCAAAAGAGAAAAAAAGAGAAAAAGAGAGCGAAAGAAAGACTTCAAATTCGTATTAGATAACCTTCAGGTGTCAAAATTGAAGCAAATTAGATCAATTTTTACGAATTTTTTCAGAATTGTCCGTCCTATTAAATTCGCCATTTTTATTTTTAAATGTCTGATTTTAGATTGATTTTCAGCGACCTCAAAAATCTTTTTTTACCAAGTTTAAGATAAATCCCTTAAAATGTGTTCAAGTTATTTAATTTTTCACATTGTTACTTACGGTATGGTTGATTTTTGAACATATATGATACATTATCATTCATATGATTAAAGTATCATATATCTATTATGAATTTCTTTCAAGCTATTTCATCCCTTAATACAGTAGTATACTTTATATAACTTTTTTCGTAGTTTTTTCTTAGAAAAAATTCTGTCCCGAATTACCCCTAAATTTTTCCATTTTGACAAAATCGGCGGGGTAATGCGGGACAGCAGTTTTTCGCGATTCAGGGTCATCTATAAAATCTACTAACCCATAGAATTATTCTAGGGAAGTGACGTAACAAGTTAATGTAAAAGAAAACAGAAAGTATTGCCTATTAAAATAAAAAGCTTACGTTATTAGTGAAAATTAAGAATTTTGTCCCGAATTACCCCAACTGACCCTATTTAATCTTTCTTTTAATAAAGCGTTAAACGGTAAAGCGTTAACAGTTAACGAAAAAGGATATTTTATACCTGGTTCCTTGGTTAGGGAGAGAAGGTATTTGTTAAAAGTTTACGGAAAAGGAAACTCTCTGCTCATTATACAAATTACCTTGAAATTTTAATTTTATTTCTTAATACAAACAATAGACTACCTGCAGGGAGTCATCATCATTAGAGCAAACCCTTGTATAATGAGGGTTGATGGCTTTAGGAAAAGAGATAAAATTTTCGAGCTTTAACGAAAAGAGAGGTAAATACATTAGTGCGTGGTATAGAAGTGCATGGTAGTGAAAGTTATTAATGAATAGAACTTGTGTGTGTATAATGTGGAAGCGAATAATGCTAATTATTGTGTATTTTTTATTAAGTGTTTATAATAGAAATCTGTTTAATTTGAAAGTGTATAGTATTAATATGCTTATTGTTTATTAAGAGTTTGTGTTGAATAGTACTTAATACAGTGAACAAAAAGTGTTTATTTAAGAAATGAACTGTAAGTGTTTAATAATAAATAATAAAGTAACTCTAATAGTAAATATGCAGTAAAAATTAAATGTGAAAAGTTACAGTGATTTAAATGAAAGTGTGCAAAATGTGTTGACTAAAGTAACAATATTTAGAAAGTGTTTAAATTTTTTATTTTCAATAAAGATAAGTGTTAATAATATAATTATATAAAAGAGGTGAGATAAAGATATAAGACAATAACATAAGACAATAACATGAGACAATTACATGAAAGAATGATATGAAATAAACAGATAAAAGAATGAGAGAAATGAGGTAAAAATATAAGATAATAGCATGAGACAATGTGATGAGATAAACATGTGAAACAATAAGAGAGATCAGGTAAAGAGATGGGATAATGAGATGAGATAAATAGTTATGAGATAAACATATGAGATATAGAAACAAAAAAACATTAAGACTTGAAATATAAAGATACTTTATTGACATGTAGTCTAAAGAGGTGATTATGGAGTTAAATCGTGAGAAATAAAAAATAAGATTAATTTTTTGTTAATTTTTTTTTTTTTTTGAAGTGTTTTTTGAAAAATAATTTTTTAGTTAAAGAAGAGATATTTCAATTTAAATGATAAAGATTAGGATATTCGTAATTGGGAAATGCTAAATGACAATTACATATGTATAAGTTTCAGGAATTACTGGAACTTTATTTAGGTGGTACTTTCCAAAAACTAATTACAGTATATTTAGAAAAAATGTTAGATGAAATTAAAGCAATTAATGAGAATAAATCACATATTCAAATATTGTTTAATGGAAATCGACTTTTGGGTAACTGGATTTGTGCTTACTATGATGGAAATGAACTTTTTGTTTATAATAGTCTTATTGAAGGATGTTTAAATGAATATCAAAGAGAATATTTATGCAGGTTATATCCATTTAAACCTAATGTAGTTTTATAAGAGTACAACAACCAAATTTTGTTGATTGTGGTGTATACGCTATTGCGTTTGATGTTTCTTTATATTTTAATATTAAACCTGAAAATATTGTATACAATTATGCTTTAATAAGAACTCATTTGTATATGATGTTTGAAAAAAAATGTGTCATATTATTTTCGGATAATTTTACAAAATTATATAAACTTGGAATTAGCAATATCAAATAAATAAAAAACAATAATTTACATGTGAGGAATGTAAAAGATGCGACACAGAAGAGAAAATTAGATTATTAAACTAATGACGGCTTTACAGAAATGAAAGGAGATAGTAGTAGTCCTTCATTACATACAAAAATAGAACAGAAAAAAGTTGTTAATATTCCTGACTAAGAAACTAGAAAAAGCAGTACCAAATATAAAAAAATGTATTGTAAAAGACCTAAGTTAACAGGAGAGATGGAAAAGAGAGACAAATAACAAATTTTGAAAGTGTAAATAGTGACAGAATATCAATGTTTGTAAGAAAAAACATGTGGAAAGTGCGTCAAATTCTATTGAAGTAGTAAAAGAAGGTAATAATTATAAAATATTAGAAACAATAGTAGTAAGAAGATATTTTTTAGCAATTCTAACGATAAGAGTAGAAAAACTAGAGCAGATTATCAGAAAGAATATAGTAAAATGATGAACAGATTTAAATTTTTCTAAAAAAAGAACACATAAATAGTGCTGTTCAAGAAGAAAAGAGAGATAATAATTCTGACAAATTAATAATTTCTAGCGATTGTAATTAAACAAGTAAAAAAAGTCGTGCAGAATATCAAAGAATGTTGAAAGTCAGTTAAAGTATCTTAAAGAAGTAGGAGGAGATGATAAGAATGAGAAATTACAAAGAATAGTGAGCCAGACAAAAATTGTGAACACCTCTAATCAGAAAATTAAAAAAAAGTAGAGCAGAATGTAAAAAAGCTATCGTCAAAGTTTGAAATTGAAACAGAAGATGTGCCATGATAAGGATGAAAATAATGAAATACTATATTCAAAAGATATACAGGAGAAAGATATAAGGATTTGTGATGAGAAAATGAAAAAATGTCACGCAAAATAACAAAAACAATAACGTAAAAGATTAAAATTAAAAAGAAACTGAAGCATATATCGTTCTCTCTCTTATTTTCCTTAACCGGGGAATCGGCAATCTGTACTTAAACAGAAGAAAGACAAGGCATCTTAGAGAGAAAAGGACATAAGTTCAAATAATGGACATTTAAATCCATAAATTAGATAAGAAATTACACGTGAAATTAGCCACCTGTTTTCTTTTATTCTGATTTCTCAAATTTTATTTTAATTTTATTCTGATTTTAATATTTCTAATTCTCACAATTTCTTTTATCGTTCAAATAAATTGATTTTATTAGGAATCTCAGATTTGATTTCATTAATATTTATAAATTTATATCAAGCTTCATCACAGATTCCTCAACTCACCTGAACAATCAACATTTAATTAAACAAATAAAAAAAATAATTTTAATAAATTATAAAAATTTTAATTTTATATCTTTTAAATAAATAATAAATTTTGAAAAATTAATGACTTTAAATATTTATTCTAAATTAATAATTTAAGAAATCAGAAATTTTTATTTTATTTTAAATTAGAGAATTTAAATGTCTTTTAGGAAACAAAACAAACAATTTTAAACTGTATCTATTTATGTTCAACTTACTTTATCAAAATAAAAATACTGATTAGCCAGACAAACAGAAGTTACTCAAAGCAATCTATATTTTTTTCAAATCTAAAACAAATTATTACCATTAATTGATTTCTTATATTCAATCTCAAATTTCTATTTTTTTTTTATTCAATCCTACCTACAGACCCTAATTTTGGGGATAATTCTATGCCCTATGCTATTTTCTTTATATATATATTTTTTTTATATGGTTTATTGACAACCTAAATTTTATTATTTTAGCTCAGAATGTTGGTTGTCGCCAAACCTACAGCAAATCCTAACATTACACGGAGGACTGGGAATCATTAATTTAACAAACTTTTGGTACATGTCATGAGCATGGCTCGGCCATTCCCCACAACACTCCACTTTTTGTTAAATTGTTTATTGAAACTATATCATTCAACAAGGAATCCCTTAAAATTAAACAATCCTGGATGGTTACCCGGTATGTTAACTAAGAACATACAAAGCTCCAAAACAGGGGATATTTAATTTGTGTCTTTATTAAATATTAATCGAAATTAATATTTAATAAATATAAAAGATACACATTGTCAAGAGACAGTGAGATCCAATAATGTATGTTTGAACTACGTTGAATGTTTGAATGTTTGAATAGTAATTTCTTCGTAATTTGAAAAATATTTCTTATCGAAATATTTTTCGGCAGCACCTCACCTTCGGATAATATCAGAAGAGGAAGAGAGAGACCCCCCTTGTAAAATCGCCTGTTTATATACTATTGACCCCGGAAATGCTAAAAGTCAAATAACTCCCGCGTCTAAGATATTTTTGGCGCAAACTGTTTCTATTACTTTAATTTGCTCTTATTTATTTTGGACAATCCCTTTTACCAATAATTATTCTTCCCTCCAAAATAAAACCGGAAAGTAAACAATTTTATAAGCTTCTAGAACATTCTAGAACATTCTGCAACGAATTTTTACTTATTTATTTATTTTCTCAAAGAATAATTAACTTATTAAATTTCTAATTTTATATTATTTTACTTTATTTTATTTCCCATCATTTGGCTGTATTTTTATTAAAATTCAAACAATATTTCTAGTCTTTATTTACAATTTTTAAATAAACAATTTAATATTTGTTGTTTATTGTTAAATTTTCACAATTCTTATTTAACTAGTTATTTTTTTTGGATTTTATTATTTTTATTTTATTAAAAACAATTTATTTTCTAATTTATTATTAATTTTCTAATAACTTACACAAAACTCTTATTATTTAGACTTAAACTAACTTAAATCACTCTTATAATTCTTTCTATTTAACAATTCTACTACAATTTCACATTTTCCTTTCTACATATAACTTTATTATTTATTTTATTCAAACTGTTAATTTTTCATCATTTACTCATTTTTCTCTTAATTCTTCTTTAAAATCGACCCATTCAATCTCCCTTGGCTCAGCGATCAAGACCAACGACCACAAACCCACACGTCGAGAGACCGATCCCCATCGCACGCAATACTTTTTTATTTCTATATTTATATTTTACTATTTATTTCTCATTAAATTCTTTATTTTTATTTATTTTATTTATTAATTTATATTTATTTCTACGGTAAAATTACTTGAAATGGTCTTGACCATTGAATACCATTTCAAAACGTAATCGATGAGGAAAAAATAGATGTTTCGGAACATGAGGTAAAAAATGGAGTCATTTATGGAAATAAAAACAACATTAATATTCGTGATTTTGCTTATGCAGAAAAAAATATTAATAGCCCACATGTTCCAAGTTATAACGAACATTATCTTGGTAAAATGTCGTGTTTTTGCAAAAGATACAAGGCTAAACATTTTGAGAAAGAAAAATTCAAAAGAAATTAACTTATAATTATTGTTGCAGTCATGGTGGTGTATCGTTGCCTTTAGAAAAATACCCTCATGAATTAAAAAAATTGTAATGAAATTACTATTTTTAATATGAATGCTGAATGTTTGAGCCAGTATCATTTTAACACATGACTTAATTTTAGATTGTTATATTGTACAGAATGGAAATTTTATTTTGTACAGTTTTGAAAAATGAATTTGTTATTTTGTACAATTTTTTAAAAAAGCAATAAAACATTGCAAGTACAATATTTTAGCTTTTTTAAAGAATTGTACAAAATAACAAATTCATTTTTCAAAATTGTACAAAATATCATTTAGCAGTTGTACAAAATAACATTTCCATTCTGTACAATATAACAATCTAAAATTAAGTCATGTGTCAAAATGATACTGGCTCGAAGGTTTAATACCAGAGTCTTATGTAACGGTTTATAATACATCGATTAAACAATTGCAATTGGTTAGTCATTTAGATCCAAATGTTGAACCTTGGATATATCCTATACTTTATCCTCTAGGAAGCAAGGGTTATAGTCTCGATATGATTCGTACTCATAGTGACAAACCAACCAGAAATCAAACTGTACCCAGATCTGCTTATGAAAAATATAAAATAGGAGTAAGAGGTCATACCTTCAATCAATTCTTATATGGTGGAAGAATGTTTCAGCAATGGTTAGTTGATAATTATGTCAAAGTTGAAAAAGTTAGGTTACATTTTTGTAAAAATAATCAAACAAAATTAAGAAGTGAAACTTACAAAGGATTAATTGATCATTTAGATAAACAAGAAATTGAAAATAATGTACATGTTGGCAAGATGCTGATACTGCCTTCAACATTTATAGGATCACCTTGTAACATGTCAAAACAATATTCATATGCAATGACCATTATGTAGCTTTTCATGGTAGACCAGATTTATTTATTACAATAACATGTAGTTCAAAATGGAAAGAAATTTAAGAAAATTTATTACTTAATCATTCAGCTTTTAATAAACCTGACACGGTTGCAAGAGTCTTTCATTTAAAAGTAAAAAAATAAATCAAAACTATAGTAGATGATAAACTATTTGGACAAGTAAAGTACTATGTTTATGTTATAAAATTTCAAAAGCGCGGTTTACCTCACATTCATTTATTGGTTATATTGGAAGAAGGTTCTAAAATATTAAGAGCAGAGAGTGTTGATCGGTAAACTTTTTAAAGTAAAGTTTTTAAATTGTATTAGGTATATCATAATTTTTTATAATTATTCTTGATATTCTTGATTTTATTCTTCATCTTTTTTTTATTTAATTAATTTTTAATTAATCAAAATTTGCAAATTGATATACACGATGGATTAAAGATCACATCATTTTAAATTTATTGCAATGTCTTCTTATCATTAATTTTCTTTTTTTATTATATTATGTATTTCTTTTATTTCACATAATTATACACAAATGAAACATTGTTTTAAGAGGGAAACATCAGTTGCAATTTTCGAAAAATCGTTTTTTCTTTTTTTGCATTTTCTTAAATTATACATATTTAAAAATGTGTTTGTAAATTTCTAAGTTGATCATGGCTATTCGTCTTTTGTTTTACGCTTAGATTTACAGTTTTTGTACCCTTCATAATTTTGAGGACAGAAAGAATAATATGAGAAGCAAAGGTCATTTCAAGTATTTAACAAAAAATTACGTTGAAACTTTAAATGCGTTTTTCTCAAAATGACATTTTCAAAGTCGGTGATCATGATTACTCGAAAACCATTAAACCGATTTACTTGAAATTTGGTATGCTTAATTTACACATCTAAGTCGAGTAAGTGATCGGAGAATTTTTTTTTATGCGAAACTTTTTTTTATATCGCTGAAAATCGACGGTTTATTTTAACGAAAATCATATTGTTGACTTTGACAGGTCACCATTTTGCCGAATATATTTTTTTTCTTCAAATCCTTCGATCACTAACAGGATAATTTTATTATAAATGTAAATCAATTTCATTTTTTCATTTGATACGAAGCATACTGGCAGAATCCTGATCACAGCGAAACACCTTTTTTTAAATGGCGTCGCTTCAATGACTCACATCTTCAAAAGTTTTGGTTGAAAAACACTTTTATTTTTTTTTAATTACAGTTTTTAACATATGATTTTAACTAATAAATAGTATTCTTCAAAAAGTTTCATGGTTTTCTAGGAAAAAATTCTTGAAAAAAGCACTTTTTTTTGTTACAACTGGTGTTCCCACCTTAAGAAATAATAAAATTTGGCGTGCGCTTTAGCGCGCGCTTTTTTTTCTAGTCCTATATAAGAAACGAGTACTGAAGGTCAGCGTTAAACGGAAAAGCGTTAACAGTTAACGAAAAAGGATATTTTATACCTGGTTCCTTGGTTAGGGAGAGAAGGTATTTCTTAAAAGTTTACGGAAAAGGAAACTCGCAGCTTATTATACAAATTACCTTGAAATTTAAATTTTATTTCTTAATACAAACAATAGCCTACCTGCAGGGAGTTATCATCATTAGAGCAAACCCTTGTATAATGAGGGTTGATGGCTTTAGAAAAAGAGATAAAATTTTCGAGTATTATTGAAAAGAGAGAAAATAAATTATATTTTGTAATTTTACCTCATTATTAATCAAATATTCTTCCATTTTAAAATTTTATTTCTAAATACGAGCAATAGACTAAATAAGCCCATTGGTTTTCGAGTCAACCCTTGCATAATGAGTGTTATAATTGATTTTGCAAAAGAAAAAGATTTTTTGAGCTTTAACGAAAAGAGAGATAAATATATTAGTGCGTGGTATAAAAGTATAATGTGGAAGCGAATAATGCTAATTATTGTTTATTTTTTATTAAGTGTTTATAATAGAAATGTGTTTAATATGAAAGTGTATAGTATTAATATGCTTATTGTTTATTAAGAGTTTGTGTTAAATAGTTCTTAATACGGTAAACAGAAAGTGTTTATTAAAAAAATGAACTGTAAGTGATAAATAATAAAAAATAAAGTGACTCTACTAGTAAATATACATTAAAAATTAAATGTGAAAAGTGACAGTGATTAAAATGAAAGTGTGCAAAATGTGTTGACTAAAGCAGGCTTGTGTCCGTAAATAGTCTGATTCACTATAAAAGTAAATTCTATAGTGAAGTAGACTATTTACGGACCCAAGCCTGGACTAAAGTAACAATATTTAGAAAGTGTTTCAATTTTTTATTTTTAATAATGTTAGTGTTACGAAATGCTAAAAGTGTTCATAAAATGGATTCATTAAACAAGTGATTGATAACTGTTTAATAAATAAATCAATTGTAAATGTTTAATAAATAATAAGGTGATTATAATGTTTTTAAAGAGTCGTTACAGTGTAAAATAAGTGTTAATAATATAGTTATATAAAAGAGGTGAGATAAAGATATTAGACAATAACATAAGACAATAACATGAGACAATTACATGAGACAATGATATTAATAAACAGATGAAACAATGAGAGAAATGTGGTAAAAATATAAAATAATAGCATGAGACAATATGATGAGATAAACATGTGAAAGAATGAGAGATATCAGGTAAAGAGATGAGATAAATAGATATGAGATAAACATATGAGATACAGAAGCAAAAAAACATTAAGACTTAGAATGTAAAGATACTTTGATGATGTGTAGGTTATAGAGGTCATTGTGGAGTTAGATCGTGAGTCATAAAAAATTCATTTTTTGTTAATTTTTTTTTAAAGTTGTTTCTGAAAAATGAGTTCTTAGTTAACCCTCCTGAGCATTGAGCCGAATATATTCGTCCAAACTAAGTTGTTTCCGTATGCACCTGGACGAATATATTCGTCCAAACAATTTTGTCAACACAATTTCTCCAAATTAACTTGAAGGTCCAAAACAAATTGGTAATCACAGTTTAGGGTTAAGAAATTAGCAAACACATAATTTTAAGAAATATTTACAGTTTTTATTAATAATTAGTGTTATTAAAAAATTGTTTAAAAAGTAGAAATAGCCTCTCATTCTACAATATTCAAACTAAGATAAATTTTTTCCAAATAATCCTATAATCATGAAAATTGGTATCTAGGGATTTTTGAGGTCGCTAATTTCGAATATGAAATCAGAATTTAAAAATTCAAAATCGCGGATCCAATATGGCGGACAAATTTTAATTTTTTTTTTTTGATTTTCATGAAAATTGGTTTATGGGGTTTTTGGGGTCGCTGATTCCGAATATATAATCAGAATTTCAAAATTCAAATTGGCAGATCCAATATGGCGGACAAATTTTAATTTTTTTTTTAGATTTTCATGAAAATTGGTTTCTAGGGGTTTTTGGGGTCGCTGATTCCGAATATATAATCAGAATTTCAAAATTCAAAATGGCAGATCCAATATGGCAGACTAATTTTGAATTTTTTTTTGATTTTTATAAAAATTGTTTTTTAGGGGTTTTTGGGGTCGCTAATTATGAAGATAAAATGAGAGTTTTAAAATTCGAAATGGCGAATCCAATATGGCGGACTAATTCAAAACATCTTTTTAGATTTTCATGAAAAGTGGTAGCTAGAGGTTCGATCCGCGGTCGTCCAGTTTTTGGTTTATGTGTAACCTTTTTTGCATATTTGTGCACGATTTACTCTATAATCTAGATCATAAAAGTTACATGCTCTTGATGCCTAATCTTGTACTTTTTGTGCAAGACAAATGCATTCTGTAGACACTAGTCTACTAGGTCCTAAAACAATTTTTTATATTTATATTTTATATTTTTTTATATTTATTTTAACCTTTTTGGTCCATGTTTCGGCGTAACTCCTTTGAAGGAAACATCGTGACAAGTACTAATTAATTAACGAAATTTCTTTTTTATCACACCACAGGGGCGGCTTTAGGCAAATATAAGATTCTAGGGGGGGGGGGGGGGGGCGGTCGCCCCAATTTTCATGAAAATCCGAAAAAAAATTAAAATTTGTCCGCCATATTGGATCCGCCATTTTGAATTTTGAAATACTGATTATATATTCGGAATCAGCGACCCCAAAAACCCCTAGAAACCAATTTTCATGAAAATCCCAAAAAAAAATTAAAATTTGTCCGCCATATTGGATCCGCCATTTTGAATTTTGAAATTCTGATTATATATTCGGAATCAGAGACCCCAAAAACCCCCAGAAACCAATTTTCATGAAAATAAAAAAAAAAAGAAAATTGTCTGCCATATTGGATCCGCCATTTTGAATTTTGAAATACTGATTATATATTCGGAATCAGCGACCCCAAAAACCCCTAGAAACCAATTTTCATGAAAATCCAAAAAAAAAATTAAAAGTTGTCCGCCATATTGGATCCGCCATTTTGAATTTTGAAATTCTGATTATATATTCGGAATCAGCGACCCCAAAAACCCTAGTATACTTGGTTTTATTAAATTCCAACTGTATGAAAAACGTATGCATTTGGGAACCACTTTTGGGATAGAAACTCGTGCTCAGGAGGGTTAAAAAAGAGATATTTCAATTTAAATAATAAAGATTAGGATATTATTCGTAATTGGGAAATCCTAAATGACAATCACATGTATAAGTTTCAGGAATTATCAGGCTACCAAACATGGGGCCATAGGCAGACGCTGGTGGGGGCCTATGCAAGGAATGGATTTTTCCGAAATTTACTCAAGTCGAAAAAGCAGTTTCAAAACTTGACACTTTTTTAATGAGCGGGCTTTTTGAATTTCTAAAAACTTACAATTATTTTATAAAAGTCCCAGTAATAAGAGAGGAATTGAAAAGTATTAAAATTTGTTAATACTTTTGAATACCTTGTTTGTCCAATACATGTGTATCCGGCGATAGCATCTACTTTTACTCGAAAATCAATCCTTATTAATACACGTTTCTAAATATTTTTCAATCAAAATGAATGCGTTTATAATAAGAAAAATAAAGTTATTATTTTGTAAAATCCACAGTTAAGATTAATTGAATCCAAGTAAATCCCTTTATAATGAAAATAAAAGAAAAGTAAAACTAATATTTTAGAATACCCGCAGTACAGATTTATTAAATCCAAATGAATCCCTTTATAATTAAAAAAAAATCATTATTTTGTAATATCCACAGTTAAGATTAATTGAATCCAAGTAAATCCCTTTCTAATAAAAATAGAAAAAAGTAAAATGAATATTTTAGAATACCCGCAATACAGATTTATTAAATTCAAATGAATCCCTTTATAATTAAAAAAAATTAATATTTTTTAATACCGGCAGTTAAAATTTATTTAATCCAAATGAACCCTTTTATAATGAAAAAAAGTGTATGTTTTCATATACCCACAGTTCAGATTTATTTATTCGGAATGATTTCTCCTATAAATAAAATAATAAAATGAGTGTTTTTTAATACACTTAATTCAGATTTACTTAATCCAAATAAATCCCTTTATAATGAAAAAAGGTATATTCTGGAATACCTACAGTTCAGATTCATGTAACCTATATAAATAATCAGAAAAGTAAATGTTATACTAAACAATATTCAAATATTTGTTTTCTCTAAATCAAATATAAGGTAAAAAACAATTTCTTAAATATGTAACTAAGCTTTCTCAATTTTTTTAGATTAATTTTATTAAAATCAAACATGAAGAAATAATGTTTTACAAATTTAAAGAACTGTATATACTATATAAAGTGGGTATTCGAAAATATTCATTTTATTTGAATTTTATTTTCATTATAAAGAGATTCATTTGGATTGAATAATCTGAACTGTGTTTATTAAAATATATACATTTTATTTTTCTCGTTATAAAGGCATTTATTTGGATTGTAAAATATTAAGAAACGTATTAGTAAAAATTGACTTTTCGATAAAAGTTGGTGATATCACCGGATTTGAATAGATTGAACAAAAAAGGTATTAAAAAAGATTGAACAGTTTTTCTTTTTCTTAAAAAATCATAAAATTTCAATATTTTTTAATTTTTTCTTTTTCTTACTGGGTTTTTTCAGATTTTTAAATGCCTAAAAATATTTTTCAAAGTTATTTTTGTGGAAAATCTTATAGCTGGTGGGGGCCCTTTTTGGTGGGGGCCCCTAGGTAGTTGCCTAGTTTGCCTACATATAAATCCGGCCCTGGGAATTATTGGAACTTGCATCAGGTGGTAGTTTCCAAAAACAAATTACAGGATATTTAGAAATGTTAGATGAAATAAATAAAAGCAATTAACTAGAATAAGTCACATAATCAAATATTGTTTAGTGGAAAACTGGAAATCGACTTTTTGGTCACTGGATTTGCACTTACTATGATGGAAATGAACTTTTTGTTTATGATAGCCTTAATGAAGGTTGTTTAAATGATGATCAAAGAGAATATTTATGCCGGTTATATCCATTTAAACCTAATGTAGTTTTTTAAGAGTACAACAACAACCAAATTTTGTTGATTGTGGAGTATACGCCATTGCGTTTGCTGTATCTTTATGTTTTAATATTAACCCTTAAAATGTTGTATATAATCATGCTTTAATGATAAATAAGAAACATAAATTGTTTAAACAAATTAAAATTTTCTAAACATTTGAATATACCCTGCGAATTATGAATTAATAATTTTTCCATACAAACAGTGGCGGTTTGTATTGAGTAACCTTGAGGTTAACTTTCCTGAAGATGTTGACCGGAACGACCTAGCCACCGGTTTTGCTCTGGAAAACGGTGTAGCAGTAATTTTTTATATCTTGAGGTTAACTTTCCCGAAGACGTTGACCCGAACAACCTGGTCATCGAATTTTCTCTTGAAAACGGTGTAGCAGGTATTTTTCACATTTTGAGGTTATCTTTCCTGAAGATGTTGACCTGAACGACCTAGCCATCGGTTTTGCTCTGGAAAACGGTGTAGCAGTTACTTTTTACATTTTAAGGTTAACTTTCCCTAAAAAGTTGACCCGAACGACCTAGACATCGGTTTTGCTCTTAAATCCCGTGTAGCAGTTATTTTTCACATTTTGAGGTTAACTTTTTTAAAGATGTTGACACGAAAGACCTGGACATCGAATATTCTCTTAAAAAAGGTGTAGCAGATATTTTTTACATTTTCAGGTTTACTTTCCCAAAGACGTTGACCTGAACGACCTGGTCATCGAATTTTCTCTTGAAAACGGTGTAGCAGGTATTTTTCAAATTTAGAGATTAACTTTCCTGAAGGTGTTGACCGAAACGTCCTAGCCACCGGTTTTGTTCTGGAAAACGGCATTGCAGTAATTTTTTACATTTTGAGGTTAACTTTCCCCAATACATTGACCCGAACGACCTGGTTATCGAATTTTCTCTTGAAAACGGTGTAGCAGGTATTTTTTACATTTTGAGGTTATCTTTCCTGAAGATGTTGACCGGAATGATCTAGTCATCGGTTTTGCTCTGAAAAACGGTGTAGCAGTTACTTTTTACATTTTAAGGTTAACTTTCCCTGAAAAGTTAATCGTAACGACCTAGCCACCGGTTTTGCTGTGGAAAACTGTGTAGCAGTAATTTTTTATATTTTGAGGTGAACTTTCCCGAAGACGTTGACCCGAACGACCTGGTCATTGAATTTTCCCTTGACACCGGTGTAGCAGATATTTTTCACATTTTGAGGTTAACTTTCCTGAAGATGTTGACCGGAAAGACCTAGCCACCGGTTTTGCTCTGGAAAACGGTGTAGCAGTAAATTTTTATTTTTTGAGGTTAACTTTCTCGAAGACGTTGACCCGAATGACCTGGTCATCGAATTTTCGGTGTAGCAGTTGTTTTTCACATTTTGCGGTTAAGTTCCCTAAAGATGTTGACCGGAACGACCCAGACATCGGTTTTGCTCTAGAAAACGGTGTAGCAGTTATTTTTCTTATTTTGAGGTTAACTTTCCCGAAGACGTTGACCGGAACGACCTAGCCACCGGTTTTGTTCTTGAAAACGGTGTAGCAGTAATTTTTTATATTTTGAGGTTAACTTTCCCGAAGACGTTGACCCGAACGACCTGATCATCGAATTTTCTCTTGAAGACGGTGTAGCAGGTATTTTTTACATTTTGAGGTTAACTTCCTTGAAGTAGTTGACCCAGACCTCCTGAACATCAGATTTGCTCTTGAAAACGGTGTAGCAGTTACTTTTTACATTTTGAGGTTAACTTTCCCTAAAAAGTTGACCCGAGCAACCTAGACGTCGGTTTTACTCTTGAATACCGTGTAGCAGTTATTTTTCACATTTTGAGGTCAACTTCCTCGAAGAAGTTGACCGGAGCGACCAGGATATCTGTTGTGCATTTTTAATCACAGATTTTGTGAAATCTCGTTGCGGATTATTTTTGCGGAATTTCTGCGGAATTTCCTGCGGGAACTCCGCACTTTTTTCTGAGTAGGGTATGAAGACAATAATTGCAATTAGAAGAGAATAATTCAAAAATGGCAACAAAATTCAAATATGAAAAAAATAATTAAAGTTTGAAGAAAATAATTGAAAGAGGTGTAAAAGAATTAATAAATTCGTAACAATAATAAAAATAATGATGAAAATAATTGAAAACAGGTTTAGGAAATTTAAACGAGGCGCATGAATATTCCCTAAATCTCATTTAGCCTAAATCCCATTAAGCCTAAAATCAAAAAGCCTAAAATGCATTCAGCCAAAATTCCATTTAACCTAAATTTCTTTTAACCTAAATCGCGTTTAACCTAAATTCCATTAAACCTAAATTTCATTTTACCTAAATCCCATTCAATCTAAATTCCATTTAACCTAAATCTCATTTAACCTAAATCTCATTTTACCGAAATTCCATTTAACCTAAATCCCATTTAACCTAAATCCCATTTAACCTAAATCCCATTTAACATAAATTCCGTTTAACCTAAATCTCATTTAACCTAAATTCCATTTAACCTAAATCCCATTTAACCTAAAACGCATTTAGTATAAATTCCATTTAACCTAAAATTCATTCAGCCTAAATCTCACTTCATCTAAATCCCATTTAACCTAAATCTCTTTAACCTAAATTCCACTTAACCTAAATCCCATTTAACCTAAAACGCATTTAGTCTAAATTCCATTTAACCTAAAATGCATTCAGCCTAAATCTCACTTCACCTAAATCCCATTTAACCTAAATCTCATTTAACCTAAATTCCAATTAATCTAAATCCCATTTAACCTAAAACGCATTTAGTCTAAATTCCATTTAACCTAAAACGCATTGAGCCTAAATCTCACTTCATCTAAATCCCATTTAACCTACAACTTTATTTGATTCGACTATATTTATTCTTAAATTAAAAAAATTTTTACGTTCAATTGGATTTAGGTGAAGTGAGATTTAGGCTCAATGCGTTTTAGGTTAAATGGAATTTAGACTAAATGCGTTTTAGGTTAAGTGGGAATTTAGATTAAGTGGAATTTAGGTTAAATGAGATTCAGGTTAAATGGGATTTAGGTGAAGTGAGATTTAGGCTGAATGCATTTTAGGTTAAATGGAATTTAGACGAAATGCGTTTTAGGTTTAATGGGATTTAGGTTCAATGGGATTTAGGTAAAGTGAGATTTAGACTGAATGCGTTTTAGGTTAAATGGAATTTAGGTTAAATGGGATTTAGGTTAAATAGGATTTAGGTTAAGTGGAATTTATGTTAAATCAGATTTAGGTTAAATGGGATTTAGGTGAAGTGAGATTTAGGCTAAATGCATTTTAGGTTAAATGGAATTTCGACTAAATGCGTTTTAGGTTAAATGGGATTTAGGTTAAGTGGAATTTAGGTTAAATGAGATTTAGGTTAAACGGAATTTAGGTTAAATGGGATTTAGGCTGAATGCATTTTAGGTTAAATGGGATTTCGGTTAAGTGGAATTTAGGTTAAATGAGATTTAGGTTAAATGGGATTTAGGTGAAGTGAGATTCAGGCTGAATGGATTTTGGGTTAAATGGAATTTGTACTAAATGTGTTTTAGGTTAAATGGGATTTAGGTTAAATGGAATTTAGGTTAAATGAAATTTAGTTTAAACGGAATTTAGGTTAAATGAGATTTAGGTTAAATGGAATTTAGGTTAAATGGAATTTAGGTTAAATGGAATTTAGGTTAAATGGAATTTCGGTTAAATGAGATTTAGGTTAAATGAGATTTAGGTTAAATGGAATTTAGATTGAATGGGATTTAGGTAAAATGAAATTTAGGTTTAATGGAATTTAGGTTAAACGCGATTTAGGTTAAATGAAATTTAGGTTAAATGCAATTTAGGTTAAATGGGATTTTGGCTGAATGCATTTTAGGCGTTTTGATTTTAGGCTTAATGGGATTTAGGCTAAATGAGATTTAGGGATTATTCATGAGCCTCATGTAAAGTTCATGACAATAAAAAAGATTGAATAAAATAATTACACTTTGTAAAAAATAATTCTAAAATAGCAAAAATAACAAAAATATGAGAAAAATAATTGGAAAATAACAAAAATAATTTTTAAGATTATTACTCAAATTAACAAACTAAACTGATTAATGACTAAAGGTATTGAAATTTGAAGAAAATAATTGAAAAATAACAGAATTGAATTGAACTTGCGTAAAAAATTTGGATATTCCTGACAATAATTTAAAGATTGAAGAACACAATTATTGAAATTTAAAAAAAATAATTGAAATTACAAGAAGATAATTGAACAATAACAAAAATAATTGTAATTTGAAAAAAACAATTGATAACTGGTGCATAAAATTAAAAATTTAAAGACAATACTCGAAAAATTGACCAAACAATTGAAATCTTAAGAAACTGATTTAATAATGACATAAATAATTGAAAGCTGGTGTATAAATAAAGTTTTTTGAAAATAATTGAAGATTGAAGAAAGTAATTGAAATTTGTTGAAATATATTGAAAAATAATGTAGAAATTTAATAAACTCATGACAATAATAAAAATAATAAAGAAAATGATTGAAATTTGTAGAAAATAATTTAAAAATAATATAATAAATTTAAAAATTCATGACAATAAAAATTTATTTATTTACGGGCAAAAGCCCATCACAATATAAAATTTAAAAAAAAATTTCAATTAACAATAAAATTAAAATTTCACAAAACAATAATAATTACTATATTAAATATTATAATAGGTCGCATTCAATAATTTGAAAAAAAATAATAATTGAAATTTGTAGAAAATAATTCTAAAATTGTAAAAATAATAGAAATAGGGGAAGTGTGTCTAAAACGGCCTACCTAACGTAAATCATATTATTTAATTAAAAATATAGTTTATTTAATCTAAATAAGTATGCTAAATTATACTTTGATATTTAATTAACTGATTGTATACAATTAAATTCGATTAAGAAACAGTTAAATATTTGAAAAATAAGATAAATTAAAGACTTGCATTTTGGCAATAATAGACACATACTTGTCTAAAATGGGCTACCTAATGCATATTTTTTCAGTTAAATATTTTCTACAAATTATAAGATTTTTCTAAAAAGGAAATGATTAAATATTTTTTTATAATGGTTTTCTTATTAAATACTCACGTTTGGTTTAAAAAATATCTTTAAATTTTGCAAAATATGCGATTTTAGTGATACGATATAAAAGCATGTAAATATGAGGCGCATGAATATTCCCTAAATCTCATTTAGCCTAAATCCCATTAAGCCTAAAATCAAAAAGCCTAAAATGCATTCAGCCAAAATTCCATTTAACCTAAATTGCATTTAACCTAAATTTTATTTAACCTAAATTGCGTTTAACCTAAATTCCATTAAACCTAAATTTCATTTTACCTAAATCCCATTCAATCTAAATTCAATTTAACCTAAATCTCATTTAACCTAAATCTCATTTTACCGAAATTCCATTTAACCTAAATTCCATTGAACCTAAATTCCATTTAACCTAAATCCCATTTAACCTAAATCCCATTTAACCTAAATTCCGTTTAACCTAAATCTCATTTAATCTAAATTCCATTTAACCTAAATCCCATTTAACCTAAAACACATTTAGTATAAATTCCATTTAACCCAAAATGCATTCAGCCTAAATCTCACTTCACCTAAATCCCGTTTAACCTAAATCTCATTTAACCTAAATTCCACTTAATCGAATACCCATTTAACCTAAAACGCATTTAGTCTAAATTCCATTTAACCTAAAATGCATTCAGCCTAAATCCCATTTAACCTAAATTCCGTTTAAACTAAATCTTATTTAACCTAAATTACACTTAACCTAAATCCCATTTAACCTAAAACGCATTTAGTCTAAATTCCATTTAACCTAAAATGCATTCAGCCTAAATCTCACTTCACCTAAATCCCATTTAACCTAAATCTCATTTAACATCAATTCCACTTAACCTAAATCCTATTTAACCTAAATTCCATTCAACCTAAAACGCATTCAGCCTAAATCTCAGTTTACCTAAATTCCATTTAACCTAAATCTCATTTAACCTAAATTCCATTTAACCTAAATGCCATTTAACCTAAAACGCATTTAGTCTAAATTCCATTTAACCTAAAATGCATTCAGCCTAAATCTCACTTCACCTAAATCCCAGTTAACCTAAATCTCATTTAACCTAAATTCCACTTAATCTAAATCCCATTTAACCTAAACCGCATTTAGTCTAAATTCCATTTAACCTAAAACGCATTGAGCATAAATCTCACTTCACCTAAAATTTTTTTTAATTTAAGGATAAATATAGTTGAATCAAATAAAGTTTTAGGTTAAATGGGATTTAGATGAAGTGAGATTTAGGCTCAATGCGTTTTAGGTTAAATGGAATTTAGGTTAAATGGACTTAGACTAAATGCGTTTTAGGTTAAATGGGATTTAGATTAAGTGGAATTTAGGTTAAATGAGATTTAGGTTAAATGGGATTTAGGTGAAGTGAGATTTAGGCTGAATGCATTTTAGGTTAAATGGAATTTAGACTAAATGCGTTTTAGGTTAAATGGGATTTAGGTTAATTGGAATTTAGGTTAAATGGGATTTAGGTGAAGTGAGATTAAGGCTGAATGCTTTTTAGGTTAAATGGAATTTAGAATAAATGCGTGTTAGGTTAAATGGGATTTAGGTTAAGTGGAATTTAGGTTAAATGAGATTTAGGTTAAACGGAATTTTTGTTAAATGGGATTTAGGCTGAATGCATTTTAGTTTAAATGGAATTTAGACTAAATGCGTTTTAGGTGAAATGGGATTTAGGTTAAGTGGAATTTAGGTTAAATGTGATTTAGGTGAAGTGAGATTTAGGCCAAATGCATTTTAGGTTAAATGGAATTTATACTAAATACGTTTTAGGTTAAATGGGATTTAGGTTTAATGGAATTTAGGTTAAATGAGATTTAGGTTAAACGGAATTTAGGTTAAATGGGATTTAGGTTAAATGGGATTTAGGTTAAATGGGATTTAGGTTAAATGGAATTTAGGTTAAATGGAATTTAGGTTAAATGGAATTTCGGTAAAATGAGATTTAGGTTAAATGTGATTTAGGTTAAATGGAATTTAGATTGAATGGGATTTAGGTAAAATGGAATTTAGGTTTAATGGAATTTAGGTTATACGCGATTTAGGTTAAATGCAATTTAGGTTAAATGCAATTTAGGTTAAATGGAATTTTGGCTGAATGCATTTTAGGCTTTTTGATTTTAGGCTTAATGGGATTTAGGCTAAATGAGATTTAGGGAATATTCATGCGCCTCGACACAGTTAGTGACAGTTTAGACCATTTTTTCTTTTACAGTCACACTGGTAATTTACAATTTGATTCAAAATGTTTTTTTTTTACGTAGCCAGTGATCAGAAAATTTCTGCACCTAAAAATATCGCGTCCACAATATCCAAGCTTCAAAAGGATGGACCATACTTTTAAAAATATCAAGATGGCGGATCCAAAATGGCGACGACAGAATTTTTTTAAAAAAATTACACCTAGTGGACACTTCTTTTAATTCTTTCTTTATCTGTATGAAAATGAGTATCTAAATGTTTTTTGAGTCTCTGATTGTGAATCTAAAGTCGGATTTCAAAAATTCAAAATGGCGGATCCAATATGGAGGTTGATATTTTTGGAATTGATCGGATTTATTTTAAAACATGCTACTCGGTGGTTTTTGGGGTGGCTGATTGTGAACCTGAAGTCATATTTTAAATATCCAAAATGGCGGATCCAATATGGCGGTCGATATTTTTGAAATTGATCAAATTTATTTGAAACATGCAACCCGTGGTTTTTTGGGGTCGCTGATTACGAATCTAAAGTTAGATTTAAGAAATTCAATATTATGAGTGTTGTCAAGGAGAGTACAAGTTTATGAAATAGATAGACATATTATAATTACTGTTGCGAATGACGTTACACCTCAGTGCTAATGCTGAATAGATGATAAATAAATATTATAGCCAGAAGAACAAATCAATGCAGTTGCGAAAGAAATTGCAACCCACAGATACTGCAAAAAATCACAGAAAACTGTTTTGGATTAAATTAATCTGCAACGCTCTTTTTACACCAAATGGAATTTAAATACAGTCGGGACTCTTACGGTTGCAATTTTCGGGAGTGGTATGCATCCGTGAAAACCGTAAACATTGGGCTAGAGACAATGCGCCAGGCGAGGATTTTGAGTCACAAGTTTCCTCCCCTCTTTCTTCCCATAACTCTTCGTCTATCCTCTCTTCCGACTCACTGCAACCATAGTGTCCGCATCCATGAAAGTCCCGACTGTAATCTGAAATTGGCTTAAAACAATCGAGCTGCAGATTATTTTAATACATAAAAGTTTTCAGTGATTGTAACCGTTGTCAAAGAAGGTATTAGTATATGATATGCATAGACATATTATAATTACTTTGTTGTCAGGGAAATGTAAAAGAAATATGTAATGCTGTCAAATAAAAATGAACTTCGTGCAGTTAGATCGGAAATTATATTGAAATGCTGTTTTCAATGAAGTAACAAGTAGCAGGTTTAAAAAAATCCGGTCAATTTAAAAATTTAGGTACTCATTTTCATACAGATAAAGAGAGAATTAAAAGAAGTGTCCACTGGGTGTGAATTTTTTGAGAAAAATTCTGTCGTCGCCATCTTGGATCCGCCATCTTAATATTTTTAAATGTATGGTCCATCCTTTTAAAGCTTGGATATTGTGGACGCGATATTTTTAGGAGCAGAAATTTTCTGATCACTGGTTACGTAGAAAAAAAATCATTTTGAATCTAAATTGTCAAAAATTTGCATTTTTTCCAAAAAGGTGGTCATAGCTTTTTGGGAATTTTATTTTTTTGCAATTTTGATGACAGATTATGAAAGAGCGATAAAAAGTACGTAAGAAAATGTTACTCGGAAAACCTTTTACATGCCTAATAATAGAAATAATTAACGATGAAAATGATTGAAAAAATGCGTCCGTGTCCCGGCATTAAGCTTGCCTGAATTCAGAGAGCGTAGGGCGCGTCACAAAAAGTACAATATCTCGGTTGTTTTTAAAGTCTCCAGAACTTTTTTTTTAAAAAACTCAGGAAAAGATAAGGAAACGAAATATCGTTATTAAACAGAAATCGTATGGGTGCTTTTGATCAAAAAAATGAAATCAAAAATTTTTTTGACTTTTTTCGGGGCAAATTTTGAAAAAAAAATTTGGTTTTATATTACGTTCAAAGTGCTGGTATATTATTTATAAACACCATAAATATGAACAAAATTTATTAAAACGGTACAAAGATATTCGTTTTTGAAAAAAACGGTACTTAAAATTTTGACACCCTGTAAAAACCACAATTTTGAAAATTTTCAAAAAATATTTTTGGGCATACCTAACTTCTGTCATATTATACTACATTTTAACCAAGTTTCATAGAAATCGAAAGACCCGAGACCAACATTGATTTTTTTGAGAAATTTTGACCCATTAATGACCTTCTTTTCTTCGTACATTTTGACTGTATTAATTCCACAATTATTCAGTATTCATTGTGAATCGTTTTGTCCAAGACGTTTATTTACTTACCAATTTTTAAACGTCTATAAAAATCTTTTTTTTTTTAATTATTTTATTAATTTTTGGCGGTAAATATTATTAATTTATAATAATTTTGTGTGCGACTTATAAACTGTTCATATTATTTTTTTTTGAAAAATAACTTTTATAATTATTATATAATAAATTTTTCAGTTTCTGAAGAGGACGGCTGTGCCGTTGAAACGTAAAAAAATTTGTTTTTAATTTTCTTGACCTGACTGGGAGTGATCGATATATTCATCTACAATATTTTTTAACTAAAGTTATTCAATTCAAATTTTTTTTGAATTATATTTTGTGCAACAAAACTCATCAAATATATTTATAATGTTGATAATTTGAAATATTTGTGAGAAAAAAAAAACATTCTTAACCTCAAAATCAGTTCTCTGTTTTTCACTGAGTTCACTGACAGCGCAGCGTGAGCGCGGGCAATTTGAAAATCTATTTGAGACCCTGTTATCAGCTGATGATACTTCTTATTGTTCCCGCTAGGATGCGCGCATTTCTATAGGCCGTTTTATACACACACGGGGTAGGCCAGTTTATACAAGTTGACATATTATTACTTTTTCTTTTTTTAAAGCAATTAAAGTAAAATTACGAATTATAAAAAAGCTTGATGGAAAGATGAAGAAATGCACGATAAGGTAATAACAGTATATAATACATTATTACAAAGTTACATTACAAATATTGGTTTCAAAATGCAATAAGAAACTCTAAGCTTTAGAGACGAAAAATATAATCTCATCTTATTTAATCACTTTAAAGATTTAATAACTAAAATAACTTGCAGATGGTACATTTTATGTTTAAAAATATAAAACCAACATTAGTTAGTTTTATAATCTCTGTATTATTAACAGTTGGACATATTAGACACTAGACCGTTTTAGACACACTTCCCCTATGAAGAAAATAATCGTAAAATGACAAAAATACTTGAATAATGACAAAAGTAATAGAAATTTGAAGAAAATTATTCAAAATTAATAAACAAAAGTAGAATAGAAACTGATGTTGAAAATTTAAATATTCCTGGAAATAACTTTAAGATAGAAAAAAAATAATTGAAATGTTGAGAAAATAATTGAAAAATGACAGAAGTAAATGAAAACTTGTGTAATAAATTTAAATATTCATGACAATAATTTCAAGACTGAAGAGAATAATTGATATTTGAAAAATTAAATTTAGAATCGCAACCTTTCTGGAGGTTTTCAAACTCTCAGTAAACTTGATGAAAGTTTCGGAACTTCAAAAATGGTTAAAAAAGTTACAGAATAATTTAAACTGTATTTAATTTTTTAATTTTTGCCAATAAAGTAAAATAACGTCATTTGAATTTTTAATAAATTCGACTGATTTTAAAACCATTGACAGAAAAAGATGAATAAATATAAATAGTAACTAACTTCAGGAGTTTACGGAGATTATTATTATTTAATTTTCACTCAATTCCATAATTTAATAAACTTTTAATCTGGAAATTAAACATTGACGACTATAATTATTATTATTATTATAGATTTGTGATGTATGAAAAAAATTAATTTTTGATAAAATTTCTCAGAACTTTTAGTTCCACGAAGAAATTCCCGGTCACCCTGTTATAAGACAATAAAATAGATTCAATAAATTATTTATTGTTCATTAATTAAACTTAAATTCCAATTTTAAAAACAGAAGTATTAACTTTTAACCATTTTATATTTAAGTCTAATAAAAGATAAGTTGAACTCGGCAAGTTATTAAATATTTATAAATTAAAATCATATTAATAATTATAATAAAAAGTGAGATAAATTTATTTTTCATTATCGACAGATTTTTCAGAATAAATTTTCGATTTACGGTCTACTTTATTTTAAATTCAATTATTCCATGGCAAATTAATATACTGATTAATAATCAACCTTTTATAAATTCACTAATTAGTTATTAATTATCAATTTAATAAATATTTGATGATGATTCATTAAAAGAAACCAAAACTATAAATACCGGGCGCCCCGAATTGCGTTAAAAGCCTATTCGGCCCTGCCGACAAGGAGCGATACTATTGTTTAGCATAAATCGTGGTTCCAAAAAGAACCTAATCAATTTAATGATATTTTGAGAATGACTTCATATTTTTAAAGTTTGTTTGTTTAATTTTAAAGAGGAGATTCTGAGCTTTAATATATGTTAGAATCAAATTTTTTTATAAGCTAGGCTAAAGCATGCAGAGACCTGGAGTTGGGTAACGAAAATTTGCAAAAATTAGTCAAACTTTATAACAAGTTTACTCGGTTTCTGTTTATTATATGAAGTAATAATATAAGCCATTTTACGCAAAATTTAATAAGCTTTCTAACCATTTTTTTTAATTTCTATAGCTTTATTTTTAACCAAAATATCAACGAAAAACGACGGACAAATTGTTAATGCAAATTTTGTAAGTGTACTGAATATTTCCGACGGTACTGTAAAACTCCTTTAGCATAAAACCCAGTTTGCATAGAATCCATTTGGCATAAAATAAATTTAGCATAAAATTCATTTAGCATAAAACCTATTTGGCATGAAATTCGATTGCCATATAACCCATTTGACATAAAACCCAATTAACATAAACCCATTTGGCATAAACTCATTTGAAATAAGGCTGATCAAACCTGTGAACAAAAATTCTGTCACCTGATTTCAATATTCACGTGTCTCGCAATAAAAAAATAATAAATTAGTAAATGGGTCAAACCACTGACTTTCGACCAAAGGTGGTCCCTGACATATTTTAAAAAATATTAAAACCCATATTATATGTATTATTGAAGTATCTAAATTCAACTTCTGAAGTTGTTTTAGTTAAATTTTTTATTTTTCAGCCGTAAATTGTAATTAAAGGAGCAAGTGTCAAGAAAAAATGGCGTTTTTAATGCATGTTTTATACGCTTTTAATTCAGAAAAAAACATTTATTTCCTGTACTATAAAGAAAATCTGTTTAATTAGTGTTCAAATATTTATTTTCATTAATATAATTTTGTGTAAAATGAAAAATAATAGTAATAAAATTAACTTAAAGTTGATAAAAAATATGTCAATTTTTGTCATTTTTAAAGTCTATTTTTCAGAAATCTACTTAACAAATGTTAATGAAACTTACCATAATGATTAATTTGTGTAGTTTAAACATATTTTCACTGGAAAGAAGTTAAATATTTATTTTATTATTAAATAATTCAGTCTTGAAATTTTGAATTTAACCACAAAACACACATTTTTGAACTTACACAACTTTTTTCTGGCTGGATTTATAAAATTAACACTTTCCACATGTTTAAGTTTCTATAAAATCTACAACATATTAAATTTTCGCAAATGTAAGTTGTTTAGTTTACGAATTATTTAAGTTTAAAATTTAATAAAAAAAAGGTTATTTTTTATATTTTAAAATACACTCTGAAGTTTGACAATCGATTATTTATTGATTTTATATTCAAAAGATTATTATTTACATTTTGTCAGTTACAATTTAATCTATTAATTTATTACAATAAATAATATTTAAAAACCATTGAAAATTGAATGTATTTTTCTTAACTAATTGTACTTTAGTTTCTTATAATTAATCAAATAAATCTCAGTAACTAATGATCAGAAACATTTTCAGTTTGAAATGCTAATTTGTTAAAATAATTAGGGAAAAGATGGTATTTATTTTTATTTTTAATTCTCAACTTTTCTCTATTAATTAATAATTTAATAAACCTTAATATTTATTAATGAAAATATTAATGAATTGAAATAAAATCATAGATAAATAGATTTTTAAACGTGTACTAGACGTAATATCATATAAATTATAAATAATTAAAACCATTCAACCATAATTCCAAAAAAACTTTATTATTTTCAAATAATTCCTCGAAAGGTTCAAAAGAAACTTTTTTTTCTTTTTTCGCAATTCTCATTGCACAAAATACCTACAGAACAACGCATAACAAAGAAAGTTTTTAATCAATCAACGTTTTGATTAATAGATTAAATTAAAACTGTCAAATTTTAAATTATAATCTTCTGAATTTAAAATCAATAATCGATTGTCAAACTTCAGAGTGTATTTTAAAATATAAAAAATAACCTTTTTTTTATTAAATTTTAAACTTAAATAATTCATAAACTAAACAACTTACATTCGCGAAAATTTAATATGTTGTAGATTTTACAGAAACTTAGACATGTGGAAAGTGTTAATTTTATAAATCCATCCAGAAAAAAGTTGTGTAAGTTCAAAAATGTGTGTTTTGTGGTTAAATTCAAAATTCCAAGACTGAATTATTTAATAATAAAATAAATATTTAACTTCTTTCCAGTGAAAATATGTTTAAACTACACAAATTAATCATTATGGTAAGTTTCATTAACATTTGTTAAGTAGATTTCTAAAAAATAGACTTTAAAAATGACAAAAATTGACAGATTTTTTATCAATATTAAGTTAATTTTATTACTATTATTTTTCATTTTACACAAAATTATATTAATAAAATAAATATTTGAATACTAATTAAACAGATTTTCTTTATCGACGCCTCCCGTTCATAAAACTATAACATTATCCTCAATGCGAAATAATTTTAAGTTAAAAACAAGTGCAATATCAATTTAACAAAAACAAGCGTGCAAGAGAATTTTACCCTCATATTCAGTGCAAGACAATTATAAGATAAAGTTGCGTGCAATTTAATAATATTATGTGAAGCAGGGTGCAAAATTATTTTATAAAAAACTTCAATGCAAGACAATTTTAACTTTTAATTCAATGGAAAACAATTATTATCTAAATCTAAAAACAAAATTACAACGATTTTTTATAGCGGTTATGTCCAATATTAATTAAGAAAGTTTGATTCATATTAAAATTATGAGCCCATTTACGCGACATTACTTCAGTAATATATTTTTAATCTCATACATTTCAATTTGTTAAAATATTACATATTGGATGCTTTACTTATATTTTTAATCATCGTTTAAAACAATATAAGTATTATTAAAAAATTAATTAAAATAGAACTAATTATTACTATTTATTAAACTACTATTGAGTAATTATTTCTACATAAATATGCATATACATATACATATATCTTAATTAAAATAATTAATTGATTATTTATTTATGAGTAAAATTGTAAAGTAAGGAAAAATAGTAATCTTTTATTTATTACCTTTTTAATCTCATTTTTTATTAAACTATCTTTTAATAACCAATTTTCAAACTCAATTATATAGAATTTTAAGAAATATATGAAAATTATCGAACTAAAAACTATAATTCGCTTTCATGTTGTGACATTTATTTATAAAATAAATGTAATAAATGTGTTTTTAACACAAAAGTTCGTTTTTCGGTTTAAAAAATCAGGAGTGTTGGTTTTCGTGGAAACTTATGATTGAAATGTTTTTTTTTTCGTAACACAATACAAAATTTTTTAACAGTAATAGGTACATCTTTTGCATTTATCAATTAGTTTGATTCAAAAATAAATAATTAAATAATTTTAGTTAGTGATATTTTGAATTATCAATAATACTTACATTATTTAAAAAAATAATTAAAACTTAAGTAAAGCATTCAATATGTTATATTCTAACAAATTGGAATATATAAGATTAAAAATTCATTACTGAAATAATGTGACATAAATGAGCTGATAATTTTAGAATTAATAAAAATTTTATAACTAATATTGAACATAACCGCTATAAAAAATCGTTGTAATTTTGTTTTTAGATTTAGGTAATAATTGTTTTCCATTGAATTAAAAGTTAAAATTGTCTTGCATTGAAGTTTTTTATAAAATCATTTTGCACCCTGCTTCACATAATATTATTAAAATGCATGCAACTTTATCTTATAATTGTCTTGCACTGAATAAGAGGATAAAATTCTCTTGTAAGCTTGTTTTTGTTAAATTGATATAATATATATATTATATACTTCAATAATACATATAATATAGGTTTTAATATTTTTTAAAATATGTCAGCGACCACCTTTGGTCGAAAGTCTGTGGTTTGACCCAAATGTTGATTTATTAGAATTACAGAGGGGCATAAGGGCATATCTCTGGAACATTTAACTTTTCAATAAGAAAAAATATTTTCTTTTTTTTATTAGCACAGTATTCAAACTTTGTCCACATAAACTTCAAGAGCTAAGCTTTCAAATTATACAAATGGACAGATAAATCTTATTGTCTTCAAAAAGTTATAAATTATTTAAAATTGCAAATAATTTTTCACCTGTAACAAAAAAATATTCAACAGGTGGTTGCTTTTTAGGTTGAAAAACAGTTGAAATGAACACCCTACTAAAAAAACCGGACTAATTCCGTACGAATTCCGGACAAATTCCAGACAAAACAGTCCGGTCTTATCTGGAATTGATCCGAAATGTGTCCGGAAATGATCCGAATTAGTCCGAAATTTGTCAGACACAAAAAATTTGATCTGAAATTAATCCGGAATAGTCCGAATCTTGTCCGGCAATTGATTTCGAAATTATTTATAATCAAAGTGAAGTCCGTTTTTTGGCCGGTCACGTCCGGAAACTGTTCGACACAAAATTTAAAATCCGCTTTAAGTCTGGTTTTAACTGGAATTAGTCCGGCATTCGATTCAGAAATTATTTTTAGTTAGAGAGAAGTCCGTTTTTAGTATGGACACGTCCGGAAACTGTCTGGCACAAAAATCACAATCCGTTTTAAGTCTGGATTTATCTGGAATCAGTCCGGCAGTCCATTTAGAAATTAATGTTAGTAAAAGTTAAGACCGTTTTAAGACTGGTCAAGTCCGGCAACTGTCCGGCACAAAATTCACAATCTGCTTAAAATCTGGTTTTATCTGGAATTAGTCCGGGAGTCAATTCCGAAATTATTTATAGCCTAAGTGAAATCAGATTCTAGTCCGTTAACATCCGGAAGTTGTCCGGCATAAATTTTAAATCCGTTTTAAGTCTGGTTTTACCTGGAATTAGTCCGGCAGTCAACTCCGAAATTATTTATAGTCTAAGTAAAAACCGATTCTAGTCTGTTCACATCTGGCAGTTGTCCGGCATAAATTTTAAATCCGTTTCAAGTCTGGTTTAGACTAGAATTTGTCTGGCAGTCATGTATAAAATTATTTATAGTCTGAGTGAAATCCGTTTGTCGTCAGTTCACATCCGAAAATTAACCCGACCAAATTAAAAATTCGTTTTAAGTCTGGTTTTATCTGGAATTAGTCCAGCAGTCAAATCCGAAATTATATGTATAGACTTAGTGAAATCCGATTCTAGTCCGTTCACATCTGGCAGTTGTCCGGCATAAATTTTAAATCCGTTTTAAGTCTGGTTTTATCTTGAATTAGTCCGGGAAGTCAAATCCGAAATTATATGTATAGACTTAGTGAAATCCGATTCTAGTCCGGTCACATCCGGCAGTTGTCCGGCATAAATTTTAAATCCGTTTTAAGTCTGGTTTTATCTTGAATTAGTCCGGGAAGTCAAATCCGAAATTATATGTATAGACTTAGTGAAATCCGATTCTAGTCCGGTCACATCCGGCAGTTGTCCGGCATAAATTTTAAATCCGTTTTAAGTCTGGTTTTATCTTGAATTAGTCCGGGAAGTCAAATCCGAAATTATATGTATAGACTTAGTGAAATCCGATTCTAGTCCGGTCACATCCGGCAGTTGTCCGGCATAAATTTTAAATCCGTTTTAAGTCTGGTTTTATCTTGAATTAGTCCGGGAAGTCAATTCGAAATTATTTATGGTCTAAGTGAAATCCGATTCTTGTCCGGTCACATCCGGCAGTTGTCCGGCATAAATTTTAAATCCGTTTTAAGTCTTGTTTTATCTTGAATTAGTCCGGCAGTCGATTCAGAAAATATTTTTAGTTATAGAGAGAACTCCGTTTTTAGTACGGACACGTCCGGAAACTGTCTGGCACAAAAATCACAATCCGTTTTAAATCTGGATTTATCTGGAATTAGTCCGGCAGTCCATTTAGAAATTAATGTTAGTGAAAGTTAAGTCCGTTTTAAAACTGGTCAAGTCCGGCAACTGTCTGGCAAAAAATTCACAATCTGCTTTAAGTCTGGTTTTATCTGGATAGTCCGGCAGTCAATTCCGAAATTATTTATGGTCTAAGTGAAATCCGATTCTAGTCCGTTCACATCCGGCAGTTGTCCGGAATAAATTTTAAATCTGTTTTAAGTCTGATTATATCTGTAATTAGTTCGGCTGTCAATTCCGAAATTATTTATAGTCATTCTATTTTCCCTTCCCCGTTCGCTCACCTCCGGATTCCGGTGATTTTAAAGTTTCATTAATTTGGAAATTTTCTTACAACATGCGGAACATTCAATTATATTTTATATGCGACTTTTCTGTTTTTTAATCCCGTCTGAAAGCAGTAAAATATCTGCAAAAGCATTTATTTTCTGTTAGTAGCGAATTGAGCTAATTAAAGTAAATTAGGAATCTGAATTGTTTTTATAATTCGCTAATGTTTATTAGATGGTGACATCTAAAAAGATTTGCAATGGATCTTAGAAAAATAGAAAATTTTCTTGCTTTTAATTATAGGAAGTCGGAAAATAGTTGCATTAAAAATAATTCAATTTCTGAATGATTTTCTTTTACTTTCGCTTCAAAAGATTCTGAATTTTCGTCAGTTAAATTGGCTCGCTGCATTTTCTAAGAACATCTCCATCTTTTTAACTATTTTTCATTTCGCCCTTTTTACCGGAATACGGAAAAAGTCTGGCATATCTTTTACAATCCAGAAAGAGTCAAGTGAATGGCAAGGAGTCTGGTGAAGTTTGGGTATAATCCAGTACTCGTTTTTAAATCCAGAAAGAGTCCTGTTTAGTGCACAAATATTCCTGCATTCTTTTTGCGATCCGGAGAAGCCAGACAAATACTGTTTTTATCCGTCACATGTTTTTAAATCTAGATTATAGTACGATTTATTAAGAAAATAGGAAACACATTTTTTAAAACAATTTTTTCTTGAGGTCGTTTAGCCATGTCGTGATGTGTCGTTGTAATGAAAATGATAATAAATAAAAGTAATATTTGGACAAAAAAAAACAGATTACAAAAAACGGATTTCAGTTTGACTATTAATAATTTCGGAATTGACTGCCGTACAATTTTCGGATGTGAACGGACGAAAAACGGATTTTAGTTAGACTATGAGTAAATTCGGAATTAAGTACCGGATAAATTCCAGAGTAAACCAGACTTAAAGCGGATTGTAAAATTTGTACCTGACAGTTTCCGGACGTGACCGGACTAAAAACGGACTTCTCTTTAACTAAAAATAATATCTAAATGAATTGTCGGACTAATTCCAGATAAAACCCGACTTAAAATGGATTGTAAAGTTTGTGCCGGATAGTTGCCGAACTTGACCGGTCTAAAAACGGATTTCACACTTGAGCTATAAATAGATTCCGAATCCATTTTTTATTTGCAGTGAAACCCTCACATATCGGATTCCAAGAGTCTGAGAATTTTTTTCGATATAAGCAGGAATTCTATTTATTCGGGTAAAAATTCATTATATTTAAATTCAAGGGACCGGCAAAAATATCTGATATAAGCGGGAATCCGATATATAGGGTCAGATATACGTGGGTCCTACTGTATTTTCTATATCTCCCTTGTTACCGTGTAATAAAGTGAACTCTATCCGCATTTAAAAACGAGTGCCCGATTATTTCCGTTCTTTGCCGTACTCTTTTAGAATTATAAAAAGAATGCTGGATTATTTTCATACTAAACCAGACGCTATCCGAATGTGAAAGCAATTGCCGTATTATTTGCATACTAAACCAGACTCTTTCCGGATTTGAAACGTGTGCCGGATTATATCCGTACTGTACCGGACTCTTTCCGGATTGTAAAACGAATGTCGGATTCTTTTCGTAAATACTCCGGGTTCTATTTGGAATTAAGAATTAGTGACGGATTATATCCGTACTTTACCGGACTCTTTCCGGATTTAATCCACAGATTACATGTATGTTTGATTTAACAAGTTGAACCTCAGAGCTCGTATAGCTCAGTCGGTTTAGGTTCTGCGTTGCGTGCGTAACATCCCGTGTTCGATTCCCCTCATGCGTGCGATTTTTCTTCTTTAATATAACTGTTGTATATAATCGTTGTAATAAATGTATGAATATTTGTGTAATGTTATGTTCCAAACATTGTTTAAAAATGACTTAAACAATTAAAAAAATTTTTTTTTTGCTTTTCCGACTAATTCCGGATGAAGCCGGACTAAATCCGGATTACAAAAAAAGTTTAACCAGATTAGTTCCGGACTCTACCGGACTACATCCGGATTTAACCAACGATTAGGACCGTATTTGTTCCGGACTGTACCGGACTACATTCGGATTTAAACAACGATCCGGACCAGATTTGTTCCGGACTGTACCGGACTACTTTCGGATTTAAACAACACTTCGGACCAGATTTGTTCCAGACTGTACCGGACTATATCCGGATTGTATACGGCCGGATTTATTTCGGATAAGACCGGACTAAATTCCGTGCCAAAAACCTACGTTAAATCGGACACTTTCGGACTAATTCCAAATCCGGAATTAATCCGGACTTGTCCGGAATTTTGTCTGGAATTCATCCGGATTTCGTACGGATTTTTTAGTAGGGCAGCTTGAGGGGTTATAATTTTTAACAAAGATTAACTTGTTTAATATTTTCAATATTTATAAGAATAGTAAAATACTAATAATAATACACTAGGAATAAAAATTAAACAAATGTCAAAAATCAACTAAATAAATTTTTTAGTTAACCTTCACGTTTTAATTAATGACAATTCCTATTGAAAGAATTAGAATCAGCAACTTCGTACTTAACAATTTCTTTCTAAAAAATTTCGGTCGATCGTAATTGGTAAATATTTTCACATTATCTTTGCAATAAAGTATTTTTTCTCAAAGCACATTCACACGATGTTAAATGGTACTCTTAAAAATTTATGTAAGTACTTTTCGAATACTTTTATTTGATTTTCGTGGAGTATCACTCGATTACGGTCGTTGTCAAATTTTGTACACACGTGTTTTCTGTTATTTAAATTAGAATAGTTTTTTGAAGACATGAAGCACATCAATTTAGTATGTCTCAAAATAATTCTAATGATTTGAACTCTTATTTTCCATAAACAATTTTGGTGTGCCAATAGTCTCATTAAAGAAAAATGATAAATATGACGATTACAGTCGAAAAGGTTAAAAGTGAGGGACAACTTTTAAAAGCATATAGCTTTCTTCCCAATTAACAAAATATTAATTTTCAAGCACAAATGTCTTCAGGGTTTAACTAACTTTAAAAATATGTGTTATATAACTAGTAATTCTTATTATTTACAATGTTTCAACGTAAAAACCATTCGAAAGTATGGTTAGGGACAAGTAAACATTGTTAAACATCGGGTATTCAAATTGGAATAATTATTTATCTATTTAATAAATAAATATTAAATCTTTTGGAAATGGTTCATGGTATCAAGTATTAATATTCCCAAAAAAAGCCAGGTAAAAATTGATTGAAATTATCAAAATATATGCGAGGGACATAAAAGTTAAAGGTTCCAGAGATATGCCCATAAGAGTTGAACTTAAATTTTGTTGCTATAAAAAAAGAGTTAAATATTATTTGAAAAATATTTTCGAATTACAGAGGGGCACAAGAGTTGAACTTGAATTTTGTTGCTATAAAAAAGAGTTAAATATTATTTGAAAAATATTTTCGAGATTTGGAAAAATTATTAAAAAATAATATTTAGTTCTTTTTTATAGCAACAAAATTGAAGTTCCACCACTTGCGTGGTTATATTATTTTTAATCAATCAACATTTACCCATTTATTATGTCTTTTAAGATCGATAAATGTCAATATAGAGGTCAAGTGACAGAATTTTTGTTTACGGGTTTGATCATCCATAAAGCCCATTTGGCATAAATCTGATCTGGCATAAAACTCATTTGGCATAATTCCAATTCACATAAATCCCAGTTGGCATAAATATTACATTATAAACTCAGTAAAAAAGAAATTTTTAAGAACGCAGTTCGATTGTCCTAACGTTGGACAATTGGGCTGGTTGCCTTCCCTGTAAATAAAGATTTATTAGAACTCCATGTTTTGTAATTGGAACTTGGACAGTTCTAATTACAGAATTGCTCATTTTGTTAATTAGAACTTAAGTTCCAATTAATCGGGATATATTTCCTACAAAACATGATAGAAAGGACACTTAAAATAACACAAAAGTATATTATGCACTACTATTTATAAATAACGAACATTAGCATCACATTAGATCACATATTTTTATTGAAAAACCAAAGTTAAAAATTAAACTGAATAACCAAAATTTCACGGTGTCGACGGTATTCTCAGATGATAGACGCCACTGGATTTTGACAGGAAAAGATTATGATGAGTGCTAGTCATATCGCTTAACTGAGTCACGTAGTCATTCTGCTTATTTTTATTGGCGGTCAATTTTTAAAATATTTATTATTCAACAGTGATTTTCTTGTTTACTTTCTACGTAGGTAATTGAAATGTGCTTAAATTTAAGATTTATTCTTATTAAAAGTTATAGAAATGGTGCTTTAATAGTCATTAACTTATATATAATTTTAATTATTAATAAAACACCGTGAGAAGGTTTATAATTTAATTTAAAAAGTGAAAAATTAAAAAAATAAACAATGGAACTGATAATTACTAAATAAAATTTTTAATAAATATAGGTAAAGAATATTAACCTTAATAAATTAATTTTAATTTATAGAAAAATTGTTAGAAATTGAAGGGAGGATAAGAGGTTTTATTTATTAGAAAAAAATTAAAATAGTAATTAATGGAATTAATAATTCATAAATAAATTTGTTAATAAATACGAATAATAATATTAATAAATTAATATTAATCACAATTAAAATTGTAAGAAATTGAAGGAAAAATAAGAGCTTTTGTTTATTGAAAAAAAGTAAATAAGTAAAATAATAATTTATGGAATTGACAATTAATAATTGAAAAAATGAAAAAAATAATGGATGAAATTAATTATTTTCAAATAAAAAAATATAATGAAAATTATTATTTAATTAGAGTACGTAAATGAACGATTAATATTGTCAGTATCATTAATATTAGTATTAATGTCATACTATATTAGTCATATTAAGTACATATGACAATATTTGTTTAATATATTATTATTTTCCAAATAAACAATACTTTACATAGAAAAATAATAACTTTTTTTAACAATAAATTAATTTTTCTATTTTACACTAATAATAGTTTTTTTTTTAATTCGTTATTTTCTTTAATTTCGTTAAGTACATCACATGTATTGAGAACAATAATTTGAAAACTGACAATTTCAGTTTAAAATTTTTATTTAGGATATAGTCTAAAATTAAATTACAAGCTAAATGAGATCCACTTTACGAGGCGCATAAATATTCCCTAAAACCCATTTAGCCTAAATCCTATTAGACCTAAAACCAATTAACCTAAATTGCATGCAGCACAAAACCCATTTAACCTAAATCCCAATTAACCTAAAATGTATTGAGCCTAAATCCCATTTTAAATAAAATGCATTTAGCCTAAATGCCATTTAACCTAAAAAGCACTCAGCCTAAACATCATTTAACCTAAATTCCATTTACCCTAAATCCCATTTCACCTAAATTCCATTCAACCTTAATTCTATTTAACCTAAAATGCATTCAGCCTAAAACCCATTTAACCTAAAATTCATTCAGTCTAAACATTATTTAACCTAAATCACGTTTAACCTAAATTCCATTTACCCTAAATCTCATTTAACCTAAATCCCATTTATCCAAAAATGCATTTAGCCTAAAGCCCATTTAACCTAAAATGCATTCAGCCTAAAATTCATTTAATCTAAATCTCATGTAACCTAAATCCCATATAACCTAAAATGCATTTATTCTAAAATTCATCCAGCCTAAATCCCATTTAACCTAAATCCTACTTTACCTAAATTTCATTTAACCTGAATTCCATTTATCCTAAAATGCTTTTAGCCTAAAACCCATTTAAACTGAAACGCATTTAACCTAAGTCCCACTTAACCTAAAATGCACTCAGCTTAAATCTCATTTAACCTAAATTCCATTTAACCTAAACTCCATTTAACCTAAAACGCATTTAGCCTAAATCCCATTTAACCTAAATTCCATTTAACCTAAAACGCATTTAGCCTAAATTCCATTTGACCTAAAATGCATTCAGCCTAAATCTCAATTAACCGAAATCCCATTTTACCTAAAATGCATTTAGCCTTAATCGCACTTAACCTAAATGTCATTTAACCTAAATCTCATTTAACCTAAATTCCATTTAACCTAAATCTCACTTAACCTAAACCCCATTTAACCTAAAACGCAATTAGCCTAAATCTCACTTCACCAAAATCCCATTGAACCTAAAATGCATTCAGCTTAAATACCATTTAACCAAAATCTCATTTAACCTCAAATGCATTCAGCCTAAATCTCACTTAACCTAAATTCCATTTAACCTAAATCTGATTTAACCTTAATTCCATTTAACCTAATTCCCATTTAACCTAAATTGCATTTAAGGCCGTTGGAGACAAAGAGTCCGCAGAGAATCTGTAGGGGGGATCAGTGGTTCTCAAAGACTGTCCCCATGCGTTTTGAAGACTTAGGAATTTTTCGCGACAAAGTCCAACACTTTTCCCACAAAAGAACATCGTACTGCAAATTCTATTGAAATAAAAATTCAGAAAAATACTTACTTTTGATAAATCAAGTATTTCCTGAGCTTTAGTGTCTCGAGGAAATTCGTGTGATGAAAACAACCTCCAATGATGTTCCATGTTTGGCAATTTTTTCCAATAAAACCAGACACTTTTTCCGAAAATGAAAATCGTACTGCACATTTAAATTTAATTAGCACTTTTTCACTTATTTTGTTTTTGGCATATGAGTTTTTAAATTGCGTCAGTCTCTCGAGAAAATACAAAATCACTTGACACTTCACTCACTGATTCGGACTTTGACAATTTTTTTCGTTAAAACCCGATACTTTTTCCGCAAATGGTCATCGTAGTGTAAATTTAAATTTAACTAGCACTTTTTCACTTATTTTGTTTTTGGTATTTGAGTTTTTAAATCGCGTCAGTCTCTCGAGGAAATATAAAATCACTTGACACGTCACTCATTGATTCGGACTTTGACAATTTTTTCCGTCAAAACCCGACACTTTTTCCGCAAATGGTCATCGTAGTGCAAATTTAAATTTAACTAGCACTTTTCCACTTATTTTATTTTTGGCATTTGAGTTTTTAAATCGCGTCAGTCTCTCGAGGAAAGTAAATTTTTTTTCAATTTCATCAAAGAAAATGTCAAACAATATAGCAGAATATAGTTTGTCGTGCGCTGTTCTGATACGGCATTTTCGGGTACTAATTAACACGGCGCCGCCTTTGAAATTATAGACAGGCGTACATTATATTCATTATATTAATCAACCTATTTATAAAATTCAATGTTTAGATATTAATTGTAAAAATTTAATATAAAGAATTAATGTCAAGTTCCAAACATAATTTTGATAACTTTTTACAAAAAATAAAAGTTGTTTGTTATTTCAAGTGAAATTAGCTCTATTGAAAAGACGCATTTAAAATACTTTAAACCATTCAAATGCAACAAGTACATAATTTATTGTAAATCATGCATTAATAATTTCTAAACAATTTAAATATTTTTTAAAATCTAAGAGTTGAAGGAAAAACAGTAGGGTTATTTAATTTAATTTAGTTATTTAATTTTTTAAAATTAAATAAACAGAGCATTTGATAAATATTTTATACATAACGTAAAAATTAAAGAAATAATTAAAACGCAAGGAAGGACTAAAAAAATAGTGTAATATCAAGAAAATTAAATAAACAGGAAGAAAATGGAGAAATGTTTTTTTCTTAATCTAACAAACTGTAAAAAATGTTAAAAGTAAAAAAGAATAAGTAAGTTTGTAAAAAATCTCTCAAAAAATTACAATTTTCACTATAAAAAACGACATAAAATTGTTGATTAAAAAAAAAGTATGTAATATAAAAAAAAAATCCTACGTGACGCTCCGGAGAATGGTATCTAGAATGTACTGTCAAAATTTCATAAGAATCGGTAAAGATTTGTTCGAGTTATGTTTTCGCCCAGTTTGAAAAAAGTGATTTCGAGAAAAACGCGTTTAAAGTTTTACGTATTGTAAAATCATATTAAATTCGTATATACCTTTAATCGTAGAATGAAAAATTTGGGCATTTAGGAAATTAGGCCGGCATCCATCTTTTGGTATGTTATTTCTAAGACCCTAAAGCACCTTTTAAGACAAAAAAAATTTTTCGATTTTTTCAAAATTCTAGACCAGCCTCCCCCCTTAATATAATCAAATTTTTTTTCTTAGATCTTTTAGGTGGTCTTTTCTTCTTCAAAATGCCGTTTGAAAATTTTAAAAAGCTTAAAAATTGAAAAAATTAATGAGGGTTTTCCAAAAATAAATAAGGTTCATTTTCTCAAAAACCCCAGCTTTTTTTTCTTTATAATTTTGACCATAAATTCTTATTAACGTTATCAAATGTTCCTATAAATTTCAAGCTTGCTAAACCATACTGGCAGCCAGGAGAATTTTTTTTCTAAAAAATTTTTTGCTTTAAATTTGAGATTGTTGGCATGCAAGTTTACGAACAAATGAAGTGCAATGAATTTAACTGAAGTAAGTCCTTTTATATACATAGAATCAATAAAATCTCAAATTTAAAGCAAAACATTTTTTAGAAAAAAAATTCTCCTGGCTGCGAGTATGGTTTAGCAAGCTTGAAATTTATAGGAACATTTGATAATGTTGATAAGAATTTATGGTCAAAATTTTAAAGAAAAAAAAGCTGGGGTTTTTGAAAAAATGTACCTTATTTATTTTTGGAAAATCATAATTAATTTTGTCAATTTTTAAGCTTTTTAAAATTCTCAAACGGCATTTTAAAGAAGAAAATACCACCTAAAAGATCCAAGAAACAAAATTTGATTATATTAATTAGGAAAAAAATTACAAGTGAAACAAATTTTTTTCACTGTTTTTTTTTTAGTTTTACCATTCAAAATTCAAGTGCTCGTAACTTCGTTAAAAATAACTTTTATAGAAAATAAAAAAATACGTGTCCTTTTATTTTTCATATAGAATAACATATTTTAGCGAATGTTAAATCTACAACTTGAAGTTAGTCAGTCTGCATGATTTGAAATGGATTCAACCTTTTACTTATTTACTTTTTTCAATAAACAAAAGCTCTTATTTTTCTTTTAATTTCTTACAATTTTAATTGTGATTAAAATTAATTTATTAATATTGTTATTCGTATTTATTAATAAATTTATTTATGAATTATTAATTCCAATTATTATTATTTTAATTTTTTTCCAATAAATAAAACCTCTTATCCTCCCTTCAATTTTTAACATTTTTTCTATAAATTAAAATTAATTTATTAAGGTTAATATTCTTTACCTATATTTATTAAAAATTTTATTTAGTAATCATCAGTTCCATTGTTTATTTTTTTAATTTTTCACTTTTTAAATTAAATTATAAACCTTCTCACGGTGTTTTATTAATAATTAAAATTATGTATAAGTTAATGACTATTAAAGCACCATTTCTATAACTTTTAATAAGAATAAATCTTAAATTTAAGCACATTTCAATTACCTACGTAGAAAGTAAACAAGAAAATCACTGTTGAATAATAAATATTTTAAAAATTGACCGCCAATAAAAATAAGCAGAATGACTACGTGACTCAGTTAAGCGATATGACTAGCACTCATCATAACCTTTGCCTGTCAAAATCCAGTGGCGTCTATCATCTGACAATACCGTCAACACCGTGAAATTTTGGTGATCCAGTTTTATCTTTTAACTTTTGTTTTTCAATAAAAATATGCGATCTATATCGCATATTTATAAATATTAGTGCATAATATACTTTTGTGTTAATTCAAAAACCTTTCTATCATTTATTGTAGGAAATATATCCCGATTAATTGGAACTTAAGTTCTAATTAACAAAATGAGCAATTCTGTAATTAGAACTTTCCAAGTTCCAATTACAAAACATGGAGTTTAAACATGGAAATAGTTGAAAATATATTAATTGACAATTGGAAAAAAATACTTTAAAAATATGAAAATTATATAAACAATTGTTGGAAATAATTAAACATTGAACAACTAGATTGAAAATTGAAAGCAATAATTACAAAAAAAAAGGGGGAAAAAATTGAAAAATTAAGAAAATAATTAGAAATTGCAAAAAGGAATTGAATTTCAAAGAATAAACTTAAAATTGAAAAAAGAAGATAATTATTGAATATAGGATAACATAATTAAACAACTGCTTTTAAAATTAAAAAAATTTATTGCGATACTCGAAAAAAAAAAAATTTAAAAAAGGCGAGAATTTTTTTAATATTAAAGACAATAATTTAAAATTGAAAAATGAAATTTGAAGAAAATAGTTATAGAATTAAACAATTGTATTGAAATTTTGAAACAATTTTTACGAGTGAAAAAAATAATTGCAAATTGAATTAAACAACTGAAAAGTTAAAAATTAAATTAAAATTTGAATAAAAAATGTAAAATTGAAGAAAATATTTAAGAGTTTAAGAAAATAGTTGTAGAATTGAAAAACTGAATTTAAATTTAAAACAATTTTTATAATTGAAAAAAATGATTGAAAAAAGCCGAGAATTAAAGAAAAATTATAAACAAAAAAGTAAACTGGAAAAATTATTTAAATTTTTGAAAAATAATTGAAAATTAAAGAATTAAATCAAATTTTGAAGAAGACAGATTAAAAGGAAAATAACAAAATACAAAATTATCAAACATTAAAGAAAATAATAGACAAATGAAAAAAATTCGAAAACTGTCAAGAATAATCAACAAGAGATCAAAATAATTTAAAAAGTTAAAGAATAATTATAAAACTTCAAGAGAATGAATGAAAATTGAAAAAATTGTTGAAATTAATGAAAGTTGCGGAAAATGAATAATAAATTGAAAGAAACAGTTTATGACGAGAATAATTAAAGAATTGAAAAAAATATCTGAAAAATAACGAAAATAATTGACAACTGATAAGAAACTTCGACAAATCGCTAAATTAAAACAATTTTATAATTCAAAAAATCATTTAAAAATGAAAAAAATGACTATAAGTTGAAAAATGAAATTAAAATTTATATAATTTAATTGAAAATTCAAAAAAGTAATTTATAAATGCCGTGATTTATTAAATGTAGCAGAAAATAATTAAAAACTAAAAAATAGAATTGAAATTTGAAAAAAAATTCAGAATTGAAGAAACTAATTGAACATGTGAATTATAGTCATAGAAACTTATTGATAATCAAAAAAAAATGGACAAAAGGCAAGAATTTTTAATAATAAAGAAAAAAATTGAAAATTGAAAATTGAAAAATGCAATTGAAATTTGAAGGGAATAATGGAGAATTGAAGTAGATAGTTTTAGAATCGAACAATTGAGTTTAAATTTAAAAATTTTTATGAGTGAAACAAATAATTGGAAAAATCAGGGAATTTTTAAATGTAAAAGAATTAAATTGAAGTTTTAAGATAATAATTGATAATTGAAGGAAAAATTACAAATTGACGAAAATAATTGACAGTTGAAAAAAATTCGAAATGTGTCAAGAATAATCGTTATTAGAACAAAGTAATTTTAAAAATTAAAGAGTAATTATAAAAGTGGATGAAAATAATTATATTTGAAAAAGCTTTTTTCAAATTATGAATTTATTAATTGATAATCTAAACTAAAGAAAATTCTAGGAAAAATTTTAGGAAATACATGAAAATTGAAGAAATCAATTGGAACTTGAAGAACATATTAAATTTTCAAGAAAACAACTGATAATTGAAAAAAGGCGAGTATTATTGAATATTAAATAAAATAATTACAAATTGAAGAAAGGAATTGAAAAATTGAAACTCAACCGTTTTTACACTGCTTACGGACTTTACGGACCTTTTTTTAAAAAAACAGACTTTTACGGACCATAAGTAAATTTACGCACTCTTACGGGATTTACGGAGCTAGTTCGAGCCCTGCAAATGGTTTTAGGCTAAATGAGTTTTATGCTAAGTGCGTTTTATGTCAAACAGGTTTTATGACAAATGGGTTTTATGCCAAGTATGTTTTATGCCAAATGTTCTTTATGCTAAATGAGTTTTATGCCAAACAAGTTTTATATCAAACGAGTTTAATGCTGAATGTTTTTTTATGCCAAATAAGGTTTATGTTAAATGTGTTTTATGCTAAATGCGTTTTAGGGAATGTTCATGCGCCGCTAAAGTAGATACTATTATTTCGATACGTGAAACATAATGTATTTAAGATCAAGTGAATATTACCTAGAAGAAATGGTACTGCCATCAACAGGTAACGCAGTATAATTTCTGGCAATTGGTAAAGATGCGGTAATAATAGCTGGTCCGGCATAAAAACCGTGATTGGCATCAGGTGGATATTCTTGCCATTTTAAAAACAAATAATCAAAATCAATTGAAAATTTTGTAGTAGAATGAGGCGGCAATTGTAAAACGAGTTCTAGACAATAAGGCCTTTTCCTTTCTTTGCCGGGTATATAACGCTGTATCACTTTAGAAGAATTTATATTAATTAGTTTAATTTTTAACAATACATTTTTTAATTTAAAAATACACTTCTTACAGGGTTGAATACGTTTCCCTTTACAGGTAACTTTAGCTGTATGCAAGTACAATGACAAATACCATGGAATATTTTCTAAAAGAATAATATCTAATGGTTTCCAATGATTATTTTGCAATTTTGTTACTAAAATTCCTTTTTGTTGACCGTAACCTGTAATCATATTTTTATAGCACATTAAGGTTAACAAAATATATTAATTACGTTAGATAAACAAACTATTTACCATTGATATATCTGCTAGCTAATAGGATTGGAAGAAAGCCTTTGTTATCAAAGGTAGGTGAATTGTAATAAGCAGCAACATTAAACATTCCTTTAGATGCAAACGATTTAATATCATATAGGGCAATCATATTTTTTTGTCCACCACGGAAGCTGCTTACTCTAGCATTTGGCTCTGGTATTAATTTATAAGAATTAATTGTTTCATTAGTAGTGATGTCTACATATATATTACTCATAGTGGCAAGTGGACAGGCATCATTAAGTCCAGTACCGAATAACTTTCGGATAGACCAATCCTATTACAAATTTTTAACAAAGAATTAATTACAAAAATGCATAGTTTGGATGTGAATAAGATACAATAATGATTGAAAAGTGAAATTACAAAGAGTTAACTTACTTGCGGGTCACCTGCCAAAATGTCATAAACTAATGAAACTGTTTGACGAAGTTCAAGAGAAGTTTTTGTACAATGAGAATTTCGGCAAACTGAACGAAAATGTATTCCTATAGAATGGTAATTTGTGTTGTGAATATAAGCAGAATTCATTAATGTTGCTAATCCTCTCTGAAAAATGTCAGACGATAACAGAAAAAGTTCAAAGTCAATTCAGGGAGACTACACTGTGAGAAATTTGTATTGAATTTTCCTGTTGATATGTAAAGCGTTTATCAAGACCTTCCTGATAATATTACCAAATTTGAGAAAATTTGCATCGTTTCTCGGTGTAATCTGCCCTACAACGGAAGAATACACGTAAGAACCATTGTTCTCAATGGCGCTTACACGGAAAGAAGAAATCTTAAAAATATCTTAAAACTGTCTTAAAATAAAATACCAACTGGCTGATTTGTAATATTTATTAGACTTTCAAAATTAATTTTAAGATTTCTAAAGACTTTTTTAATAAATATAAAATAAATTACTATACTTATGAAAAAAGTCTTTAGAAATCTTAAAATTAATTTTGAAAGTCTAATAAATATTACAAATTAGCCAGTTGGTATTTTATTTTAAGACAGTATTAAGATATTTTTAAGATTTCTTCTTTCCGTGTACGTGTTTTCTTCGGTTGTAGAGCAGTACTGTTATCATACTGTATGAAATTTACACTGCGGGTCAATCGAAAATTACCGTATCTGTTTAATTTTCCACCGACAGTCGGTTGACATAAAATTACACAGGACGGTCCTGATAATTTTCATAAAAATATATAATCTAAAGTCTCAGGACTAGCGGTGGAAATTTAACAGGTTTGTTGAAAATTTTTAGTACCCTCGATGTAGTTTTCTAGATTAGATAAGAACTTTACAGTATTTTAATAAAATTAATATGAGGGTCCTGTGTAATTTTATGTCTACATAAATGGTGAAAATTTAACATTAAATTCTCAGACAGTGAACGTTCTTAATATTTTAGGTGATTCTTCAGAAATCAGTGACAAAATGTTTAGTATTTTAAGAATAATAATACGGAGAAATGTATACACTACCGTCGGAAATTGTCGGTCCGATCGATAAAAGTGGTTTCAATATCACAGTTCAAATCAAATCAGGATTTCTTGGTCAAAAAGTTAGATAGGGACTTGGGATTAAAATATTTGAGAATCTTATAAACTTCTGCTTCAGAAGGTCTACTGATTCATTATTTTTGGTTTATCAAAGTGATTATATTATTTGATGAGTTTGTATAAAAATTACCAAATTTTTCCAATATCGTTCGATAAGTTTAGCTCGTTGCCTGATCTACAAAAAGCGTACAAAAAATTTGAAGTTCCCCTTGTTTTTTTGCTGAATTGTAAGATTTAATTTGAGCTAAGAAAACTTGAAAAATATTAAGTGGTTCTCGAAGTGACTTAAAACGTTGGAACATATTTTCCTTCAGTCAGCGAGAACCGTGATTTTAACTTGAAAATTAAGGTTTTTTCCAGAAAAACTTTCGCACGTTTTGAGTCATATTTCAAGAACCACTTAATATTTCTCAAGTTTTCTTAGCTCGAACTAAAGCTTACAATTTAGCAAAGAAAACAAGGGGAACTTCAAATTTTTTATAGACTTTTTGTAGATCAGGCAACGAGCTAAACTAACCGAACGATATTGGAAAAATTTGGTAATTTTTATCCAAACTCATCAAATAATATAACCACTTTGATAAACCAAAAATAATGAATCAGTAGACCATGTGACGCAGAATATCCTGATTTGAATAAGGCTGTGTTTTTAAAACCACTTTTATCGATCGGGCCGACAATTTACGACGGTAGTGTAAATATTAAAACGTTTCAAAATTCCACATCTTTTTCATAATTTTCAGGTTCTGTAGGAGTCCTGTAAAAACCAAATTAAAATTATATTTGAAATTTAAGTTCCTAACCTTGGAATCACAGGGTAGTAATTTTTTAAACGGTGTTAAATTTTCAGTGCAAGCAGTTTCTCTAGGCAACGTTGCGTAACGAAAATAACGTGAATTATGTTTAAAACTTAAAGCGCTAGTTGGTTGCATACTAAAAGAAGGAGATAAACTGTTTGAACTATCTACAAAATTCAAAGAAGCACATAATAATCCAGCCAGTGAATTTGTCAGACTCATCCATTCTTTATCCACACTATAAATAATGAAAAAGTTAGAAATTAATAATAGTTAAAAGTATTATGAGTTTGTAAAACTTTTATAAAAATTAAAACAAGTAGATTAAACAAATTCCGAAAATCGTTGCACTTAATTCTTTACTTTGAAACATTTGGTTTGAACCAAGCAGAAATCTCTGCACCAGGACCTGCATTTTGAAATGGGTATCCCCATTTTTTATATCTCCAAAGCCCTTCCGTTAAAGTAAAATGTAATTCATCTATGTGATGACGACCTAATATTTCTCCTAGTCCTCTTGGAAATAAATGTGAATGTTGCACTGAAACAATTAATTGTACATATATTTTTTAAACAAGAGCATGAAACTGTTTAATAAATAGTTTTAAATTAATTTTTTTTTTAATTTTTAAAACAAAAAGTTGACGTACGTGTATGCAAAGTGTTTGTGGCTTCCCAAAGAGTAGTAAATTGAAAAAAAGCATATATATATCCACTAGGCAGTGGTTTCAACATTAATTCTTCGTCGAAAGAATCACTCTGAACATTTCCACAAGAAATTAAAAGTATTAATACAAAGCAGTATTTACGTTGTAGTAAGTTTCCCATTCTTATATAAAATTATATGCAATTTACATAAAGTGAAATAACCTAAGCAGCTACATACATTACAAACATTTTTATTTTTCTATTAAAATTATAATTTTTCATTGGATTTTAAAAATATTGTAAACTTTTTCTGTTCTATAAATTATTTGTTTGACTTAACCTTAAACAAATCATGTCAACTTGACTGACTCAACTTGCAGTGTTGCCAGACCCATGTTTTAGTTTTGCGGACGCGCAGGCGCAGAAATGCGGATTTTCGTTTCAAAACGCGGATTTTTTAAAAATTGTTTTTTTAAGCTAGTATTTGTTTAAACTGTTGTATATTTGATTTATTTGTATAATTTAAGAGTGTATAAATATAAATATAAACATTTTTTAATAAATAACTTAAAAAATTCATACTAATAATACTCATATTTTTATAATTTGAGTAATTAATTATACTGTTAAGTTAATAATTTTTATGTATAATATTCCTAACAAGAATTCTTAACGGTTATCAAATAACAATTCACAGTCACTCGCATACACTGACAAATAATTAAGAATTAAGCAGAAAACTGACAACCAATCCGAATATTCAGTTTTTTAAATTCTATCCATCTATATATTTTGATTGGTTCATAGCTTTTGCTTTATACATTTTGGCAGGTATGGGTAGCACTTAGCAATGCTTGTATGTATTTATAATTATGTGTCATTCACTAGACGTAAGGGCGCAATTACATGTCTGCGTCGAACGCTGCGTTCTTGCGTTGTATCTTGAGAGAGAGAAAGACAGACATATAGTCACATCTTTGTCACTCTCACCATTAAACGCAAAAACGCAACGTTCGACGCAGGCATGTAATTGTGCCCTAAGCCATGGTACGGAAGGTGTTTCTGCCTTCCTAAACAATTTTAACGCCTCATCACTGTTTAGTAGGGGAAAAAGTGGGTCAACTTCAAAATGCGGATTTTTTGGTAATCCGCTTTAGTCAAAGCGGATTGCGGATGGAGCGATCAAAATAGCCTAAAGCACAACGAATCGTAATCGCTAATCCTTAATCGTAATAATGAGAGAAAGCAGGACAGAGATATATATCTGTCCTACTTCCTCTCATTCTTACGATTAAGGATTAGCGATTACGATTCATTGTGCGTTAGGCTATTGCGGTGCAAAATGCGGAAATGCGGTGTCTCTGGCAACACTGGACTCAACTGAACTGAAGCCAGGGATGGGTAAAAGTGCTTTCTTCGAGGTTTTTTACGTATAATACGTAGAAAACGTATTATACGCAGAAAATTGCAGAAAACCTAGTTTTATACATGGCAATTTCTAACACATTTAAAAATAATTTTAATCAGATAAATATATTTAAATTTTTCAATATTGTACGCGACTAATCTTTCATTATTCATATTATTAAATAAATGATGCATTAATTCATATTTTAAATTTTAATTTCGCATACAAAAAACTCTTTAATTTGTTGGTTATGTTGCTCTTTCAAATTATTATCAACAATTTAACATTGAAATGTTTGTTGACACTGGTTAATTAACTTTAATAACAAATAAATTGTTATATTTTCCAACATTTATGTATAACTTATCGCTATTAAAAATTTATTTATCACAAAATTTGAAAATCCTGCATGTCGTAAGTCAAGATGTATAATACATTAAGTATGTAGAAAACTGTCGATGTATAAAACATAGTATAAAGATACGCTCCCAGCTCGGCGTCTGCCTGCCTGCGCGTGCAACCGATATGAGAGAGAAGAAGACGGAAATATAGTTCCGTCTTCTTCTCTCTCGTGTCGGTTGCACGCGCAGGCAGGCAGACATCGAGCTGGGAGCGTACCTTTATACGTGTAGAAAACCATGTATAGCCTAACGCACAATGAATCGTAATCGCTAATCCTTAATCGTAAGAATGAGAGGAGCAGGACAGACATATATCTCTGTCCTGCTTCCTCTCATTCTTACGATTAAGGATTAGCGATTACGATTCGTTGTGCTTTAGGCTTATAATACATCATGTATTATACATCCACATCCCTGACTGAAGCTGCAGTAAACACCAGAGATGGGAAAAGTAGGAATATTCTATTGTACGAAAAGAACAAGGATGGGTGCGTATTACGTCATGCATGGTGAGGGTAAAATCTCATGTGAGCAGAAAGCGTAAAACCGAAAGCAGAAAACATGAGAGTAAGAGAGTCAGTGATTAGGCCGTTTCCGAATTGCGTGTACTTGGGCATACTTACATGCATTTTCAAGTATATACTTGCGAAGTATATACTTAACCATCCTTGTTCTATGCATGTAAATATATGTGTAAGACAAGGATGGTCAAGTATATACTTCGCAAGTGCACTTCAATTCGAAAACGTACATGCTGACTGTCTCTCTCACTCTCATGAAATTCTGCTTTCGGTTTTGCGCTTTCTGTTCTCATGGGATTTTACCCTGATACAGTAAGCTTCCATTTAATTGACCTCCATTTTAAATTAACTTCAATAATATTTGAACTTTTTCGTACATTTTAAATGAACAAAATTATCCCTACCACACATGTGCACGAAAAGGGAAATTTTACATTTCACCTTAAGCCTAACGCAAAATGAATCGTAATCGCTAATCCTTAATCGTAAAAATGAGAGGAAGTAGGACAGATATATACAGGGTGGCCACAGTGTCAGGGAAAAAAAAATTTGTCAGGGAAAATTTCACGTAGACAAGAATTGAGAGGTTCTATATTCATTTAAAGTAATTTAAAATAGTCTATGCAAAAGATTTGATTAATTATGACGGATGTTCTTGTTTTTCATTTATATTATAAAATAATTTTATAATTATTCTTATTATAAGGGCATATCTCTGGAACCTTTAACTTTTATGTCCCTTGCATATATTTTGATAATTTTAATCAATTGTTACCTGGTTTTTGATGGAAATATTAACATTTGATACGATGAACTATTTCCAAAAGATTACACATTGATTTATTAAATAGATAAATAATTATTCCAAATTGAACATCCGATTTTTAACAATGTTTACTTGTCCCTAACCATACTTTCGAATGGTTTATACGTTGAAACTTTGTAATTAATAAAAATTACTAGTTAGATGACACATGTTTTTAAAGTTAATTAAACGATGAACACATTTGTGCATGAAAATTAATATTTTGTTTATTGTGAAGAAAGTTATATGTTTTTAAAAGTTGTCCCTCATTTTTAACCTTTTCGACCGTAATCGTCTTATTTATCATTTTTCTTGAATAAGACTATTGGCACACCAAAATAGTTTATGGAAAATAAAAGTTTAAATAATTAGAATTATTTTGAGACATACTAAATTGATGTGCTTCATGTCTTCAAAAAACTATTCTAATTTAAATAACAGAAAACACGTGTGTACAAAATTTGACAACGATCGTAATACGAGTGATACTTCACGAAAATGAAATAAAAGTATTCAAAAAGTACTTACATATATTTTTACGAGTACCATTTAACATTGTGTGAATGTGCTTTGAGAAAAAATACTTTATTGCAATGATAATGTAAAAATATTTATCAATTACGGTCGACCGTAATCGACCGAAATTTTTTAGAAAGAAATTTTTAAGTCTGAAGTTGCCGATTCTAATGTTTTCAACAGAAATTGTCATTAATTAAAACCTAAAGGTTAAGTTTTAATGTTTATTTCGAGATTGATTTTTACACAAAAATGGAACTTTATTCCTAGTGTAGTATTATTAATATTTTACTATTCTTATAAATATTGAAAATATTAAACAAACTTATCGTTTTTTAAAAATGATAACCCCTCAAGCAATTCATTTCAACTGTTTTTCATCCTAAAAAGCAACCACCTGTTGAATATTTTTATGTTACAGGTTAAAAATTATTTGTAATTTTAAATAATTTATATTTTCTTGAAGACAATTAGATTTATTTGTCCATTTGTATAATTTGAAAGCTTAGCACTTGAAGTTTATGTAGACAAAGTTTCAATACTGTGCTACAAAAAAAAATAAAATATTTTTTCTTTTTGAAAAGTTAAATGTTCCAGAGATATGCCCATAATTATTCTAATTATATTTAATAATTAATCTCTTTAATTCATTATAATTTAAATAAATTCCAAACGTCAATTAACTCACATTCCACTTTGTTCCAACTTTTAAATTTCAATTAATTTAAAATTAAATGCATATTAATTAATGCAAAATAATTAAATCTATTAATTGTTTTCCATATTCTCAATAATACTTTTTTTTACTTTTTACAATATTTCTAAGAGATATTACATTTTTGAAACTGTTTAGTTTTTATCTTATAATTTCATATTTTTACCAAATTTTAAGATTTTTTCTCATTTTACTTTTGATATTTTTTTGTATTTGTGTTTGTATTTTAGAATTTTCTTCATTTTATGCAAATTATTTAATATTATTTTACACAATTTTGTTATAATAACTATAATAAGATTAATTAATTGTTATAATAAATAAACTATTTATTTCGTAATTTTCATAATTATTTCCATATTTCTAAAAATAAATACACTTATTTTTTTGTAAATTTATTCAATTTGTTTTCATATCTTGTTTATTTTTTCCGAGATTTTTTGCAAACTTACTTATTCTTGCCTAAGATTTATAGATTTTCTTTAATTTTTCTTAATTTATTGTTGGACTTGTTGTAAGTGTAATATTTTAAAAAAAAAATTTGGTTTAATCATAGAGATATAAGAATAGAGTGCGCGAGTCATACAATTTCCCATGCGAGGCAGCGTCAGCTCGATAAAAAGAGATAACCTCTGTTCTATTGACCCCCTGTCGCAGCTTGTCTAACTCATGCTTCATGTGAGTAAGACAAGCGGCAACATATAATATAATCTTTATTTTTATAAAGACTGTACCTGTATAGTTTATTTAATATTGTGACAACATATTTGTATGATTTTAATATTAAGGTATTAGTCGCGTAAAATGATTTTCGTCAGATTTTTTTAAAACTTTGTATCTGTATTCATGAGGTATTTATCTATGAAATGAGATCTATCCTATTAATGTTGACCACTTCTGAGCTTCAAAATATTAATTCAAAGTTTATACCTTTTACATGCAATAGCACAAAATGCAAGTAAAAAATGTCTCTTATATTCAATTATAAAAAAACAAGTCGTCAGTTTTTCAAATAAAACTACTAAGTTACACATTGAGATAAAATAAATCCTTTAAAAAAAAATTAATTTTATTGACCACGCCGTATAAAAAATACAATAATTTAAAAATTCATAATTTTTCATTTTCACGTGGTTTCATTGAAAAATGTCGAAAACGTGTAAGCAATACATCACGATAACTTATAGTACCTGACTCAAAATCGTGAAAATTACATATATTACATTAGAAGAGGTCACAAGGAAGCAAGTGAGTTGATATAAAAGTTTATTTTTTGTTCTTTTTATTTTGCGGGAGTTTTGCGGGAGTTTTGCGGGAGCATTTACGCGACTAATACCTTAATTTAAACACTTTTTTTTACAGAATAACTAGATTATCATTACTAGAAATCCTATAAAGTCATTCAAATTGATCTACAAAGTGTTAATAAAAGTTATTGAAATAATTTTGTGTCTAATCCTAGAAAATTATTGGTTATATAATGTCTGGATCATTTTAAACTAAGTTAAGAAGGTTTTAAATATATTTATTAACAAGATCTTGTTAATAATTCCAAACTATCTATGAAGATTCCTCGAGGAATGTTCATAGATAGTTTGGAATAATATTATATGTGAGAGAAACAAATCGAGACCAACGTAAATATGGTAGTTACCGGCATAATTAAAATAACAATATTTTTTAAACAACTAACTAGTTAAAAAGACTAAAATTTTGTAATATTTTAAATATTAAGCTTTCTGTCAATTTTTTTAATTCCTATATGTAAAAAATTATTAATCACCTGACATCTTGCCGAAACTTGTTAACGTGTCGCAGATAGGGTTGTAAGCTGTGAATCGTTTCATTGAAACATTGAAACTTTCATTGAAAGTTTCAATGTTTCATGGACGAAAGTTTCAAAGTTTCATGAAACTTTGAGTGAAGGGGATAGAATTTAAATTTCGCGCCTTTAAATTTATTTGTCAAGTAAGGTAAGGTTAGTTTGCCCATGTATTTGCGCCATATTGAAACTTTAAAATGTTTCATGAAGCATTGAAACTTTCATGAAACATTTCAATTAGGAAAGTTTCATGAAACTTTTCAACCCTAGTCGCAGAGAATGCTATTATGAATATTAGAAATGTTAAATATTGTTAAATAACATATTAAAGCTTTATTTCCTGTTTAAACAACTTTTAAAGGACAATTAATTGTACTTAAATGTATAATATTAAAATTGTATGTGATAAATAGGTTATGTTACGCTGTTTACAAAGTTCACGTCAGCCCCCTGAATCTCGCGTTGAAACGCATAGAATAAGCCTAAAGCACAATGAATCGTAATCGCTAATCCTTAATCGTAATAATGAGAGGAAGCAGGACAGAGATATGTGTCTGTCCTACTTCTTCTCATTCTTACGATTAGCCTAAAGCACAATGAATCGTAATCGCAAATCCTTAATCGTAATAATGAGACGAAGCAGGACAGAGATATATATTTGTCCTACTTCCTCTCATTCTTACGATTAAGGATTAGCGATTACGATTCATTGTGCGTTAGGCTATTAAGGATTAGCGATTACGATTCATTGTGCGTTAGGCTATAGACTGTCATGAGAGTCGACGGGTGACTGTAGATGGCGTTGGATGTCACCTAGGCTGAGATTTGAAAAAATACAGAGACAATTTGATAAAAATCAAATATTTGATTAATTAAACTATTTTAAAACGTGTTTTCAAGTAGATATCTGAAGTTTATAAGATACTAGATATAAATATAAATAACTTTTATTTAAAAAAAGGAAAGAAACGTATTTTTAAATTGAAAATCAGTATACAATTTCTGATGAGGGAAATGTTTATTCAACTTTTACGGGAAAAATAAATTATACAGACCATATAGACATTAGAATAATATTTATATGAAATGTTTATTATGTATTGGGATAAAGAATAACAGTCTATTTTAATTTTCAAAACTTTAATAAAAAATAAAATATTAAATCTATTAAAAATAAAACTGATGTATCTAATTATTTTTCAAGTGAAATAAGAAAAAAAGTTTTTATCAAGAAATAAATATATATTTATTTTAAGGGCAAAAAGCAATAATAATTTATTATTAATTTACATTTAAATAGTTTTCTTATACTTGTTCGTTTCCCAGATGGAAAAAATGAATAAAATTTTTATAAACACATTTTATTGCAATTTGAGTTTATGTACTTTGTATAAAAACATTATATTCTTATAATATTATATAATACTAGGGGGGCTTCGCCCCCCTGCGCGCTTCGCGCGCCAACCCCCCTACTTTTAACTTTAACCTTCTTTAATTTAAGTTTTAATTCAATTTTCACTTTTAAAATTTAAAATAAAATTAAAAGTAAAATTGTATTTTAATACAATAATAAAATACATAAATAACTATATTCATTGAAATTTAGATTCTCTAATTAAAATAGATATACTTATATAGTTAATTATTTGAATTAATTTTTATCTAAGGTATATTTTTATATAAAAATAAATGCTAATATACTGGAGTTATATCAAACAGTTAAAATTTGTAAATACCCTATGGAAAATTTGCCGATGCTCAACATCGCCCCAAGCTTGGGCTAATATTGGTCTAATATTGGCCAAGCTTGGGCCAAGCTCTAGTCGATTGTCATTTTCCATAGGGTAGATTTACCTTTATTTTAATTTAATAATACTTTTTATAGATTGGTTTTTAACCAAATTCTTTTAAAAAAACTTTAGGTTATTTAATTTTCATAGAATTTATTTCCAAAATGCACTGCAAGGAGGTATAATAAGCTTTAAACTTTATCACAAACCAATTTTACATCTCACCTGAACTAAAAATTTATTAGAATATTTTAAATACACTGATACTATCTTTTGAAGTTTTTTTTTTTACATCTTGATCCAAAAGTTAGATAGAAGCTTGACGCTTTAAAATAAGCTTCCTAAATTTTCCAACTTGAAATTTCTATCTTAAATTAGGATCAAAATGTAACAATTTAAATTTAGTTGTATTTTTTCAAAATTTTCTTCTATCGATCTGTTCGTCATTTTTTAACAGTTGTTTATTATAATTAATTAAAAATAAGTTAAGTTAATACAAATTTTAACTTTAAAATTTTACCCAATTCTTTCGGGAAAATGTCCGTTTGAATAGGCCATTCAACAGTTTCGATTCGGGATTTCGAATTCGATAGTACTGAATTCTTTCGGGAAAATGTCCATTTGGGATAGGCCATTCGGAAGTTTCGATATTTAAGATTTCGAATTTGGTAAAATGGGCATGTCCATTTTCCCGAATTCATATATATATATATATATATATATATATATGACATATATATATATGTCATATCTAAAATTCCTGAAACTGCGGCGGCGGCGGCGGCAGCGAAATCTTTTTATAATATAGAGAGATAGAGAGATGTATATACTATAATTATTATATACAATGTATATTAATTTTATTTAGAAATAATAAATAGTTAAAATTTTTTTTTTTTTTAATTATATATAATATTTATATAAAATCAATATTCATTGTATATAATTTATATTGTATACATATATATTATATAATGTTTATATGGGGGATTATTTCTTAAGTGTCACAGGTCCGAAAAGCAAGTTTATTCTATCGGGCTGAAACTTGGACAAAATGTTGTCCTATTGAATAGTAATGAATAAAAAAAAAATCTTGACTATAGAAGAAATATTAAGATTGGGGGAGGGGATGAAATTTTTGATTTTTTTAAAAAACTGTTTACTTTGATAAAATTTTTGTTCTTATAATTTAAATTGAAAAAATTCTTGTACTACCAGTTTCGATAGATTTTTTCACGCTCTTTCGATCGGTCTTATTGTTTTTTACGAGAAAAAAATTTTTGATCCCTAAAAATGGAAAATAAAAATAAAAATGACTTTTTCTTCAAAAAGGACAATTTTTAATTTTTTTTTAATTTTTTTAAATGAAAGCCCTACTTTTTTCCTATAAAAAATCTTTGGAGTAAAATGTTGGATGAGAACTCCTAATCATCGAAAATAAATGTTGAATAGAACCTAACGCCTGTGACGCTCGCTGCCACTAGCACACACTGTGGCCAAAAGCACTATTTTTGATAAAAATCAGCCGACAACTCAAAAATGAACCGATTTTAATTATTTTTTTTTAAATACTTAAGAATGTTTGTACTATAACGCTTAACTGCTACAAAATCAAGATTTTTTTTATAAACTAAAATAAATGTTAATAACTTTTAAAAAGTAAAAAATTGATTTTTGAGAAAGTGATTTCCAGATACTTTGATGCAAGAAACTATATAAACTTATATATTTTACACACAAATTTTGTCTAAAATATTTTTAAATGGTTCCAGTTATAACACAACAATTTTTAATTTGTTTAAACAACCTTAGTTAACAAATAAATAACTTCCAAACTTTTCCTACCTTAGACTTCGTTTCTTTTGTAAAACTAATTAATTACTATTGGCCTAGAGTTCTAATACAGTTGGGGATAATTTCTAACAATTTTTAAATTGTTTAAACAATCTTAGTTAACAAATAAATTACTTTTAAAGTTTTCTTTATTTAGATCTTGTTTTTTTGTGAAATTAATTAATTACTATTGGTCTAATATTCTAATACATTTCAGGTTGTTTATTAACAAATTGTAAATTGTTTAAACAATCTTAGTTAACAAGTAAATTACTTTGAAAGTTTTCTTTACTTAGATTTCCTTTGTTTTGCAAATTTAACTGATAACTTTTGGCCTTGTTATCATAGAGTTTAAGATGTTTAGTAATCCTTAGATTTGGATTCTTTTGCAAATTTAATTATTAAGTATTGGCCTAGATTTATAATACAGTTTGAGATGTTTTCTAACAATTATTCTATTGTTTAAACTATATCTTAGTTAATTATTAATTATTACTGAACATCTTAAACTTTATGATAAATCAAGGCCAAAAGTTATCAGTTAAATTTGCAAAACAAACGAAATCTAAGTAAGGAAAACTTTCAAAGTAATTTATTTGTTAACTAAGATTGCTTAAACAATTTACAATTTGTTAATAAACAACCTGAACTGTATTAGAATATTAGACCAATAGTAATTAATTAATTTCACAAAAAAATAAGATCTAAATAAAGAAAACTTTAAAAGTAATTTATTTGTTAACTAAGATTGTTTAAACAATTTAAAAATTGTTAGAAATTATCCCCAACTGTATTAGAACTCTAGGCCAATAGTAATTAATTAGTTTTACAAAAGAAACGAAGTCTAAGGTAGGAAAAGTTTGGAAGTTATTTATTTGTTAACTAAGGTTGTTTAAACAAATTAAAAATTGTTGTGTTATAACTGGAACCATTTAAAAATATTTTAGACAAAATTTGTGTGTAAAATATATAAGTTTATATAGTTTCTTGCATCAAAGTATCTGGAAATCACTTTCTCAAAAATCAATTTTTTACTTTTTAAAAGTTATTAACATTTATTTTAGTTTATAAAAAAAATCTTGATTTTGTAGCAGTTAAGCGTTATAGTACAAACATTCTTGAGTATTTAAAAAAAAACAATTAAAATCGGTTCATTTTTGAGTTGTCGGCTGATTTTTATCAAAAATAGTGCTTTTGGCCACAGTGTGTGCTAGTGGCAGCGAGCGTCACAGGCGTTAGGTTCTATTCAACATTTATTTTCGATGATTAGGAGTTCTCATCCAAAATTTTACTCCAAAGATTTTTTATAGGAAAAAAGTAGGGCTTTCATCCCAGTAAAGAAAGAATTTTTGGACAAGCGAAAAGGTAAGTTGAACAAGCTTCATGTTCAACTTGCCTTTTGCCAATAGGAAGGTTGGACTGGTTGTTCAACCTGCCTATGCGTTATGTTCAACTTACCTAAATATTTAATACGTTAAATAAGACGGAAATATGAATTGAATATTATTTAAAATACACAGAATTACGTAAATATATGTCGATTTATTGTGAAAACATCTTGTTTTAGAAGAAAATAAGCGTTTCATGAGAAATATAGTAGTGCAAAAATATAGATACATTGCAGGGGCCAGAGCCAGAGTTGCCAGATTGGGCTACAAAGCGCGATTTGGGCTATTTTTTGCGATAATAACGCGGCTCAAATTTGAATTTCGCTTCAAGTAGCGAATTGGGCTATATATTTTTTTTAAATTGCGTTTTTTGGGCTATGTTGGAAATTGTTCTATTTATGTGGAAAAATGTATGTACTTCTTTAAAAAACAATAATACTAATAACAATTTTTCATACATCATATTAAAAAACTACATGTGACAGAAATCTTTTTTAATTTTTTTTTTTTTTTTTAGAAATTGAATGCATTTATGCACTTTCGATACATATTTTTTTCTGAAAATATGTAAATAAAATAACGCGATTTGGGCTACATTTGGAGTTTCCTGTGCGTTTTTGGGCTTTTAAAAGTAAGGCGGTTTTTGGGCTACGCCAGTGCCTCCTAATCGCGGTTCTCAGTACCAAAAATCTGGCAACTCTGGCCAGAGCGTGTCATCGATAAAACGAAAATGTCAAGACGGTCAGAACATTTGGGACGGAAAAATACTTTGCATGGTAATTTTGCAAGTATTTTTTTTACAGTGTACCCTAGTACTTCGTATCAGACTTCACCCTAAAATAACATGTTACATGTTTTGGTATTATTTCTACTTTCCAAAGACTTATATTACAGGAACTTTCTAAAGTAAAATTATAATACTGTCGCAATTTTTCTGAAGTATTTTTTACAGTGTAATAAACGCTCCTACTTCCATAGTGGTAAAATTACCGCATCATTTTTTTCAGTGTGTCAGTCAGAAGACTAATTCTATTGAATACATAAGGTTCGGTTATTATTTTAATATCTTTTATTTTGTAGCAAAAATGTATAAAGCTAAGTTTGTTAAATTGAACAAACTAAGCGGTTTTTTTTTAAGTTTTAAGGCTGTTGGAAGGAGAAAATTTGCAGTGGTCTTCAAACACTTTCCCCTCCGCTGGTCGAAAATTTGGACTTATGATTTTTTTTAAAAAAACCCAGACACTTTTTTGAAAAAATGGCTCTGGCTGACCATAGTATTTAAGATAAGGAATTTTTTAAAACTTTGTTTTAGTCGAACCGGTGTTCCAACGAGCGTCAAAATGATCCCCCGTTTTGACATTGACAGATTTTTTGTAGAAGATGGCCGCCCCACGTCACCTGACCATATGGCAGGCCGGAAGTAGCGTCACCGTTACCATGGATTCGACTCGGGCTATGACAAGATGGACTCCGCACTCTGATCTGTCAGTTTTGATGTCGAACGTGGAGATAATTTTCTCGCTCGTGGGATCATCTGTTCGCATAAAAGAAACATTGAAAAATTTCCTTATCTCAAAAACTTTGGCAATAAAAATATTTTTTCCATAAAAGTGTCTCGATTTACAAAACACTGGACACTTTTTAATATGATGATTATTTTTTTGTCCAATTTTGGGGAATGAGGAATTTAGAAAAAATTAATTTTTCACGAATAGACATTTTCATGAGTGGAAAAATTAAATTCAAATTTGTCATTGAAACTGACAGATTGTAGCAGACGGGTCAGAAAATGTGTCAATGTCAATATTTAATCAAGTCAGAGTATAGTGCTTGATAAATACATTGCCCAGAATTTGATTGAAAAATAAAAAGATTGAAGAAACTTGCTGGAATTTTATGAATTAGGGGTAATAGTGGAATTATTAATCAAGAAAGACTCCTGTTTTTCTCAGTGTGAGAACACTTTTCGAAGAAAACGAAAAAACACTACAAATTCACACGATAGTTGCCATTTGTTTTATAAAACACTAGACACTTTTATACAGGAAAATTACTTTTTTGCCAAACTTCGCAGGGAATGGGGAATTTGAGAAACACAATTTCACCACGAGCGAGAAAATTATCTCCACGTTCGACATCAAAACTGACAGATCGTAAACAGAGTGCGGAGTCCATCTTGTCATAGCCCGAGTGGAATCCATGGTAACGGTGACGCTACTTCCGGCCTGCCATATAAGAATGGAGCGTGCAAGAGGCCTGTTTTTGCGTGAGATGGTTCTCATTGGATAAAGAGAGTCAGGTAGCGTCCCAAGCATCCCTTGTCGCCTTTTGTCTTATTAACATAAAGCATGAGTTAGACAAGCTGCGACAAGGGGTGCTTGGAACAGAGGTTGTCTCTTTTTATGGTTCTCACGCTGCCTCCCCACACAGCACCAGAAATTCCCTGAATTTCCCCTGAATATTGGTCCACATTTCCCGAATATTCGAACCTAATATTCAGGGAAGTTTCGTGGAAGCATCAAAATGTCCGCCATAAAGAATATTGGACGCTAAATTTCCCTGAAAATGTATTTCTAATTTTCAGGGAATTTCCGCATCTAATATTCCTAGAATATTCAGGGAAAGTTAAAAAAAATTTCCAAAATTTTTTTGATCTGGTAATTGATAAAAATTGTATGTCATATTTGGCACCCGTAGGATTCTAGAACATTAAAAACTACTGCGCAGCCGTAAGTGTTACAGAAACCAAGTTCGACCATTGCGCATCATGTACATACAGAAGATTTACGAATACTGTGAATATTGAAGGGATATTAGATGCGGAAATTCCCTGAAAATTAGAAATACATTTTCAGGGAAATTTAGCGTCCAATATTCTTTATGGCGGACATTTTGATGCTTCCACAAAACTTCCCTGAATATTAGGTTCGAATATTCGGGAAATGTGGACCAATATTCAGGGGAAATTCAGGGAATTTCTGGTGCTGTGTGGGTCGCATGGGAAATTGTAGACTCGCGCACTCTATTCTTATATCTCTATGGTTTAAATTGTTGCAGCAAAAGCCGAAAGCACAACGAATACGGTTACGGTAGCAGGGCATGAGATAATAAAGGACAGAGACTATTTCTGTCCTTTTCTGTCTCATGCTCTGGTCCCGTAACCAGGGATGTAAAGTTACGTGTAACTTGGAATTTTTTACGTAAATTACGTAAAAAATGTAATTTACGTAAAAAACATGTAAAAAATGTAAAAAAATATGGCGAACAACTGGTTCTTAACTTTTATTGCTGTTCATGGTCCTATTTCCTTTTTTTTAGTATAAAGGAGAGTTTTTACCACTAACAGTTCATTGGTTTTTCGTTTCTTGGTATTTTTAGAATAGTTTTCACAAACCGGAAATTATGAAATAAGGTACATTTGTTTACTTAATTACACATTGCCGCCATCTTGAAAACGTAAATTACGTTTTGTAAAGAATTAAGCATGTAAATTACCTATGTAATTTACATGTAAAAAACTACGTAATTTACGTTAGGTAAATTACCTTTACATCCCTGCCCGTAACCGTATTTCTATCTGCTTAGGCCTAAACACTATAGCCCAGGGATGGGTAAATGTAGAAAACTCGAGGTTTTCTACGTGTAATACATGAAGGACGTATTATACGTAGAAAATTGTAGAAAACCTAGTTTTTTACGTGAACTTTGTAAACAGTGTAACATAACCTATTTATCACATACAATTTTAATATTATACATTTAAGTACAATTAATTGTCCTTTAATAGTTGTTTAAACAGGAAATAAAGCTTTAATATGTTATTTAACAATATTTAACATTTCTAATATTAATAATAGCATTCTCTGCGTCCCCACACAGCACCAGAAATTTCCTGAATTTTCCCTGAATATTGGTCCACATTTCCCGAATATTCGAACCTAATATTCAGGGAAGTTTCGTGGAAGCATCAAAATGTCCGCCATGGGGAATATTGGACGCGAAATTCCCCTGAAAATGTATTTCTAATTTTCAGGGAATTTCTGCATCTTATATTCCTAGAATATTCAGGGAAAGTTGAAAAAAATTTCCATAATTTTCTTTGATCTGGTAATTGATGAAAATTATATGTTATATTTGACACCCGTAGGATTCTAGAACATTAAAAACTACTGCGCAGCCGTAAGTGTCACATGAACCAAGTTCGACCAGTGCGCATCATGTACAGTGAATTTACGAATACTGTAAATATTGAAGAAATATTAGATGCGGAAATTCCCTGAAAATTAGAAATATATTTTCAGGGAAATTTCACGTCCAATATCCCCCATGGCGGACATTTTGATGCTTCCACGAAACTTCCCTGAATATTTGGTTCAAATATTCGGGAAATGTGGACCAATATTCAGGGAAAATTCAGGGAATTTCTGGTGCTGTGTGAGTCACGTTAACAAGTTTCGGCAAAATGTCAGGTGACTAATAATTTTTTACATATAGGAATTTAAAAAATTGACAGAAAGCCTAATATTTAAAATATTACAAAATTTTAGTCTTTTTAACTAGTTAGTTGTTTAAAAAATATTGTTATTTTAATTATGCCGGTAACTACAATATTTACTTTGGTTTCGATTTGTTTCTCTCACATATAATATTATTCCAAACTATCTATGAACATTCCTCTTGTTAATAAATATATTTAAAACCTTTTTAACTTAGTTTAAAATGATCCAGACATTATATAACCAATAATTTTCTAGGATTAGACACAAAATTATTTCAATAACTTTTATTAACACTTTGTAGATCAATTTGAATGACTTTATAGGATTTCTAGTAATGATAATCTAGTTATTCTGTAAAAAAAGTGTTTAAATTACTATTAAAATCATACAAATATGTTGTCACAATATTAAATAAACTATACAGGTACAGCCTTTATAAAAATAAAGATTATGTTATATGTATCCCGCTCATTCAGTCACGTGATAAAACGTAAAATACATCACGTAGAAAATTAAGGACGTAAAATACATAGTATTATACGTTGTAACGAGGAATCTGCCTCGTTAAATAAATAATTTTAAATGATTTAAATATTCTTAATACTTTTAGTTTCACTTACTGTGGCTCGCAAGATGGCGGCTCCAGCCGTCTTTTCAACCCTTGGGAACCACAATGAGAACCTGCCAACTACGCTCTTTCAGCTGACAGGCGACCCGCGAAGACCGTTTTATTTTAATTTGAATCAATCTCCGGGTTAATTCAGGCGCCAGGTGAAGCTTTCTTCACCCGGACTCCGCGAGCTGAAAAGTAAAACGAACTATGGCGGTTGCCCGCCTGACCCGCGTGCTTCTACAAGTTGAGACTCCGTTCTCAGAGGGAGAACGAGCTGAGAGAGAGAGTGTTTCACTAAACTAATTAAACTATAAAAAAGGAAACAAATTAGATGAAATATTTAACTTTAATAAATGTAAGAAAAGGTATTATAGGATCCCTATTACAATTTGTTTTCCCTCGGCACAGCTCTACCGGAGGATGCGTCAAGCACGGCGGCTACCGCTGGACCCGCACTCAGGAATATCGTCGGGAACTAACCTCTTAATTTCTCCATCAAATCGCTCCAATAGTCCATCTTGAATTTAAGCTTATCTCTCGAGGTTATGGCACGTCCGGACACCTTCGACTTGACCTGGGGCTGCACAAGTCGACGAGAAAATTTCCCAAAAGCGTTCTAGCCACCTTCTATCTCGGTTGTCGGCACACACTGAAGCTGGGACTGGAGAAATTCCCCTAGCGCCTGAATTTCTCCCAGAGCTAATACGCGCGACGTCATTGGCTACCTGATCGCGCGTGGTCTGCTCTGATTGGTGGTTCGTCGCCTTCCCGCTGTCGCTGTTCCACTTGCCGGGAGGTGCTGTCGCCTAGCGCCCTTTGCCCAAAGTATCAGTGTCGTCTGCCTCGATATGTCAACAATCCTGGTGCCGTGATTGTTGACAATTTCGCCACTTTGCCAGTTTTCCAACAACCTGGCTGTTAGTTCCTCAGGTCCTTGGCCATGTTCCGAGTACAAGTCTTCTCCCAGTTGCCGGTGAGCCCATGCCAACTTCTGGACTCAGAATTTCTACGCCTTTCGTATACCAGTGCGATTTCACCAGGTGTCAACCGTGCCAGGTTGACTAGGATTGTCGTGGTTCCTCATCCTCTTGTTGGTTTCCTCTCCTATTGTCCCCCCCTGCAGAGCTGTGTTTTGGGTGTATTTTAAACTAACCTCAAAGTTTGTTTACGATAATCTTTCTATTTTACATCGTGGTGGAGTGTGTGTCGAAAGCCGGGTATTTCTGGAGTCGCGACCGGGAATTTAACACTATTTCGGTTTGGCTTCGTCGATGCTCAGGTATGCCGTTTACATCACGGTTGATTTAATCAAAATCTCCGTTACAACTCCCCTGGACTTTCACAGACGTGAACCTAGTAAAAGATAAAATTTTTGCATTTCCGAAAGTAGAAAATAGAAACTTTTTGAAAAAAAGAAGGTCAAAGAAGAGAAAAATGTTGATTTTAGGTGTTTTAGGTGATTTTTCTAAAAAAAGGGGAAAATAAGGGGAAAAGGGGGAAAAAAGGGGAGAAATTTTTCCCCGGATTTTTCGAGGTACAATCAAAAGGAAATTTTTAAAGGAAAATCAAACCAAGTGGAAACGCTTTTCTGTAAAACTACACACTTTTATTACAGGTCTCAACCATCAAACAAATTAAAACGGAGGAGTATATTTAAAGAAAAGAACAATAAACTAATGAGTCCCCCATAGAGGGGGCTACTTAGAAGAAGAATAAGGGTTTAGGGATTACTAGTTGAAGGGGTGTCTTCAGATCTTAGGATTTCACCCACCTCCCCCTCTCTAGGTTCTCGGTCACGGTAAGGGTCAAGGAGTTTGACCGGGAACCTACTTACTAACCGCCCGTCTTCGGTTCCTATCTCGTAAACAGATGGCCCTACAACGCGAACGATTACGAACGGTCCCTGGTTTTTACCTCCGAAGCTTTTCCTGATTCCCTTACGCCCTGACGACACGACTTCGACTTTACGCATAACTTTTTCCCCTACTTCGAAGACTGCGTGACGAAGCCGTTTATCGAAGTATCACTTCTGGCGTCCGAACGCGTCTTTGTGATGGAGCGTTACGAGGTCCTGCAACTCCTTCAGGCGCAACATTCTTCCCTGCCAGGGCCGGATTTATATGTAGGCAAACTAGGCAACTGCCTAGGGGCCCCCACCAAAAAGGGCCCCCACCAGCTATAAGATTTTCCACAAAAATAACTTCGAAAAATATTTTTAGGCATTTAAAAATCTGAAAAAACCCAGTAAGAAAAAGAGAAAATTAAAAAATATTGAAATTTTATGATTTTCGAAGAAAAAGAATAACTGTTCAATCTTTTTTAATACCCTTTTTGTTCAATCTATTCGAATCCGGTGATATCACCAACTTTTATCGAAAAGTCAATTTTTACTAATACGTTTCTTAATATTTTACAATCCAAATGAATCCCTTTATAACGAAAAAATAAAATGTATATATTTTAATACCCACAGTTCATATTATTGAATCCAAATGAATCTCTTTATAATGAAAATAAAATTCAAATAAAATGAATATTTTCGAATGCCCACTTTGTATAGTATATACAGTTCTTTAAATTTGTATAACATTATTTCTTCATGTTTGATTTTAATAAAATTAATCTAAAAAAATTGAGAAAGCTTAGTTACATATTTAAGAAATTGTTTTTTACCTTATATTTGATTTAGAGAAAACAAATATTTGAATATTGTTTAGTATAACATTTACTATTCTTATTATTTATATAGGTTACATGAATCTGAACTGTAGGTATTCCAGAATATACCTTTTTTCATTATAAAGGGATTTATTTGGATTAAGTAAATCTGAATTAAGTGTATTAAAAAACACTCATTTTATTATTTTATTTATAGGAAAAATCATTTCGAATAAATAAATCTGAACTGTGGGTATTAGAAAACATACACTTTTTTTCATTATAAAAGGGTTCATTTGGATTAAATAAATGTTAACTGCCGGTATTAAAAAATATTAATTTTTTTTTAATTATAAAGGGATTCATTTGGATTTAATAAATCTGTATTGCGGGTATTCTAAAATATTCGTTTTACTTTTTTCTATTTTTATTAGAAAGGGATTTACTTGGATTCAATTAATCTTAACTTGGATATTACAAAATAATAATTTTTTTTTTAATTATAAAGGGATTCATTTGGATTTAATAAATCTGTACTGCGGGTATTCTAAAATATTCGTTTTAATTTTCTTTTATTTTCATTATAAAGGGAATTACTTGGATTCAATTAATCTTAACTGTGGATTTTACAAAATAATAACTTTATTTTTCTTATTATAAACGCATTCATTTTGATTGAAAAATATTTAGAAACGTGTATTAATAAGGATTGATTTTCGAGTAAAAGTAGATGCTACCGCCGGATACACATGTATTGGACAAAAAAGGTATTCAAAAGTATTAACAAATTTTAATACTTTTCAATTCCTCTCTTATTACTGGGACTTTTATAAAATAATTGTAAGTTTTTAGAAATTCAAAAAGCCCGCTCATTAAAAAAGTGTCAAGTTTTGAAACTGCTTTTTCGACTTGAGTAAATTTCGGAAAAATCCATTCCTTGCATAGGCCCCCACCAGCGTCTGCCTATGGCCCCATGCTTGGTAAATCCGGGCCTGTTCCCTGCCATTCATCACGATCTGGTGGGGTCGGATCCGTCGGTTCTTCCACTCTCCGACGCAAATTGTTGTAGGGACGCGGTTCTCTGGCTGTGTTCAAATACGCGGGACTAAAACCTGTCGTGCTGTGCACCGCCGTGTTATACGCGAATCTGAGATCTTTGTGGTAGACGTCCCAACTCCGGTGGTTCTTGTTGACATACGCGGAGATCATCGTTTTGAGTACCCGGTTCACCCTTTCTACCGGATCTGCCTGAGGGTGGTAGACTGGCGTGAATGAGTGTCAGATGCCGTATGTTTCTGTCAACTCTTGAAACGCATGGTTGACATATATTCGGTACCATTATCCGACTCCAGTACTTCCGACGCTCCCCAACGATATAGGATGTATTCCTCGAACGCTTTTATTATTGTCTCTGCATTGGCTTTTCTCATCGGTGCTATTATTTCTATCCACTTCGTGAATAGGTCCTCGAAGACTACGAGATATTCAAAGCCAAGTGACGTTTTTGGCCAGGGTCCCATGACATCTGTTGCTACGACTTGCCAGGGTTGCTCTACGACACGGCGGGTCATCAGTCCAGCTGGTGGACGCTGATCAACCTTGATTGGCTGGCACGTGTCGCACGTGCGCACCCAAGCTTTTATGTCTCGGAACATTCCTGGCCAATAATATTGGTTCGAGGCTCTCCGGTATGTCTTGTGAATTCCAAGATGCGCGGCTTGTGGATCAGCGTGGACCTCTTCGAAGACTTCCTGTCTTCGTTCGTGAGGTACCACTAGTTTCCACGCATCAAGATCGTCGATCACTGAGTCAATTAGCGGATTTGGGCGGAAGCGATACAACAGACCGTCTGTAATTTTCCAGCCATTGAACTTTCTGGGGGTTTCCTGCACTTCTCGAAGTCGCTGGCGGTACCAATCGTCCATGACCGGGTCTAAGGCTGCTATCGGTAAGGCTGCCTCCTCCTCGTACATCCGAGATAGGGCGTCAGGGACTAAATGTTCTGAGCCTTTTCGGTACATGACGTCAAAGTCGAGGAGGTCTAGGGCCCACCTGGCCAGTCGACCGGTTGGATTATGCAGATTGTGAAGCCAGCGCAACGAACTATGGTCAGTAATGACCTTAAATTGAAAACATTCCAGGTAATGGCGGAATTTTCGCACAGCCCAAATAACCGCAAGGCACTCGTTTTCAGTGACCGAGTATTTTCGTTCCGCACCTTTGATTGTCTTACTCGCATAGGCAATTACTCGGTCTACGCCATCTTGCTTTTGCGTTAAGACTGCAACGGGGCCATAGTCACTTGCGTCTGTGTGCAGGTCGAACGGTATCTCGAAATCGGGGTACCCACACAGCACCGGAAATTCCCTGAATTTTCCCTGAATATCCGTCTACATTTCTCGAATATTCCAACCTAATATTCAAGGAAGTTTCGAGGAAGTAGTAAAATGTCCGCCTAGAAAAATATTGGGCGCGGAATTTCCCTGAAAATGTATTTCTAATTTTCAGGGAATTTCCGCATCTAACATTCCTTTAATATTCAGGGAAAGTTAAAAAAAAATTTCCAAAATTTTTTTTGATCTGGTAATTGATCAAAAATATATGATATTCAACATCCGTAGGATTCTAGAACATTAAAAACTACTGCGCAGCCGTAAGTGTCATAGAAACCAAGTTCGACCAGTGCGCATCATGTACAGTGAATATACGAATACCATGAATATTAAAGGAATGTTAGATGCGGAAATTCCCTGAAAATTAGAAATACATTTTCAGGGAAATTGCGCGCCCAATATTTTTCCAGGCGGACATTTTACTACTTCCTCGAAACTTCCTTGAATATTAGGTTCGAATATTCGAGAAATGTAGACGGATATTCAGGGAAAATTCAGAGAATTTCCGGTGCTGTGTGGGTACGTCATGATCGGTGCGGTCGTTATCAAATCTTTTAACTGCTCAAACGCGTTTTCTTGATCGTCTCCCCATTTCCAAGGGATATTGGACCTGAGCAGTTGGTTGAGAGGTTCTGCAATCGTCGCTAACTATGGAATAAAATGGCGATACCACGATGCCATTCCAAGAAACCTTCTCAACTGTTTGATGTTTGTAGGGGCGGGGTACGACTTTAGGGGCTCCACTTTCTCTGGATCAATTTGGAGTCCCTCTTCGTTCACCAGGAATCCTAAATACCGGACGGTTTTTCTACCGAATTCGCATTTTTGCGGATTAATCGTAAGTCCCGCTCTCTGTAATCTATCGGTAATTCTCGCGATCCAGTCCTTGTGCTCTTCGAAGGTCTCGTTTACGATGACAATGTCATCTAGGTATGCGTAAACGTTCGGTTCCATCTCGGGGCCTATGAGTGAATCTACGAGTCTCTGAAATGTCACTGGGGCACCAGACAGTCCGAAAGGCATCCTATTAAAATGAAACAAGCCCATTCCCGGAACTGTGAAGGCCGTGTACTCTTTGCTGTCTTCTGCCATCGGTATTTGGTGGTATCCCCACTTCAAGTCCAATGTCGTTATGTACTTGGCAGCTCGAAACTGTTCCAGGATCATGTCCATTTTGGGGAGGGGATAGGCGTCCTTCTTTGCCACTTTGTTCAGTTTCCGGTAGTCGACACAGAATCGGTATGTACCATCCGATTTTCTAACCATGACTACCGGGCTGGACCATCCGCTCTTAGACGGTTCTATTATCCCCTCGGCCAATAGTCTTGACGTTTCTTCTTGCATCGCTTTTAGGACCTTAGGAGACCCCCGATAATAGCGTTGCTTTATCGGCGGGTGGCCCTGAACGTCAATACTATGGGCCATTCGATCTGTTGCTGGGAGGGTGGGAGGGGGCGGTCTTATTACTTTCGCGACGAGTTCATCCAGCTCGGACCTCTCAATATCTGAGATTTGCCTGAGTCCACAGACCGAGCTGATGTTCAACAACTCGCCCGAAGCGTCTCTTACCTCCTCCTCTCCCGTTTTGGCATAGTGGTGGACTACTTCCGAGTAGTCCGACATATGCCAAGCTCTTTTTTTGCCATCATGAACTATCCCGAATGTGTGAATGAAGTCCATTCCAAAGAAAACCTGTTCGCCCATTCCTGGAACTATTTGGACTCTCATCATTCGGGATACTTAGTCTATCTCGATGGGCAGGAGACAGCTTGCTTGTACTGGTCGAACGGTACCGTCTGCGGTTTCAACACCTCTGCCTGGTGTCTGTTCTAATGTTGCTTGGTATCGTTTGGCTATTGCCAAGCCAATGTCTCCCATTTCCGTTCGAGAGGCACCACCATCAATTAAGGCCTGGACATTCGGCGTGTTACCTATCCGTGCAGTCGTAAAGGCTCGCAAGGTAAAGCCTTCGTCCTTCACTGGTGGTTTTGTTACCCTTAATTTAAGTGGTTTGGATGACCTTGGCTCAGGTGTAATCTCTGGCAAGTCACGGGACCTCAGTATTGCCAGAATTACCTGATTTGACTACCAAGGATCCTTTCCGTCTTTACCCATAACCCGATCGTTTACCAACATGGCGTCCTTGTTTCGTGTACCATTTTGGCTCGATGTCGATGGTTGGGCGTTGTCTGGTGGAAAGGATGTTTCATCCTGAGTCAGTACCTCCTGCGGGATTGTTCCGGATTTTTCCTCAGTTCTCAGTCGAGTGTCGTCTGAATCTTGTACTCGACTGGTGCTAGGTGCTTCGCTCGTTACCTGGGATAACACTGGTTCGGATCCCAGGTCTAAGGAAGACACCTGTTTATCTGAGGGGGTCGTCAACGTCTTCGAGGGGAGAGGGGTGACCCCTACTGGCTCTCCCGACGCTGGTTTCCCGGACAATCCTTGCAGGACTTCGTGTTTACCCCGTCCTTGCCACATCGCATACAATAGTCCTTTCTGCGCGGCTTGGGGCAACCTCTTTGGTAATGTCCCTCTTGCTTGCAATTATGACACACAACGACTTTTTCCTCTACGGGTTCTGAGGAAGTTCCCGGTTGTGCGTTATCCTGCTTCTTGGGTGGTGGGCCTTGTTTCTTATTACCCTTTTGGTTTGGGGAGCCTTTCTTTGGGGTCTGGTTGGTTCCCCCGGACTTCGTTTGAGCTTGTGGCCTGGCTGCGTTCGTAGTATCTATCGCAGCTATTGCGGTGTTTTCCCTTGTACGCAAAGTCGGGTATCAGCGACTTTTCGGGGGCGGGGGGGTGTATGATTATTGAGAGTCTCCGCGACTCTCTAATACTGTCCGGCCAGTACGGCAAGTCCATTATAATCAGCGAAATTATATCTCGGGATCGCTCGGCGGAATTCGGGCTTCAAATTTTCGTAAATACGGTTCAGTTGTTTCTGTACCGGTACCGGTACTGTTGACAACTGAAATAATCCGTACATGCACGTAAGGAAGTCCATCGCAGGCTCCTCTGCCCCCTGTTTCCTAAGCAGTATTTCCTCTTCAAGCTTCTCTTGAAACGATGTATTTCCAAACCTAGTTTGGAAATGAAGCTTAAATTGTTCCCAACTGGTCCACCTGCCTTTGTTCTGGCGGAACCAGTGGTAGGCCTTTCCATCAAGGAGGAAGGGCATGGCGAGCAACAGTTCCTCGTCGGAAAGGTAGGCCCCTGCCTTACCTTCTTCGACTCTCCATAGGAACTAGTCAAGATTCTCGCCCCTTTCTCCTTTAAATTTTAGCTTCTAACTTCCCACGACTTTTAGAACATCACGTGGTGGATTGTGAGGTCTGTAGGAACTCTGTCCCCCACTCCTTCCACCACCGAAGTTTGCTGAGTCATGCGTGTTAGAGCTCATAGGCCTTTGACTGCTCTGCTGTCCAGCCGTGGAAAACGAAAATCCTCTTTGCTGGTTACGTGGACCGCTTTGGAAATCTTGGGTCCCTAGGGGCGTGCCCTGAGTATCGAATCCGAAAAAGTTCGAATAAAAGTCTCTAGCCCTTCTGTTAAATTCGTCAGGCTCGGGATTCGCCTGTCCAAAAAAATTCTCATAATTGCCCCCGGCGTCTCTAGGTTCTTGCCGGAAGCTCCGTTGATCGGATGGTGGGAAGCACGCCTCAGTTTGATCGGTAGCCCTAGTGAAATAGCAATCCGAGAAAATCGTTCTTGGGCTTCCCCCCCCACTCTGAGCTTCGCTTCTCCAATTTTTTCTAGCCGCCGAAGTCGGATCGGCCTGTGAGAATAGGTTGAAGGGGTTATTATGAGAGGCGTACGGTGGCTGCCATCCCGGTGTCGTTGTGGGCAATCCTGATGTTGTCTGCGTTGTAGTCGGCCCGTTTCCCCCACCCTGCTCGCGTCTATGTTTCTCTTGGCTCCACGTGAGCCCACCAGACTGAGTGTGCGAGGACTGGATCGACGCCATTGATACTATTGGAGGGGCTATCGTTACCGTTGGTACCCCCGATGACCATCGTGAGCTTGGGAACGTTTTCGGATCCCAAGTATCGCCTAATATTCCACCGAGTCCCCCCCCTCGGCCCTTATACCGCCCTGGGTCGTACGCGGCGTCTGTTGAGGGGCATGGTTCGTTGGGGACTTTTGAGCCTCCGCTTGAAGCTTCACTACGGCTTCTTTAAGCTCCACGATTAACTCTTGTTGGCCGCGAATTAATTCTAACAAGGAAGCTGGGTTCAGTGTGTCGTCTCCAACGGGACCTAGTTGACCATGTTCATTTGTCCTTTCTCTTGGCATAGTATTCACGTTCGGAAATGAGGGGCCCCCGTTATCTGCGGTAGTGGTCTGGAATTGGGGTGGGGCAAAACTAAACGGCTTCTTTCCCGCCCCCGTATTACCCTGTCCGTTCACCGTATCCTTTGGGCTTTCAAATAGGAACTCCCTATCCGCGTTGCTACTTGGGGAGTCGTTGTCACCCCCACTCCTTTCATGGCCGCTGTCCCGGTAGGTGGACCATCTCTGTTCATAGGAGGGGGAATCCTCGGTTAGGGCCTCGTCTTCCGGGCCCCATGGTACCGTCTCATCGCCCGCCTTCCGGAAAAGGAAGCGCTCTAACCGACTGCGCATTACTTCCGGCGAGCCATCTGCGCATAAACCGTATTCTGTCACTGTCTCTCTTAACTGGACTTCCGTAAACCTCGTGAGCCAGTTTGGGACTTGAGACATGATTTCTTCCATTGAGAGTTGAGAGCTCTGCTAAGAGTAAAAAGATAAAAAGGGAAAGAAATATGTGGATAGAAAGAGATTACACTTTTTCTATCTCTTCCATATATCTACTTTGCATTCCCAAAACACAATATCTTTCTATGTCTAAACTTCTACCTCTTTATATTTTTTCCCTATTCGCTTTGAATTTGTATCTGTTTCTATTCCCTTTCTATCATCTTCTAAAATAAATCAATTTCTTTCTATCCCTTTTCTATCTCCTTTTTTTCCTTTTCTATAAAAAGTAAATCTCTTTCTATCCCCTTTTTATCCTCTTCTTTAAAAATTTAATCTCTATCTATCTTTTCGCTTATCTACTAATTTAAATACCCAATTGCTTTAGTTATTTTATATGGTAGTATATATATCTATATATACTGAAATTAATCTGATATCTAATGCGTATAATACTGAAAAATCGTCAGCTATGATGGGGCGACCCCCTAGCCTCGTGCGCATTAACCTAAGCACACTACCAACTGAGCTAACGAACGATACACTACAGACCACTCCTTTACTTGACTGCCTTTTATCACTCTTACTCCCATCCCTTTTAATCTTCCTCTTCTATCTGTTTCTATCCCACATAGTATTTATATTTTTGGAGATCCATACTGGATATAAGGAGATAGAAATCTTATCACTTTTTATCTTTTCTTATTTCTGTTATAGAAAGAGATACAGAAAACGTTTAATTTTCAATCCCGACTCTATACCTTCTTAACCCTTTTTATTGACCTCAAACCTCTTTCAATCTCTACCATAATCATAATTATCAGTTTTCACCATTAATCACCTTTTCCCTATAACTTTCAATCTTTAATCTTTACCATTCTTTCCCTTTCTATTGCCTTCAATCTCTTTCAATCTCCACCTTAATCACCATGACCAGCTTATCGGCATTAATCACATTTTCCCTATAACTTTTAATCTTTATCATCCTATCCCTTTTTATTGCCTCCAATCTCTTTCAATCTCTACCTTAATCATAATGATCCGTTATCACCATTAATCACCTTTTTCTTACAACTTTTAATCTCTAATCTATACCTTTCTATCCCGCTCTATCCCTACTTCAATGGACATAGAAAGTTATCGCTTTTAATAATCTTTTTCTATAACTTTGAATTAATGTCTAATACTTTTACATCATTTCCAAACCCCACCTAAATGAACACTATGTGCTTTCCCTTTTAATCACTTTTCATCTATAATTTTCAATAACCTATGTCATATACACATATTTTTTGCTATTTCACTTTAACCAGCATCATCAGTTATCGCTTTTAATCACTTTCCTTCAATAACTTTCTATCTTTCACCTATCACTTTCTATCCCTTTCTATCCTTTTCTATCCCTTTCTATCCCTTTTTATATTTTCTTATCCCACCTGTATTAACATGATCATTTTTCGCTTTTAATCACTTTCCTTTCATTACTTTCAGTAATCTAGTGAGTGATCATGTTCTTTCAGTTGGGGATGGGAAAGTATAAGTAGGGATTAAAAGGGATAGAAAGGGATAAAAAGAGATAGAAAGAGATAGAAAGAGATAGAAAGAGATAAAAAGGGATAGAAAGGGATAGGAAGGGTTAGAAGGTGAAAGGTGAAAGATTAAAAGTTATAGAAGAAAGGTGATTAAAAGCGATAACTGATGATGCTGGTTAAAGTGGAATAGCAAAAAATATGTGGATTCGTTATAGGTTATTGAAAAGTATTGATGAAAAGTGATTAAAAGGGAAAGCTCATCATGTTCATTCAGGTGGGGTTTGGAAATCATATGAAGGTATTAGAAATTAATTGAAAGTTATAGAAAAAGGTGATTAAAAGCGATAACTCGCCATGTCCATTAAGGTAGGGATAGCACTGGATAGAAAGGTATAGATTAGAGATTGAAAGTTATAGGAAAAAGGTGATTAATGGTGATAACTGATCATTATGATTGAGGTAGAGATTGAAAGAAATTGGAGGCAATAGAAAGGGATAGGATGGTAAAGATTAGAGATTGAAAGTTATAGGGAAAAGCCGATTAATGGCGATAAGCTGGTCATCGTGATTATGGTGTAGATTGAAAGAGATTGGGGTCGATAGAAAGATATAAGAAGATATAGAGTCGAGTTTGAAAATGATAGCTTTTCTGCATCTCTTTCTATAACAGGAATAAGAAAAGATAAAAAGTGATAAGATTTCTATCTCTTTACTTCTAGTAGGGAGAACCGTCTCATCAACTCATCCCCTAAGCTATTCTGTGTTTCGCGGTGTGAAGGGGATCCACCGGTTGAGAGGGGGTTCCCTGAACAATGCCCCCCTTCTTCTCTTCGTGGTCATGGCCGTCCCCACCAGTTTTGTCGTGTGACTCCATGTTTCCGAATTCCCGGTTAAATAGTGAAGCTCGATCTGAACTTTTCCTAATTTCCTCGAAAATCGGGTTTAATTTACCGAATTGAGGTTAAATTTCTTGTTAATTTCCGATAACCAGTCAAATTTCTAACCTCGGGGTGAAATTACCTCAAAGAACCTTAAATTTCCCGAAAACTTGGTAAGATTTCCAAAATTACCATTAATTTCATAAATTACCCTGGTCAATTTCGAAACCGAGCTAAACTTTCATAACCGTGCTTTCCTTTTCGAAATTTCGAGAAATCAGGTTAACTTTCCACTAATGGGGTTAAATTACCCCAAAGGACTTTAATTTTTCTCAAAAAGTGGTTAAATTTCCAAAATGACCATTTATTTCGGAAATTACCTCTGAAATTTACAAAACCGGGTGCAAATCTCAAAACCGTGGTAATTTAGCATTTAATCGAGGTTAAATTATCTTAAATTTTCGAAATCGAGGTTAAATAACATTTCATTGAGGTTAATTAACTCAACTACACTCGATTTCATCAAAAAAATCAAATTTCCCACAATTCTCGATAATTTAACAAATTCGCGGTAAATTACCGCGTAAATTACCGGAGGATGCGTCAAGCACGGCGGCTTCCGCTGGATCCGCACTCAGGAATATCGTCAGAACTAACCTCCTATATTCTCCATCAAATCGATCCAATCGTCCATCGTGAATTTAAGCTTATCTCTCGAGGTTATGGCACGCCCGGACACCTTCGACTTGACCTGGGGCTTCACAAGTCGACGAGAAAATTTGCCAAAAGCGTTCTAGCCACCTTCTATCGCGGTTGTCGACACACACTGAAGCTGGGACTGGAGAAATTCCGCTAGCGCCTGAATTTCTCCCAGAGCTAAAACGCGCGACGTCATTGGCTACCTAATCGCGCGTGGGCTGCTCTGATTGGTGGTTTGTCGCCTTCCCGCTGTCGCTGTTCCGCTTGCCGGGAGGTGCAGTCGCCTAGCGCCCTTTGCCCAAAGTATCAGTGTCGTCTGCCTCGATATGTCAACAATCCTGGTGCCGTGATTGTTGACAATTTCGCCACTTTGCCAGTTTTCCAACAACCAGGCTGTTAGTTCCTCAGGTCCTTGGCCATGTTCTGAGTACAAGTCTTCTCCGAGTTGCCAGTGTGCCCATGCCAACTTCTGGACTCAGAATTTCTACGCCTTTCGTATACCAGTGCGATTTCACCAGGTGTCAACCGTGCCTGGTTGACTAGGATTGTCGTGGTTCCTCATCCTCTTGTTGGTTTCCTCTCCTATTGTCCCCCCCTGCAGAGCTGTGTTTTGGGTGTATTTTAAACTAACCTCAAAGTTTGTTTACAATAATCTTTCTATTTTACATCGTGGTGGAGTGTGTGTCGAAAGCCGGGTATTTCTGGAGTCGCGACCGGGAATTTAACACTATTTCGGTTTGGCTTCGTCGATGCTCAGGTAAGCCGTTTACATCACGGTTTATTTAATCAAAATCCCCGTTACAACGTGTAGAAAACTATGTATAATACTTCAGGTATTATACGTTCCCATCCCTGCTATAGCCGGATATTTATCTTGTTAAATTAAAGATTCGACTAGTAGTCGGAACTTTAGCCTGCTCTAGCCGTAGAAGCTAAAGATCTGACTAGCCGGATCCCTTAGAGATCCGGCTAGTCAGAACTTTAGTCAGGTTAAAGATCTGACTAGCCGGAACTTTAGCCACCGTGTTTTCGATCTCGAGTTGTGCAGTGAGGGCGCAGTCCTATGATGTAGAATAGTAGAATAGTGGAATAGTTTCAGCCAATCAAAATTTAGTCTCTGGCGGTAAAGTAATGTTTTCTGCTAGAGACTAAATTTTAGTTGGCTGAAATCTATTCCACTATTCTACTATTCCACATCATGGGACTGCGCCCTCACTTGAGGTTTGTACGTAATTTACAGGTATTTTACAGAAGTAAAATACCGTATATTACCCCCCACTCCCAAAAATACATTATGTAAAATATTATTGTGGTAAATTACTAGGTATTTTACCGTAAAGTACCACGTAATTTACCTAAGGTATTTTACTAGCACAACCCTGATTACGACGCAACTTTTGACCAGGGATGTAAAGTTACGCGTAACTTAGAATTTTTTACGTAAATTACGTAAAAACGTAATTTACGTAAAAAACATGTAAAAAATGTAAAAAAATATGGCGAACAACTGGTTCTTAACTTTTATTGCTGTTCATAGTCCTATTTCCTTTTTTTTAGTACAAAGGAGAGTTTTTACCACTACTAGCGCCTCAGACGGCCGCCAGCGGCCGTCATCGTTGATTTGAATGCAATATCCTATTTCTATTTTTGTTAATTTAAAATTTGATTGGATAAATGCTTAAATTAATAAATTTTGTTATATTATTATTATTATGATGACAGGCAAATTTATATATTGTCCATTGTCATCAAGTGTTAATATTACTATAGACCTTTTCATTTTAGTTCTTGTCTTTCTCGAGCATATGCAATGGTACATGCATTAGAAGAAGACAGAAAAGTTAAATGAAAAGGTCTATTAAGGTGCCATCCCATGTCTGCGTTTTGTATTGCGTTGTAATGAGACAGAAAAGGATAAAGTATATGTGTGTCTTTTTCTCTCTCATTACAACGCATTGCAAAACCGCAGCCATGGGACGGCGCCCTTAAGGTTAAAGTCAGTTTTGAAGGATTAGCGAATCAGGGGAAAAGAGTAAACCAATCAGAAAATGGTTTTCAATGTGCAACTATCTGATTCGTCTATTCTATTTCACTGATCCTCTAATCTGCCTGTGCATCAGAGATGCCAGCGAGAACCCCCATCGACAACTGCGCATGCCTCCCAAACGTAACCTCATTGGTCCAAAGAAGCGGTCTAGTTTGAAAAGTCTTTATATTAAGTATTTCAAACTAGACCGCTTCTTTGAACCAATGAGGTTACGTTTGGGAGGCATGCGCAGTTGTCGATGGGGGTTCTCGCTGGCATCTCTGCTGTGCATCTGACATCACCTTAAAAAGTTTACCTCTGTAAAGTTAGCACTACACCATAAAAATTACAATTTTTTTTTTTTTTTTTGTGAATCATTTGAAAATTATTTTGAAATAATTGGAAACTAAATTGATTGATTGATTGGAAATCCAAACTTAAAAAAGTATAGTGATTTTAAAAAGTACAGTACCAACTTCGCATCATGGAAATCAAACGATTTCCAGATCGTTTGGAAATGATTGGAAACTACATTTTATTGTTTGGAAATTGTTAATTTAAAAGATATTGCAATTTCTAAAAACATTTATTAGTTGCGCACAAGATTCTGGTCGCGTTGTCTTGGGGCGAAAATTCAAAGTATACTTTTTTAAGTAATGACGGAAAATATGATTAAGCATTTATTTCAAATACAGCATTTAATTGCTTATTGTATTAATAAAAATTAGTGCTTAATTCTTTTACATTTTAAGGCGAAGTGGGTTGAAACTGTTAGGCAATAGAATATTAATCAAAAGTAGTGCATTGTTTCATTCTACGAAGTACCGGGAGGTTATCTTAGACCATGAAGACTAGAATAAGGAGGTGAAATAAGTGGAGTGGGGGTGTCCACAGAAGCAGGCTAGCCAGTAGGCGCCTCTTTTCGGTTCGGGCTTTGCTCAGTAACGAATTTGAGTTTTCTGCGCACGAAGAGGGAGAAGGGAGAAGCAGCTGTTGATCAGCTCTCTTTTCCCTTCTCTTGTTTCTCCCTCTTACGTGCGCAGAAAACTAAAATTCGTTACTGAGCAAAGCCCGAACCAAAAAGAGGCGCCTACTGGCTAGCCTGTTTGCCGCGCCACCGTTCCCTGTGGTAAAACTATCTAATTTCACCTCCTTATTCTAGTCTTCATGTCTTAGACTTTGAGAAGTATAAATATATTACAGGGTGGTCGCAGGTCAGGAAAAAGTCCGGAAAAAATCAGGGATTTTCTAAAAACATCTTGAAAAGTCAGGGAATTTTTTCTTAAAGGAACCATAATTAAAAGGTCAAGATTTTATTACTATTTAAATTCCTGATTGGTTCTAATAAACAAACAGGGTATATGGTCACTTGACCGGGAAGCCGGAAAAAACCGGAAAATCACCGGGAAATTTGTTATTAAACCGGGAATTTCCTTGTGGGTCTAAAAGTTATGAGAAATTTTATCGAAAATCAATTTTTTTTCATATTTCACAAATCTATAATAATGATAATCCTCACGTTCTGTCATTCCTTTCATTCATTTTTGTCTATTTACATCTGAAGTTTTGAACTAAGATATTTTTTGTTTTAAATCAGATATTTTTTAAAAAATGCATTTTAAATTGATTAAGGGGGGGGGGGGTATGGTTATAGCCCAAAGCACAATGAATAGCCTAAAGCACAACGAATCGTAATCGCTAATCCTTAATCGTAATAATGAGAGAAAGTAGGACAGAGATATATGTCTGTCCTACTTCCTCTCTTTCTTACGATTAAGGATTAGCGATTACGATTCATTGTGCGTTAGGCTAATACGGTTACGGGAGCAGGGCATGAGATAAAAAAGGACACAGACTGTTTCTGTCCTTTGGTCCCGTACGCGTATTCAATTTGCTTACACTGAAAAAAAAACAATGGAATATTTGCTTGAGTTGTCAAGTAAAATTTACTTTATAACTCAAGCAGTGCAAAAAAAAGTAAAACTTACTTTGTTTTTTAAGGAAAACAAAATGTCACTTTTAAAACAAATTTGACATATTGTACTTTAAAACAATGTTTGAGTTAATTAAAAGAAATAAATTAATATGCAATTAACGTTTTTACTCACTTTTACTTATTCTTCCACTATTAAATCTTCTGGAATGTATTGAAAATTTAATTTTAACAGTTTGGCACATAAACGTCAAATTGTGCTTCAAAAGTGTCAATTGTTTTTTTTTCTTTATAAACAAAGTAAAATTTGCCTGGTTTCACAGCAATTTTTGACTTTTTTTCATTGCTTGAGTAAAAAAGTAAAAATTACATTTAACTCAAGTAAACCTTAAATAGTTTTTTTTTCAGTGTAGGGCTTAATACGGTAAAGAAGGCATGTTTTTATGAATTGTTTTTGGCGATGCAGAGTGTATCAGTTTATTAAATCAATTTCCATACAATAAAGCAACATTCGAACAATTTTTGGGTATATTCTCATTTAAAAGTATTTAAAATTGAGCGAGTGAATGTAAATTTCCTGATGCGCTTCGAAACAAAAAAATCAAAATGCATTTGTTAAAGGAGATGTTCTTCCAGGTAACATCGAGGGGATTTTTTTTTTTTTTTTAAGTTTTGAATTTTTGGTAGCACTTTGAAGTCAAAAAACCGATTTTCGACCAAAAAACCGACATATTCGTTATTGTAAAATGAACAATTATTTAAAAAAACAAAAAAACCCTCGACATTACCTGGGGAATTATGCGAAGAAGTACTACTGTGGAAAATTTAAAAACGATTGGTTCAGTAGATTTTTAGTTATGCTGCGCACCGACTTAAAAAATGGCACTTTTCAGTAGAGAGCTTTAAAGTTTTACACACTAAGAAATTCAAAATAAAATCCAATAATTCTGTAAAGCTCACTCAGAATCCTCAATGCCAGATCCATAGGGTAAAGTTCTTTCGTCCAGATACATTACAATTTAAAATACTAAAAAACAACGAACGCGAACGAAAGGAAATTAAAACTTTTGTCGACTTTTGCTTCTGCTCAGCACGAGCGCGGCATAGAAACGGTTCCGAGGAACGGTCACTCAAATACTCGTAACTTCTACAATTTTGCTCCGATCAACTTAAAATTTGGACACAATATTCTTAAAATATGGTGCATTCACTTAAAAAAAAAAAAAATTGCCAAAAAAATTAAATACCATACCCCCTCCCCCTTAAAATTAAAAATTTTAAATATCAGATCAAATAATTTTAATTTCATTAATAAATAAATCTATATTTTCTCTATAATTTTAAAGAGTTTTCGCCAGGGATTATTCTCTTTAAACTTTATAATTATTCTTTAATTTTTTAAAAGTAATTCGTTCTGTTGTCGATTATTTTCGCCAGTTTTCAAATTTTTCTTTCGATTGTCAATTATTTTCCTCATTTATTAATTATTCTCTTTAATGTTTAATTATTTTAGTCATTTTGTAATTTTTTTTTTCAATTATCGACAATTTTTTTAAAATTTCAATTTTCTCATTTATCAATTATTTTCTTGAAATTTCGATACAATTCTTCCATTTCCAATTGACAATTTATTATTCTCCTTCAAATTTATGATTATTTATTAATTAAAATTTTGTTTTTTCGAATGCTGATTATTCTCACCATTTTTTGATTTTTTTTCATTTGATAATTATTTTTTTTCATAGTAATTATTTTCATAAATATTTAATTATTTTTGTCATATTGTAATTTTTCTTTTAATTATCAAATATTTTCTTGAATTTTCAATTATTTTTTTCACTCATAAAAATTGTTTTAAATTTTCAATTCAATTATTCAATTGTAGAACTATTCTCTTCAATTCTCAGTTATTTTTTTACAAATTTAAATTCCACTTTTCAATTTTAAATTATTTGCTTTAATATTAAAAAAAATAACGCATTGTTTCTATTATTTTTTTCGATTATCATTAAGTTTCTTTAATTTTAATGTAATTGTTCAATTATTTTCTTTAATTTTTATTATGTTTTGATTTTTAATCCAGTTGTAAAAGGGGCAGTTATTTCTAACAATTATTCCTATAATAATAGTAATAATTATAATAATAAAATATTCTTAATTTTTCAATTTGCAATTATTTTCTTTAAATTAAATGTTTCTAGTTCAATTTTTTCAATTATTTTTTTCAGTTGTCTATTAATCTAGTCATTTTTCAAATTTTGTTTTCAACTGACCTTCGTCATTTTTCAATTATTTCCTTCAATTATTAATTATTTATCGCAATATAAATTACATTTACATTTATTTAAAGTTTTTAACCCTTCGCTACACATTTATTTCTTTTTACTTCCTACTCATAAAAGAAACTTTAAGATCTTAAAGATTTTCGGTTGTTCAAAAATAGTCTAAATCGATTTATATTTATTCAAAAATTCTAAATTTTCATTTTTAAGAAAAAGTCTGGATGCAGTGTGTGGTCACTTTTTGTCGCTGGAATATCTCAAAAACATTAAACTGCTTTTAAGAAAATTTAGATTACGAATTAAGCTAATAAATATCGAAATTTGGACACAGGGATTTTTGAAAAAACCTAATCAAATTTTTTGAGCACCTTTTTTCACCAGAAAATATAGTTTTTTGCCAAAAATTTCTTTCGCAGTAAAATTACAACTTAACAAATGAAAGAATTATATCCCTTATTTCAAAACGAATCGATTTGACCAATATAAAGTCTATAATTGACCTAAAATTCACATAAATTCAAGTTAACATTTGTTTGTAAAAAAAAAAAAACAATTAATAAAGTAACTCTTTAATTTGCTTTTTTAAAATGTAGAAATAAATTAAAATGATTACGACATCAAGTTTGTATTTGTAAAAATAAAGTAATTAATTAACCTTTAATTTCTTTTTAAATTTTATATTATTTAATTTCAAAACTAAATCGCTTACGTATTTAAAAGTAATCAATTAACTCTTTAAGTTTTTTTTAAAAATTATATATTATTTAATTTCAAAGCTAAATCGCTTACGTATGTGTTTCTTAAATCTTCCCAGAATTATGACGTCAAGTTTACATTTGTAAAAAAATAATTAATTAACTCTAATTTTCTGTTTCAAAGTCAAAAATTAATTTAAAAATTATTATTAACTTTTCATTTGTTTGTTAATAAAAAATAACTAACTAATTAACTGTGTTTTTATTTTTTAACATTTATAAATAATTTAAATTTTGTATTAGGTACCTACTTTAACTTTGTATTTGTTTATAAATATATAAGTTATTAACTTTAATTAATTAGGTAACACCTTGATTTCTAAAACATTTGTTTGTAAAAAAATAAATAATTAATTAACTCTAATTTTTCTTTTTTTTTAAATTTATAAATAATTTTAAAATTACTACTTAACTGGGTAATTTTTACAAATAGAAAATAATTAATTTATTTTACTTAATTAACACTTTGATTTCTTTTAAAGGTAGGTATTAATTTAATTTGAAAATTAAAACATTTGTTTGAAAAAAAAATTACTTACCTCTAATTTTTCTTTTTTAAAATTATTACTTAGCTGTGTTTTAATTACCCAGTGGGCACACATGTCCAAAAGACGTCCCTATGTCGGCTTTTATGTCCAAAAGACGTCTTAAGGACGTCTTTTGTTTTTTTTTTGCCCACTGGGTACCTTTAATTTATTCCATTAACTTTAATTATTAACACCTTGATTTCTTTTAAAGTTAAATATTGATTTAATTAGAAAATTGAAAAATTTTTTGTAAAAAAATAAATAATTAACTCAAATTTTTCTTTTTAAAATTTATAAATAATTTAAAAATTATTAGGTACTTAGTTGTGTATTTTTTTGTAAATATAAAATAATCAATTAACTTTATGTTATTTATATTCCTTTAACTTATATTAATTTGAAAATTACATCGCATATTTTTAAATTCTCCCAGAATTATGACGTCATATAATGTGCCAACCAATCATAAGCAGAAACCTTTTATTCGACTACAGCTCCATCTACTTGTTATGATTTATATGCACTCGAAATGCCTTTCTATTAAGGTACGCTCCCAGCTCGGCGTCTGCCTGCCTGCGCGTGCAACCGACATGAGAGAAAAGAAGACGGAAATATAGTTCTGTCTTTTTCTCTCTCATATCGGTTGCACGCGCAGGCAGGCAGACGCCGAGCTGGGAGCGTACCTTTACAATTTTCTATTTCCATGCTTGAACTTTCATTCGAGTTTTTTCGAGATTTTCGATATTCGACTTAAAATGGATTCCTCCTACTTTCATGCCTTTTTTAGAATAGGATGCCTTTTTTAGAATAGGATATTTCCATGCTTGAACTTTCATTCGAGTTTTTTCGAGTTTTTTCGAGATTTTCGATATTCGACTTAAAATGGATTCCTCCTACTTTCATGCCTTTTTTAGAATAGGAAAAGTTCATTGCTCTTTCGTTTCTTGGTATTTTTAGAATAGTTTTCACAAACCAGAAATTATAAAATAAGGTACATTTGTTTACTTAAATACACATTGCCGCCATCTTAAAAACGTAAATTACGTTTTGTAAAGAATTAAGCATGTAAATTACCTATGTAATTTACATATAAAAAACTATGTAATTTACGTTAAGTAAATTACCTTTACATCCCTGCTTTTGACGGTCTCATTTGGCATCACCCTAATTCTATAAGGATATTCAAGTTGGATAGGGAAAAATTCAAAATGGCGGGTACCTGGATGACAGGTTTGCTTCAGGGCGCAATTACATGTCTGCGTCGAACGCTGCGTATTTGCGTTGAATAGTAAGGGAGAGAGAGACAGAAATATAGTCACATCCTTGTTCCTCTCACCATTCAACGCAAAAACGCAACGTTCGACGCAGACATGTAATAGCGCCCTTAGGGTAAAATCCAATGTGAGCAGAAAGCGCAAAACCGAAAGCAGAAAATCATAAGAGTGAGAGAGACAAACATATATCACTAACTCTCTCACTCTCATATTTTCTGCTTTCGGTTTTGCGCTTTCTGCTCACATTATGTGATGGGCGCTGACCGCTCTTCGTTTGTAAGTTACTGAAAATTTACGAAATTTACCGTAAATTTGTAAATTTACCGTAAATCATGTTTTTCTGCTTTTTTTACATAAAATTTCTAATTGAAATAAAGTCATGATAATTAGAAGTTTCTAAATAATCAATTTTGAATTTTCTAAGTTTATTTATAATGCAAAACACTTCGCTTTGAATCATTTTGTCACATGCGACGAGATATTTAACCTAGAAAATCCAAGCATTTTCTTAAAAATTTATAAAAATTTGCATTTTTAGTAGAGGATTTTTGATAAAACTAATCAGAAAAATCGTTTAAAATAGTTCCTTTTTTAAAAACATTAGTATATAAAACAAGTATTGGTAAATATTAATAATGTTATGGTAAAATGTTATAAATCATCAATTATTCTGCTATAAACTATACTTGAAAAAAATGATTAAAAATTTGTTTAATCATTATTATGTAATTTGATTTTTTGTCAAAAGCACCTGACAAAAAGAAAGTTATTTTTTAACTTGAGAATAAAAATGTGGTGTAAAAATACATGTGCACTTTATGCTTCATGACAAACCAAGCATGTTAAGTTTTAACGTTTTAATTTAGTGTTTTAATATATTTACGATGTTCTAAATCTTTGTAACATAAAAAGGAACATAAATGAATAAATAGAAGAATAAATTTAAAATGTGAGAATTGTATTTATTTCATGTCAATCAGTTCTGAAAATTTTTTTAGCAGTACGTGAATTCATTTAGATTATGTTTATGTATGTATTTCACTCATTTAAAAAATCTACAACTTTAAACACTTTTCTCTCTACTAACTACTTTTAAATTAGCAAGAATCAGAACATTTTAAATCACTGAGATTCATTTTATTTCTTATATGTTTCTTATACCACTAACCCGACATTCATCCTATATTAACGATTTTAGGTTATGTGACTACATATAATACGTATCTTGTCAAGTTTTTAAAACATTCATTAAATATTTTTTAAAAAAAATTTGACAGTACATGCTTACATTCATTAAAAATCTTATTATCAAATCAAATTTCATTATGTATTTCTCTAAAGTTTAAAATAAACAATTTTCCTGTTTTACCGTAAAAATGGTAAATTTACCTGTAAAATTGGTAAATTTCGTAAATTTACGGTCACTACCCATCACTACTCACATAAGATTTTACCCTCAGGGTAAAATCCCATGTGGGCAGAAAGCGTTGAACCGAATGCAGAAATCATGAGAGTGAGAGAGGTAGGTAGATATCACTGTCTCTCTCACTCTTATGATTTTTTGCTTTCGGTTTTGCGCTTTTTCCTCACATAGAATTTTACCCTGAAGGCAGTGGTGGGTAAGTATAATACATGACGTATTATACATGGTTTTCTACATGTATATTACTACGTATTTTACGTCCTGAGTTTTCTACAAAAAGTATGTATTTTACATACGATCACTTGACTATCTACAAAGGCGGAAATTTTATATTTAGTAAATAAATACTACAGAACTGCATTGTACAAATAGTAATTAAAATGTATAAAAGTTCTATTTATATTAGTTATTACTTTTGTTGTGAAATTATGTATTTTTTTTCTTGGCGGGAAATTTAAAATAAATTTTTTAAAATTATTTTTCACAATTTATAATTAATTATTTAATAATAATTGGCAATGTTAATAAAATTTTCAACATATGTGTTGATTTTAATACATTAGTGTCACCGAACTGATTATTATACATTGGTGTCACCGAGCTGTATGGAAATAAAGTGGCCGCCATTTTGAATATGTATTATACATAGTTTTCTACAGTTTTCTACGTAAAATACATGATTTATGTATTTTACGTAGAAAACCCTTGTGACGTGACGTTTACCCATCTCTGGCTGAAGGTGATTCTCCAATATAAATAGCCTAAAGCACAACGAATCGTAATCGCTAATCCTTAATCGTAATAATGAAAGAAAGTAGGACAGAGATATATGTCTGTCCTACTTCCTCTCATTCTTACGATTCAGGGCGCAAATACATGTCTGCGTCGAACGCTGCGTTTTTGCGTTGAATGCTGAGAGTGACAAAGATGTGACTATATTTCTCTCCTCCTCTCTCTCATTCTTCAACGCAAAAACGCAGCGTTCGACGCAGACATGTAATTGCGCCCTCAGGATTAGCGATTACGATTCATTGTGCGTTAGGCTAATATTCACGTCGACGTCGCGTCGACGCGGCGTCGATTGGCATTGCAAAAGTCACTGTTGCCAACTATCTTGAAAATTTATTTTTCACGTGTGGTTCAAATTCCGATATTCCTGTTAGTTAGCAGTGACAGTGTATTTGATATCTTTTATCAAAGATACTTTTATAAATATAAATCAAGGCATGTATATACATATTTTGAAGTTTATGTATACATATGTCGATTATTTGTGATTGTGTTGTATATTTACCAAATATTATTTAAATTATTTAGCAATTATTGGTAAATTAACAACACAATCACAAATAATAATCGACATATGCATACATAACCTTCAAAATGTGTATTAGGGTGGTCCAAGAAAAGGTGATTTTTGAAAATTAAAAATGGCTATTCAGTTTCTTAAAATTCAGGGTTAAACACGACATAACTATTTTTTAAAAAATTTTTTTGTTCATATTTTCATGTGCCGACGAACTTTTCCCGTTCTTATGGGAATTAACACGTGAAAATAGCAAAATATTTTCAACTGAGCTTTTCATTACTTTCTTTATATCGTAATTCGATTTCCATTTACAGACTGCTAGGTGTGAACTAAGACAAAGTATTGCAAAAAAGTAATTTTACGAATTGTTATTTTTATAGTCATTATTCAGTGTCAAAAAACGCCAAATCGGTGCTTTTCAGGACCAGTTTTCTGCTAGTAAATATAAGTTGTTCTACATCTAACTTATACTATAGGAAAATTTATTTCTTGAACATGAGATTCTGTAAAGTTGAAAAAGCTACATGAATATTAAAAGGGTAATTTGTTGAATTGAAGTTTAGCATTTTTGAACTTTCGTCCGTTTACAGCCAAAATTATTAGGGAAAATGATATAGGCCTGCTCATTGCTACTGTCGAACGGGGACAATGGAACCCTTTTGCTTTGAAGCTCGAAATCGACCGTGGATCCTATTAGTGCAGTAGGAACCCATAAATCACAAACCCTTTCAGGATTGAGCGGTGATTATTGCCCATAAGCGAAATGTAGAAAATTAGGGAAGAAAGATCAAAAACTTTAAGAGCTCGTCGGCACATGAAAATATGAACAAAAAAATTTAAAAAAAAATGGTTATGTCGTGTTTAACCCTGAAGTTTCAGAAACTGAATAGCCATTTTTAATTTTCAAAAATCGACTTTTTTTGGACCACCCTAATATACATGCCTTGATTATTTTTTCATCTTTTTCATATTACTTTAACACTTGTTACTGATATTTCCTTATCAGAAAATGTTATAGGAGGCCTCTACATATTTACAATCACATAGGTTATGCGTTACACACACTTTGTATAATTACAAATGTAACAACAAATAAGGTGCACTTGTTGAGAACATATTACGATTCATGTTCTCAACAAATCTGTCTCAGTGCTTAATTAAAAAATAAAATTACCTGAATACTTGAAAATCTGAGAAAATTAGCTTATATTTAGGAGAATCCATATATTTTTATAATTGGCAAATTCTTTCATTCATTCATTCATATTGTCTGTCGACAACTCAAGTTTGGCACTCAGATATTTTACGTTTTAAATATCAGCTACTTTTTAAAAAATGTATTATTTACATTCATCAACTTTTTAATTTAAAAATATCAGTTGAAATAATTTTAATTTTGTTATTAATAAATCTATAATTCTTTCTATAATTGCCAACAGTTTCCAAATTACAATTATTCTCCTAAAATTTTGTGATTTTATTCTTAATTTTTTTAAATTAATTTCTTCTGTTGTCGATTATTTTCGTCAGTTTTAGAATTTTTTTCAATATTGTCAATTAGTTTCCTCATTTCTCAATTATTGTCTTTAATATACAAATATTTTCGTCATTTTTTAATCTTTTTTTCCATTGTCAACTACCTATTTTCTTAGTATTTAAATTTAATTCTCTAATCTTCAATTTACTTTTTTTAATTTTTAATTTCTTTCGTCAATTCTCAATTATTTTCCTCAATTTTTAATTATTTTATTCACTATTCTCGCCTCTGTTCAATTATCAATTATTTTCTTGAAATTTCAATACATTTCTAAAATTTCCAGTCGATTTCTTCACTTTTAATTTCTTTCCTACATTTTTTTCGTTAATTATTATCTACAGTTTTCAATTATATTCTACAAATTAATTAAGATTCAATTCCATTCTTCAAATTTAAATAATTTTCTTAAATTTTCTATCAATTCTTCAATAATCAATAATTATCTGATTTTTCAAGTTTTTTTTAACAATTATAAAAATTGTTTTGAATTATCAATTTAATTGTTCAATACTTCAGTTTTTATAATTATTTTCTTCTGTATTTAATAATCATGTGCTTTTTTAAATTACTTTTTATATTGTTAAATTTCAATTACTTTCGTAAATCATCAATTATTTTCGTCAATTTAATTTTTTTTTCTTCTTCAATTCAGTTGTTTAATTTACAATTATTCCTATAATTTTCTTATTTTTTCATTAATATTTTTAAATTCTCATATTTGGTTGCTTCGTCTTTCAATTATTAACAATTTTCTTTAATTTTAAATTCAATTGTACAAATATTTTCTGCAATTCTCAATTTTTTTTCAAATTTCAATACCATTTTTCAGTTAGCAATAGTTCTCGCCTTTTTTCAGTTATTCTTTTCAATCTTTTATTGAGATTCTTTAAATTTCAATTTCATTTTTCAACTTTTACTTATTTCCTTAAAATTTTAATGGTTTTCGTTAATTTTCAATTATTTTCTTTAATTTTAGTTACTTCCTACTTTCAGTCCAGTTGTTCAATTTACAATTATTTTCAACAAGTATTCCTACAAATTTTAACTTTTTTTTTTGCAATTATTTTCTTGAAATTTAATTTTTATTGTTTAATTTAAAAAAATTTTTAAGTTGTGTATTAATCTAGCAATTTTTTGAATTTTGTTTCCAATTTTCAATAATTACTTTCGCCTTTGTTTTTGTAATTTTTTTTAATTATTCATTATTTTTTCAAATTTCAATTCAATTTTAAAATTTTCTATTGATTTGATTTCATTTTTTTATAACTTTCTTCAATTTTCAAATCTTTTCTTCAATTTCAGATATTTTTTTTGATTTTCAATATAGTCTTTCAATTTCATTTTTATAAGGAATGGAAATTTGAAGAAAGTAATTGAGAATTGAAGAAAATATTTGTAAAATTGAACAATTGAATTGAAATTTTAAAACAATTTTTATGAGAGAAAACATAATTGAAAACATCCGTGAGTTATTGAATATTGTGGAATTAATTGATAATCGATGAAAATAATTGAAAGAAAAGAAAATAATTAAAATTGTAAAAATAAATTAAAAATTAAATAATTAAATTGAAGCTGTATGATAATATAATTGATAATTGTAAAGAAAATTACAAAATAACGAAAATAATGAAATATTATGGAAAATAATTGTCAAATGATAAAAAATTCGATAAATGGCGAGATTAATGGGCATCAGAAAGAAATAATTTTAAGGATTAAAGAACAACTATATAATTGAGGGATAATAATAAATTGTCAATTAAAAACTGTAGATAATAATTAACGAGAAACATGTAGGAAAGAAATTAAAAGTGAAGAAATCGACTGGAAATTTTAGAAATGTATTGAAATTTCAAGAAAATAATTGATAATTGAACAGAGGCGAGAATAGTGAATAAAATAATTAAAAATTGAGGAAAATAATTGAGAATTGACGAAAGAAATTAAAAATTAAAAAAAGTAAATTGAAGATTAGAGAATTAATTAGAGAATTAATTAATTCCTAAAAGTTTTTGGAACAAATTTGGTAAGCCAAACCATAAGCCTCGTCTACCAGAAATTATGTACACAAAAAATGGTAAACTCAGTAGTTATCAAGAAGTTGTGGATGCTTTTGCCAATCAGTTTGCTTCCGTTTTTAATTCTGGTGATGACTTGAGGCATCTCCGTCCTCCTGTCCATGCTCCAAGTACTTCAATTGATTTTCAATTCAATGTTATGGATGTCATGAGGGCTATAAAAACTTTGAAATCTACTAATACAGCAGGAATCGATAACATTCCGTCTTTTTTACTTAAGGACGCTAGTTCGATTATCGCTCAATTTTTATGTTTACTTTTTAATAAAATTCTATTAGATGGCTATTTCCCAGACTACTGGAAAATCACTAAAATTGTTCCCATTTTTAAGTCTGGCAATGTGAGTGATATCTCGAATTATCGTCCTATCTCGGTAATTACCAATTTTGCTAAAATTTTCGAAAAATCAGTTGTATCTCAATTAAATTCAGCGTTGTCAACTGTACTTTCTCACACTCAACATGGTGGTGTGCCTAATAGATCTACTGTTACAAACTTGGTTACTATCACTCAATATATCAATGATGCTTTCGTTTTAGATCAACAAGTTGACGTAATTTATACAGATTTCTCAAAGGCTTTTGATAAAGTTGACCACGCACTTTTAATTGAGAAATTATCGCGCTTAAATATTCCTTCTAAGTTAATTTGTGTCTTACAATCTTATTTGACTAATAGAAAGAATTTTGTTTTTTATGAAGGATATGTTTCAGATCCTTTTATTTCGACTTCCGGAGTTCCACAGGGTTCGGTTTTAGGCACTGTTTTATTTACAATTTATATCAATGACGTTGTGGATACTCTTGATACCGAAAATATTTTATTCGTTGATGATTTCAAGATCTATTCTAGGATTTGTTCCTTGCGCGATTTTATTAAATTACAGAGAAACCTTGATGCTCTCGCTACATGGTGTTTTAAAAATAAGATTGAAATTAATCCCGGTAAATGCTGTATAATTTCGTATTTTAAAGGTGACCTGCATTACATCTGTGACTATAAAATTAACGGAGTATCTGTACCGCGAAAGCAATCCACAACTGATCTTGGCGTAATTTTTAATCAAAATCTCGATTTTAAAGACCACCTATTAAAAACGGCGAACTCCGCTTCTAGAGCTTTATGTAATTTGTTAAGATGCACTAAAAAATTTCGAAATGTTAATGTCTTAATCACGCTTTTTAACACATTCGTTAGGTCAAAGCTTGAATATGCATCCATTGTATGGGACCCTCAAGTTAAAAAAGACATTCAAAGCCTTGAAAAAATTCAAAAACGTTTCCTAAAATTTTGTGTTTTTATTCAGACTCATAACTATCATCTTAGAGGCTCTAATTATGAACATTTGTGTGAACGTTTTAATGTGCCTTCATTGGAACAACGACGAAATGTTGCTAAATGTAAATTTGTTTTTAATCTTGTAAACAACCTTATAAATGCTCCTAATTTATTGTCATTATTATCTTTCAAGGTACCGCCTAAATTGTGTAATCGATATTATTTTCCATTTTATAACGAGTTACCATCTTCTCCTATTGGCTACCAAATACCAATGTATAAATTTTCGGAACAAGTAAATGCAATAGTTTCAACCAAAAAATTTCATTTTGATCTGTTCTACATGTCACCGCTTCAATTCATAGATCATATCACTAAATCGTATTTAGATTTAAATTAGTTTAATTTTGCATATTTCATATATTTGAACAAATTGTTGTATATTATTATTGCCCAATAATTACCTGATTGGCTGTGGGCTGTGTAATCAAATAAATAAATAAATAAATAAATTAAATTTAAATACTAAGAAAATAGGTAGTTGACAATGGAAAAAAAGATTAAAAAATGACGAAAATATTTGAATATTAAAGATAATAATTGAGAAATGAAGAAAATAATTGACAGTATTGAAAAAAATTCTAAAACTGACGAAAATAATCGGCAACAGAAGAAATGAATTAAAAAAATTTAAGAATAAAATCACAAAATTTTAGGAGAATAATTGTAATTTGGAAACTGTTGGCAATTATAGAAAGAATTATAGATTTATTAATAACAAAATTAAAATTATTTCAACTAATATTTTTAAATTAAAAAGTTGATGAATGTAAATAATACATTTTTTAAAAAGTAGCTGATTTAAAACGTAAAATATCTGAGTGCCAAACTTGAGTTGTCGACAGACAAAATGAATGAATGAATGAAAGAATTTGCCAATTATAAAAATATATGGATTCTCCTAAATATAAGCTAATTTTCTCGGATTTTCAAGTATTCAAGTAATTTTATTTTTTAATTAAGGAGGATAGTTTGAATAAGCTAGTCAAGGTAAAAACTTTTTTTTTTTAAATACCAAATATGAAATAAAAAGTTTTATGTAAAACTAAATTTTATATTTTTAAACAACATTCCTTGTGTTCCAACATTAAAAAATGTAAGTAATAAAATTTTAAAGAAAAATAGTAATTTTTTTGAAAAACGTAGTGCAGAGAATTTAGAAATCTGTCAAACTAACCATGATTTCAATGACAGCTACAGAATTTTCGATTTTAAGTTTATGACTATTATTTGAAAAATATTTTGTTCAGTAACAGTTATTAAAACTTTAACTAAATAAATTTATATTTTATTAGAAGGTTTTTGTGTTACTTTCCTTTTTACGCCAAAAAATTCGTTTTAAAATTTGTCGTTTTATTCGAATCTTTGCAGTATTCAACTTTATTAGTAGCTTGTTTTGTGTTTTCAACATAAACAATTTTTTTTTGCAACATTTTAATTTTAGGATATATAATACTCGACAACTAAACGGTAAATCTTTTGGTCTTCCAGGAGTAATATGATCCTTAAATATTAAATTATTTTTGTTTTAATTTTGAATTAAGACCTAATTGTACATCAAAAGTTAATAAATGATATATTTCAAGTTACTAATATTTTTTGGCGTCGGCCATTAGAAAAATGCAAAATATTAAGAAAAATAGTGAATTTTGAAAGACAAGATCTCAGAAAGCATACGGTAAAATTATCTCAAGTTTAACAATAATGTGCATTAATATTTTAATTATTTTTGCTGAAAATTTCAAACTTGTACCGACAATTTGTGATTTTCAACTAACCTCCTTAAGCACTGAGACAGATTTGTTGAGAACATGAATCGTAATATGTTCTCAACAAGTGCACCTTATTTATTGTTACATTTGTAATTATACAAAGTGTGTGTAACGCATAACCTATGTAATTGTAAATATGTAGAGGCCTCCTATAACATTTTCTGATAAGAAAATATCAGTAACAAGTGTTAAAGTAATATGAAAAAGATGAAAAAATAATCAAGGCATGTATATACACATTTTGAAGGTTATGTATGCATATGTCAATTATTATTTGTGATTGTGTTGTTAATTTACCAATAATTGGTAAATAATATAAATAATAATTAGTAAGTATACAACACAATCACAAATAATCGACATATGTATACATAAACTTCAAAATATGTATATACATGCCTTGATTTATATTTATAAAAGTATCTTTGATAAAAGATATCAAATACACTGTCACTGCTAACTAACAGGAATATCGGAATTTGAACCACACGTGAAAAATAAATTTTCAAGATAGTTGGCAACAGTGACTTTTGCATTGCCAATCTTGGAGAATCACCTTGAGGGTAAAATCCCATATGAGCAGAAAGCGCAAAACCGAAAGCAGAAAATCATGAGAGTGAGAGAGACAGTGATATCTATCTACCTTTCTCACTCTCATTATTTCTGCTTTCAGTTTTACGGGTTTTGCGCTTTCTGCTCACATAAGGATATTCAAGTTGGGTGGGGAGAAATTCAAAATGGCGGCTACCTGGGTGACAGGTATGTAGTCAATGGGACGAAATCAGTTTTTGTACAATAACTTTTAAATCACAAATTTTCGAACCTATGTTTATTAAGAAATTATTTTTCATTTATCAAAAGCTATTTTTTAAAATAATAAAATTGTGTAAAAATTTTATACGAGTTTTTATTATTTTAAAAAATAGCTTTCGATAAATGAAAATTATTTGTTAATAAACATAGGTTCAAAAATTTATTTTTTAAAAGTTATTGTACAAAAACTGATTTCGTCCCATTGACTGCAATGCAAACCTGTCATCCAGGTAGCCGCCATTTTGAATTTCTCCTCACCCAACTTGAATATCCTTATACACGGTAAAAAAAAATACTTGCAGAATTACAATGCAAAGTATTTTTTCGTCTCAAACATTAAATTTATATTGTAATAGTCCATCGTAATACGGGTCGAGGACATTTCCACCAAAACCCAATTGACCAAATTTGTAATTGGCCGAAATTTAATTGTCCGAATTTGTAATTCTACAAACTTGCATTTGTCAGAATTTTCAATTCCCCGAACTTGCGTTTGTCCGAGCTATTAACTTCCCGAATTTGTATTTGTCATAACTTCCAAATCATCAAACTGACATTTGCCAAAACATTTAAATCGACGAAATTGCATTTGTTAAAATTTTTATCTCCTCGAACTCGTATTCGTCTGAACTTTTAAATCCACGAACTTGCATTTGCCAGAACTTTGAAATCATCGAACTTGCATTTGTCAAAATATTCAATTACCAGAATTTGCATTTGTCCGAACTTTGAAATCACCAAATTTGCATTTTTCCGAACTTTGAAATCACCGAACTCGCATTTAGCAGAATATTCAACTCTCCAAATTTGCAACTGTCAGAACTTCTAAATCCCTGAATTTGCATTTGTCCAAACTTTAAAATCACCGAACTTATATTCGCCCAAATTTTGAAATCTCCGAATTTGTAATTGTCCGAACTTTAAAATCACCGAACTCACGGTTGGCCGAACTCTTAAGTCTCCGAATTTGTTTTGGCAAATGTCAATTTGATGATTTGGAAGTTATGACAAATACAAATTCGGGAAGTTAATAGCTCGGACAAACGCAAGTTCGGGGAATTGCAAATTCTGACAAATGCAAGTTTGTAGAATTACAAATTCGGACAATTAAATTTCGGCCAATTACAAATTCGGTCAATTGGGTTTTGGTGGAAATGTCCTCGACCCCGTAATACGTGATAAAAATGCAACGCGTTTGTAAAACTACACTTCGAGTGTAGAACTTTATCGTGTTGCGATGAAAATATTCATTCGGTTTGAATAGCCTAAAGCACAACGAATCGTAATCGCTAATCCTTAATCGTAATAATGAGAGAAAGCAGGACAGAGATTTATGTCTGTCCTACTTCCTCTCATTCTTACGATTGAGGGCGCAATTACATGCTGCGTCGAACGTTGCGTTTTTGCGTTGAATGGTGAGAGGGACAAAGATGTAACTATATTTCTGTCTTCCACTCTCTTACTATTCAACGCAAAAACGCAGCGTTCGACGCAGACATGTAATTGCGCCCTAAGGATTAGCGATTACGATTCATTGTGCGTTAGGCTTATATGGCTTGTCAATGTTTCACCAGGCCCTCCAAGCTCCAATGCATTTCGTTTCGCCAAAGTTTCTTGAGCTATTTAGGGTAACTAACCGCCGAGGGCAGCACCTGTTGTCACCACTACATACAAATGTCCCTGTCAGTGATGTTCCTTGTATAATTGTGTACGTGCGCTATCCACCTAAGAAGACGATCTCTACCTTTAGACAGATGTGGAAAACGATTAAAAAGTGCCCTTATTAACACCACATTTCCTGCCCATTTTCATTTATATATTTACACTGCAAAAACAATAAAATAAATTCTTTTTAATAATATTAAATTAATTTTGAGGTTAGGTAAAACCGACTTTCAGAATCTTTATATATATGAAGGTTATTTTAATAACCAATACTAAAAATATTCCAAAATTTAAAGAACACTATTAATTTACACTGTACTTTGTTATTAATATAAATCATTAAACATTAATAACAAATTTAAAAGAATGTGTACTAAACACAAAACTATATTTATTACACATTATAGTAATTATGTAATTTATTATACATATACCTAAAAGAAATAAAATAAAAACATTTAAAACTTATTAATTATACATTTACTCATTATTTATTCAATAAATAAAACAACTATTTTCCTATATTTATTAAAATTGCCGGCTAGAACAGGTGCTGTGAGAACAGGTGCTGCCCTCGGCGGTTAGTTACCCTAAATAGCTCAAGAAACTTTGGCGTAAGGAAATGCATTGGAGCTTGGAGGGCCTGTGTTTCACGTACAGTCCCGGCCATATATGCCTTCCCTCGTCTACGCTTGTCTTATGCACGTGATCATATGCGTAAGACAAGCGTAGACGAGGTAAGGCATCAATGTCCCCGACTCTACATAACGTGGTGAAATCACAACGCGTTGTAAAATTACTACGTAACACAATGGAAATATTTCGCTTCACGTATCACGTAGTAATATTAATGCATTCTGATTTCTCTGCATCGACTGTGATTTCACTACGTAGTTCGTGAAATATTTGCATGTCGGTCGAATATTTTCATCGTAATACGTTGTAAATTTATCACGTGTCACGTGAAGCGATTTATTTCCATCGTGTCACGGTGTAAAAATACAATGAAATTTTTTACAGTGCAGGTTTGCATTGCAGTCAATGGGACGAAATCAGTTTTTGTACAATAACTTTTAAAAAACAAATTTTCGAACCTATGTTTATTAACAAATTATTTTTCATTTATCGAAAGCTGTTTTTTAAAATAATAAAATTGTATACAATTTTTATATGAGTTTTTATAATTTTAAAAAATAGCTTTCGATAAATGAAAAATAATTTGTTAATAAACATAGGTTCGAAAATTTGTTTTTTAAAAGTTATTGTACAAAAACTGATTTCGTCCCATTGACTGCAATGCAAATCTGTCATCCAGGTAGCCGCCATTTTGAATTTTGCCCCACCCAACTTGAATATCCCTTGCTCTGCGCATGAAAGAACGCAAACGTTCCCGTCCTGTTCTTATTTTGCTCAGGGCTTAACTATTTTATGTATATGTATATATATATATATCAATTGAGAAGCATTGAGAAGTTTACGTAAACTGGTAGGTCTTAAAAGCTTAAAAACTTGAAACACAGTTTATTATTTTATAGTATTTTTTCTTTACAGATCAAAATGTCTGCTATTAATTTGATTTACAATTCTGTTTTCAAACGCACTTCTACATTTGTATTTGCCATTGTGGTATCTAGTTTCTTTTTTGAAAGGACGGTAGATGTTGCAGCTGATAGTTACTTCGAAAGTAGAAATAGAGGGGTATGTTGCATTCAGTTATTCTTAAAAGATTATTATACGACAGACTTTGATATTTGTATGTGAGATTGTTGATAGGATATATCAAAAGAGAGAAAAACATTCGTTTACAGTTTTGCATACTTTATAAGACAGTAATCTACTTAGTATTTAAACATTTGGTTGTAATCAAATTTTTGTTTTTCAGAAACTATGGAAAGACATAAAGTCTAAGTATGAACAGTAAATGGAAATTAAATTGTTAGTATTCTTGAGGAGTCAACATGTTATACGTTAAATGTAAATAAACCTTAATAAACTCAATCTTTTAATATTTATTTTTCTTTTAACCAGAAAATTGTGTTTCATGGATCGCATAAAAACAAATGTTAGTTTATAAATTAATCAGATTTATTTAAAAAATTATACAATTTAATTTTTATTAGTTTTTGTTTTTTAAAAAAAACTAACCTTTTTACCTAAAGAATAATATGAAGGGCCAGGGTGTATAATTTTTGCACTTCCTAGACACTCATCTTTCATGTAGAAAACAGCGTACTAAAACAATTTGAAAAATTTTAATCAATATAACGAACTTGGAATAACTAATGTTTGGCTGAGAATTATACTGTCATGTTCATGGATCTTTTCATTTTAACTTTCTGTCTTTTTCTAGTCCACACAATAACGCATGAATTAGAAGCAGGTAGAAGAATAAAATAAAAAGTTCTATATTTACTGCGAAATTGAAAAAAAGAGGTTGAAAGTTTTTACACTTTATAATTACCTAAATTCTTTCTTAAAAATAAAAAGTAAATGCGTTTTTAAAAAGATATTGACATAAATTTTAATATCGTTTGCCTGCATATTTTTTGCAGAAATGGAAAATTGTTTTTGGACGTGATACCATAAGAGACTGAAAAAACATGTTTATTAGAATTATAAGGTATCATGTCACATAAAATATTTGTAATAATTTTAATTATATAAACATTTCTAATAATTAGGGAATGTAAAGAAAATTTTATAGTATTATTACTTTTTACTACATATTACCTTGCCAAAAAAGTAACTTAATTGAGTATTGCTGGAATAAGTACTAGCGTAAGTAATATAAGAAGTAATAGAATTTAATATTTTTTTCGCGCAATATATTTTGTTAAGTACAATAAAAATGGGGTTACCAAGCGTTGTTTAAGAAAAGTAGGACATAGGTATTTACTATTTTAATTTACTTATATATCCTGAAACATTATTTTATGAGTGTATAATATAATGATAACCGTTTCTAAGCAAAAAAGCTGCTCTGACAAAATCAGCAAAACTTAAAAATGGAGTACATGTCCGGTTAAAAAAGTACGTCTAGTAACCCTAAAAAGTATATTAAGCAACAAGGGGTTAATGGCAGCCATTTGTTTACGCTGATGAATGCGTTTAGACCCTGCGTTAGATGATGCGTTAGACAGGCATCTAAAAGCGCCATGTTTGTGTCTGGGATAAAAAAAAATTTCTTAAGGGGGCATGGCGTCATCATTGCGAAAACAGACGGTTTTACTCGATTTTTTTGTAAGAAAACGAATAACGGTTTTTTATATAAATTTTTTGCATAATAATAATCTACATTGAAAGAACATTTCGAGATTTTTTTGTTGAAAAATAATAATAATTATAATTGGTATAACGAATCTACCCAGGAAAAAAAACTTATTGCTAAAATTCTTGAATGAATCACAGATTTTAAGAATGCGGTTTGAAGATTGAAATTTTGAATGGTGTTGAATCGGAGTTTTTTTGAATCAGTGATTTTCTATGGCTGCCCTATTCATGAGAAATTTTTTTAAATCTTTTTTAACAATTATGAATGGGATTAAAATTTTGTCGGTTTGTAAATGTTAAAAAAGATTCAAAAAATTTCTCATGAATAGGGCAGCCATAAAAAATCACTGACTCAAAACAACACCGATTCAACACCATTCAAGATTTCAATATTCAAACCGCATTCTTAAAATCTCTGATTCACGCAAGAATTTTAGCAATAAGTTTTTTTTCCTGGGTAGATTCGTTATACCAATTATATTATTACGCAGAGGTAGGAGTCATGGAAACTGTGTAAAATTTTCAACAATGTGATTGGTAAAAAAAATACTGAAGTTTCCAGTACTCATTACTTTTTTTAAGGATAGCTTTTTGTCTGACCCTATCTGGAAAAATTATAATTTTTATACAAAAATTCGAATTGTTATTTTGAAGGTTAAACAATAGTATTTCAATTTAAAATTTCTAAACTGTCAACAATAACTTTCTTAGATTAAAGATTAATGACATATTAATTTTGTTGTTTGAAGTTGTCATTATCTCGCAAAAGCCTATAGTGATAGAGGATTTAAGGCAAAATATAATTGTAATTTTTCGTTTATATACAAATTTTAATTTATAATTATGGTTAATTAAAATTAATTTTTAAATATACTTCTTTATAAAAAAAAAGTTTAATACATGTAGAATCTATAATACTAAATATTTCCACTTTTTCAAAAAATGGACATGACACAGTATAATTCACAGCCAACGAACAAGCTTTTTCATCCAAAAGCCTTAATGTTATAAAAACTTAATTTAATTTGTTTCCTGTATAACATACAATATTATAAAATGAAAGATTAAATCTGCACCTGGCCTTTGGTAATTGCTCGAAGAGGTTTTGAAATATGAACTATTAATTTATCATTCTTTGTCTTGATTATGGAACATGGAATAGATGAGTTTCCATGTTGAAATTGAAAATCGCAATGAAGAATAGATTTACTGTCCCTCAATTGATTTGGTTCTTCATCAATCCAGTGAGGTTTGGATGTTATTAATAAATCTGAGTATAATGCTGAATGATTGGAACCTGGGACCTATAAATGGAAAGTAAATGATTTATTTTCAAATGACAATTATAACTCTTTTAAGCTATTATTAGATAATCCTAAATATACCTATAGGTACTTTAGTGTGGCCCTTAATTGGGCTGTGTTTTTAAATTTTCGGTCTCCACCCGGAAAATTGATCAAGGTATCGAAACAAAATTTTCCTGTAAGTTTAAGACAAATCAAGCAATATTAAGGGGTCTACCCACTTTAGAAACGCTAAAAAAGGCCATTTAAAAAAATTTTTTACTAGGTTTACGTTATAAATATTTATATATGAATTGTTACACTTAATAAATGAAGGGTAGCATGACAAAAGGGGTCAAGCGCCAATTTTTCGAATTTGAGATTTTTTCATTAAAAAATCAAGAAAATTCATTTACACATTTTTTGAAAAGAATTTTTTTTTTGAATTGTGTTTTTAAACCGATTTTTAAACAAAATTGAAATTACAAATGCATAAGTTTTTACCTACAATCACAAATCAATTGAAAAACAATAGAAGTGTAAAGTGGATAATAATTTGTAAATAAGGTTAAAAAATTTGAAAAAATTCTATTTTTACAATGAAAGTGCCACATAAATGAAAAAAATACTTTCTAAAAGAAAGAAATTTATAAAATTAAAAACTATTAGAAGTGTAATATTTAAATTTTAATAAATAGTTGTAAAAAAGGTAGGTATTAACGTCTAACCTAAATTTTATTGCTCGATTTCGAGGAAAACATTTATTAATTCATTATTTTCTTGAAAACAATCAATGTTTTTTTAATAAACTTTTTTGCATTTGATTCTTCAATTTGTTAATTCAAAACTAGTTTTCCAATTTTTCTTTAAATCTTGTGCTTTTTTCACAGTTCACGTTTAAAGAAAAAATGCACTTTTGATGTAAACTTAAAGTAGCACGATTTTTTTTATATTTCTCGTTAATATGTAAATTTAGCTAAACAAATTATTATTTTTTTAGTAAAACATATCAATATCTCGAAACGGTTTTCTTAGTTTCGTTACAAATAACCCGTAAAATCTTTAAATTGGTTTTTTTCGCTTCCTGTAAAAACATGAAATTGGCGCTTGACCCCTTTTGTCATGCTACCTTTCAAATATACTCCCGAAGTACAATAGTATATTGTGCACCAAGAGCAGAAAGGAGGTGTTTTCCGACGAGTTCAAAATTTGCTGCCCGAGCGAAGCGAATGCAACAATTTGCACGAAGACGGAAAATCTTTTTTCGCTCGAGGTCCACACGCTATTTTGTGCAACACCTGTTCAGGTAAAGCACTAATTAATTATTGCGCGGAAACCTACCAGACGGAAAAGTGTGCAGCAAAGTATATATTGTTGCTATGTGCAGCAGTTACCTATTTTGCGTCTACTTTTCAGGCAAGATAAATGGTACTTTTCTTACAGGTGTTGCACAAAAAAAATTTTTCTTTCCAATTTATTTTAGTGAGTTTCTATCCATTAGCATGGTAGTTGCAGAAAAATCACAAAAAAAAGATTGGTCTGCGCTGTTGATAAAATCTGTGGGTTAGATTGTCGGAAACAAAAAAAATCAAATGTTAATAGCTATAGCGCATATCGTACGATCTTTGATTTTCGTAAAGTTGACAAAATAGCGGACATTTTTCCGGAAAAATGGTGATTTTTTTTATTTTTTCAGAGAAAAGTCCGCCATTTTGTCAATTTTACGAAAATCAAAAATCGTATGATACGGAATCTAAAACCATTTGATTTTTTTTCCGATAATCTAACCCAGAGATTTCATCAACAGCGCAGACCCATCTTCTTTTGGGAATTTTTATGGATTATAACTTAAAAGTTTAGAAATATTTAAAATAAAAAAAATTTGTTAAGTTATTCGACTCTACGATTTTGCAAGAATTAATTTTTAATAAAATTTGTTAAACAATAGCATTAAAGGTTTTACCCCATTTCAATTCAAAAAATTTACTTAACATCTACACATGAATAATTTTTATAAAACTAACTTCAAAAATCAAGGAAAATAGAATTTTTTTAAGATCTAAAAATCTTTAGAATTTTATTTGCTAATGATTTTAGAAATTTTATGGTAAAAAATATGACTTATAAGCTGTTTTAAAAAAAATTTTACTCGTTTTATTTTTTTTACGATTTTTTGATTAGTGGGATCATTAAAATTTAAAGGATTCAAAATAAAGGTGAGGACTCCCAGTGAAAATAATATTTTATTATCTTAATTTTCAATTTAAGGACCTAATTATGAAGTTTAAGATAAGAATTAAAAATAATAATAAATAGAATTGACTTAACCCTTTAAGGACGGGACGGACACTTTTTTGTACACATTTCCAACATTAATTTTCTCGGTTTTTGGAGATAAACAAAATTATAAGAATCACCATTTCTGACGTATTTTTTATCCCTCTTTCAGAATCTCTAATCACGAATCTGAAGTCAGAATTCAAAAATTAAAAATGGCGGATCCAATATGGCGGACGATATTTTAAAATTCTTTTGGATTAATTTGAAACTTGTTACCTGGGGGGTTTTGGGGTCGCTGATCACAAATCTGAAGTCAGATTTCAAAAATTCAAAATGTCGGATCCAATATGGCAAACGATGTTTTAAAAATCTGTCGGATATATTTGAAACTTGTTACTCGGAAGTTTTTGGGGTCGCTGATCACAAATCTGAAGTCAGATTTCAAAAATTCAAAATGTCGGATCCAATATGGCAAACGATGTTTTAAAAATCTGTCGGATATATTTGAAACTTGTTACTCGGAAGTTTTTGGGGTCGCTGATCACGAATCTGAAGTCAGAATTCAAAAATTAAAAATGGCGGATCCAATATAGCGAACGATATTTTAAACTAGGTGAGAATTATGTCCATTTCATGGACATTTCGCTTCCAAGTAAGCAAAATAATTTGCTTCCTCATAGAGGAAGCAAGAAATTAATAATATATAAGTTAATTGGGAAAGTTGTTAAAAAAAAACTTTTTAATGCAAAAATACTTATGTAAAAATATGAATTATTTTACGAATTCTTGATCAATTATAAAAGTAATATAGGTCAATCGATTCGTTTTGAGATGAGGAACATGATTTTTGTATTCTTTAAGTTGTATTTTTAGCATGAAAAAAATTTTTGTCAAAAAACGATTTTTTTCGATGAAAAAAGGTGCCCAAAAAAATTTGGTTGGGTATTTTCAAAAATCCCTGTGTCCAAATTTAGACATTCATGAGCTTAATATGTCATCCAAATTTTATTGGAATCCATTAAAGCGTTCTCGAGATATCTTGTACACAAAAAACGCTATACACACACACACACACACATACATCTGGACATTTGCTTAGGAATGAAAATTTACGCTTTTTAGATGAAAATAAGTCGATTTAGACTATTTTTGGAAAATCGAAAATCTTAACGATCACAAAGCTTCCTCTATGAGGAAGCAAAATCTGTCGGATTTATTGAAAACTTGTTACTCGGAGATTTTTGGGATCGGTGATCCCGAATAAGACGTAAAATTTTAAAAATTGAAAATGGCGGCGGGTGCAGGAAATTTCCCAAAAACCCAAAAGGTCGAATATCCAAATGGTCGAATATCCATTTTGTCGAATTTCCAAATGATCGAATAACTAAATTGTCGAACATCCATTTGGTCGAATATCCATTTTGTCGAATTTCTAAATTGTCGAATATTCAAATTTTCGAATTTCTAAATTGTCGAATATTCAAATTTTCGAATTTCTAAATTGTCGAATATACACTTTGTCGAATTTCCAAATTCTCGAATATCCATTTTATCGAATTTACAAATTGTCGAATTTCCAAATTGTCGAATATCTATTTTGTCGAATTTCCGAATGTTCGAATATCCAAATTGTCGAATTTCTAAATTGTCGAATATCCAAATTGTCGAACGTCCATTTTGTCGAATGTCCAAATTGTCGAATATATACTTTTTCGAATTTCTAAATTGTCGAATATTCAACTTTTCGAATTTCTAAATTGTCGAATATTCAAATTTTCGAATTTCTAAATTGTCGAATATACACTTTGTCGAATGTCCAAACTGTCGAATTTCCAAATTCTCGAATTTAAAAATTGTCGAATTTCCAAATTGTCGAATTTCTAAATTGTCGAATATCCAAATTGTCGAATATCTATTTTGTCGAATTTCCAAATGATCGATTATCCAAATAGTCGAATTTCCAAATTGTCGAATTTTCAAATTGTCGAATCTCCAAATGTTCGAATGTCCAAATGTTCGAACTTTTTTTTTATGTGAGTTTCCTATCTATGAAATGCGTTGGTATAGTAGATTGGACAAGTGCGCGAAATTTAAAATTTCCATAACGATTTTAAATTTCGCGCACTTGTCCAATCTACTATACCAACGCATTTCATAGATAGGAAACTCACATAAAAAAAAAGTTCGAACATTTGGACATTCGAACACTTGGAGATTCGACAATTTGAAAATTCGACAATTTGGAAATTCGACTATTTGGATAATCGATCATTTGGAAATTCGATAAAATAGATATTCGACAATTTGGATATTCGACAATTTAGAAATTCGACAATTTGGAAATTCGAACATTTGGAAATTCGACAATTTGGAAATTCGACAAAGTGGATATTCGACATTTTGGAAATTCGACAAAATGGACTTTCGACAATTTAGAGATTCGACAAAATGGATATTCGACAATTTGGAAATTCGACAATTTGGATATTCGAACATTCGGAAATTCGACAAAATAGATATTCGACAGTTTGGAAATTCGACAATTTGTAAATTCGATAAAATGGATATTCGAGAATTTGGAAATTCGACAGTTTGGACATTCGACAAAGTGGATATTCGACAATTTAGAAATTCGAAAATTTGAATATTCGACAATTTAGAAATTGGAAAAAGTAGATATTCGACAATTTGGAAATTCGACAATTTAAAAATTCGACAAAATGGATATGGGCATATCTCTGGAACATTTAACTTTTCAATAAGAAAAAATATTTTCTTTTTTTTATTAGCACAGTATTCAAACTTTGTCCACATAAACTTCAAGAGCTAAGCTTTCAAATTATGCAAATGGACAGATAAATCTTATTGTCTTCAAAAAGTTAAAAATTATTTAAAATTGCAAATAATTTTTAACCTGTAACAAAAAAATATTCAACAGGTGGTTGCTTTTTAGGTTGAAAAACAGTTGAAATGAACAGCTTGAGGGGTTATAATTTTTAAACAACGATAAACTTGTTTAATATTTTCAATATTTATAAGAATAGTAAAATACTAATAATAATACACTAGGAATAAAATTAAACAAATGTCAAAAATCAACTAAATAAATTTTTTAGTTAACCTTCACGTTTTAATTAATGACAATTCCTATTGAAAGAATTAGAATCGGCAACTTCGTACTTAACAATTTCTTTCTAAAAAATTTCGGTCGACCGTAACGGGTGCAAGAAATTTCCCAAAAACCCAAAAGGTCGAATATCCAAATGGTCGAATTTCAAAAAGTCGAATCTCCAAACGGTCAAATATCCAAATGGTCGAATATCCATTTTGTCGAATTTCCAAATGATCGAATATCTAAATTGTCGAATTTCCAAATTGTCGAGCATCCATTTGGTCGAATATCCATTTTGTGGAATTTCTAAATTGTCGAATTTCCAAATTGTCGAATATCTACTTTTTCGAATTTCTAAATTGTCGAATATTCAAATTTTCGAATTTCCAAATTGTCGAATATCCACTTTGTCGAATGTCCAAAATGTCGAATTTCCAAATTCTCGAATATCCATTTTATCGAATTTACAAATTGTCGAATTTCCAAATTGTCGAATATCTATTTTGTCGAATTTCCGAATGTTCGAATATCCAAATTGTCGAACACGTCCATTTTGTCGAATGTTCAAATTGTCGAATTTCCAAATTGTCGAATATCCATTTTGTCGAATCTCTAAATTGTCGAAAGTTCATTTTGTCGAATTTCCAAATTGTCGAATATCCACTTAGTCGAATTTCCAAATTGTCGAATTTCCAAATGATCGAATGTCCAAATTGTCGAATATCCAAATTGTCGAATATCAAAATTGTCGAATCTCCAAATGTTCGAATCTCCAAATGTTCGAATGTCCAAATAGTCGAATTTCCAATTTGTCGAATATCCAAATTGTCGAATATCTATTTTGTCGAATTTCCAAATGATCGAATATCCAAATAGTCGAATTTCCAAATTGTCGAATCTCCAAATGTTCGAATCTCCAAATGTTCGAATGCCCAAATGTTCGAACTTTTTTTTAATGTGAGTTTCCTAACTATGAAATGCGTTGGTATAGTAGATTGGACAAGTGCGCGAAATTTAAAATCGTTATGGAAATTTTAAATTTTGCGCATTTGTCCAATCTACTATACCAACGATACCAACGCATTTCATAGATAGGAAACTCACATAAAAAAAAAGTTCGAACATTTGGACATTCGAACATTTGGAGATTCGAACATTTGAAGATTCGACAATTTGGAAATTCGACTATTTGGATATTCGATCATTTGGAAATTCGACAAAATAGATATTTGACAATTTGGATATTCGGTAAATTGGAAATTCGACTATTTAGACATTCGAACATTTGGAGATTCGAACATTTGGAGATTCGACAATTTTGATATTCGACAATTTGGAAATTCGACAATTTGGACATTCGATCATTTGGAAATTCGACAATTTGTAAATTCGACAAAGTGGATATTCGACAATTTGGAAATTCGACAAAATGGACTTTCGACAATTTAGAGATTCGACAAAATGGATATTCGACAATTTGGAAATTCGACAATTTGAACATTCGACAAAATGGACGTTCGACAATTTGGATATTCGACAATTTGGGAATTCGACAATTTGGATATTCGAACATTCGGAAATTCGACAAAATAGATATTCGACAATTGGGAAATTCGACAATTTGTAAATTCGATAAAATGGATATTCGAGAATTTGGAAATTCGACATTTTGGACATTCGACAAAGTGGATATTCAACAATTTGGAAATTCGAAAATTTGAATATTCGACAATTTAGATATTCGAAAAAGTAGATATTCGACAATTTGGAAATTCGACAATTTAGAAATTCGACAAAATGGATATTCGACCAAATGGATGCTCGACAATTTGGAAATTCGACAATTTAGATATTCGATCATTTGGAAATTCGACAAAATGGATATTCGACCATTTGGATATTCGACCGTTTGGAGATTCGACTTTTTGAAATTCGACCATTTGGATATTCGACCTTTTGGGTTTTTGGGAAATTTCCTGCACCCGGACCGTAATTGGTAAATATTTTCACATTATCTTTGCAATAAAGTATTTTTTCTCAAAGCACATTCACACGATGTTAAATGGTACTCTTAAAAATTTATGTAAGTACTTTTCGAATACTTTTATTTGATTTTCGTGGAGTATCACTCGATTACGGTCGTTGTCAAATTTTGTACACACGTGTTTTCTGTTATTTAAATTAGAATAGTTTTTGAAGACATGAAGCACATCAATTTAGTATGTCTCAAAATAATTCTAATGATTTGAACTCTTATTTCCCATAAACAATTTTGGTGTGCCAATAGTCTTATTAAAGAAAAATGATAAATATGACGATTACGGTCAAAAAGGTTAAAAGTGAGGGACAACTTTTAAAAGCATATAGCTTTCTTCCCAATTAACAAAATATTAATTTTCAAGCACAAATGTCTTCAGGGTTTAACTAACTTTAAAAATATGTGTTATATAATTAGTAATTCTTATTATTTACAATGTTTCAACGTAAAAACCATTCGAAAGTATGGTTAGGGACAAGTAAACATTGTTAAACATCGGGTATTCAAATTGGAATAATTATTTATCTATTTAATAAATAAATATTAAATCTTTTGGAAATGATTCATGGTATCAAGTATTAATATTCCCAACAAAAGCCAGGTAAAAATTGATTGAAATTATCAAAGTATATGCGAGGGACATAAAAGTTAAAGGTTCCAGAGATATGCCCATATTCGACCAAATGGGTGTTCGACAATTTGGAAATTCGACAATTTGGAAATTCGACAATTTAGATCGACGCCCCCCGTTGATAAAGTGTTTATTAAAAAGCCAGTGTAATAAAATGTTAATTTAAAAAACAGTAGAATAATGTTAAAGCAAGGTTATAAAGAATGTTATACAGAATGTTATTGCATATTTGAATTAATAAACAAATGTATCCATCGTTCGGTCCAATTAACATTTTATGACAAAACTTCAAAAGACATTTGATTAAACAAACAGTTTAATAGAAATCATATCCAAAAAAATTAATTATAAAAGTGACATTCCACTGTTTTTCAAATTAACATTTTATTAACCTGGCTTTTTAATAAACACTTTATCAACGGGGGGCGTCGAGATATTCGATCATTTGGAAATTCGACAAAATGGATATTCGACCATTTGGATATTCGACCGTTTGGAGATAAGACTTTTTGAAATTCGACAATTTGGATATTCGACTATTTGGGTTTTTGGGAAATTTCCTGCACCCGACTCGGAGGTTTTTGGGGTCTTTAATCACGAATTTGACGTAAAAATTAAAAAATTTAAAATGGCGGATTCAAAATGCGGAGGATATTTTATAAAACTGATCGGATTTGATTGAAACTTGCTGCTAGGGAGTTTTTGCAGTCGCTGATCACAATTCTAATGTTACTTCACTTTACGAATATCTCTTCGTGGCTTGAACCAGGCAACATTTAAATAATTTTAATGAATAAAAGACGTAAAAAATTTAAGTAGATAGTTTCAGAAAAATCTGACCGATTTTCAAAACATCAGCCACATTGGATCTGTCATTTAAAATTTTTGTAATTTGTCATCAGAGTCGTGATCAGCGAACCCAAAAACCTCCGAGTAACAAGTTTCAATTAAATCCAATGAAATTTCAAAATATCGTCTGTCATTTTGGATCTCCCATTTTGAATTTTTAAATTTTGATTTCAGATTCGTGATCACCGATCCCAAAAAAAATCGACGAAATAGCATTTGTTAAAATTTTTAACTTCTCGAAATCGTATTTGTCTGAATTTCTAAATCCCTGAACTTGCATCTGCCGAACTTCAAAATCCCCGAATTTACATTTGTCAAAACATTCAATTACCAGAAATTGCATTTGTCCAAACTTTGAAATCATCAAATTTGCATCTGTTCAAACTTTGAAATCACCGAACATACATTCGTCCGAATTTTGAAATCACCGAATTTAATTTGTCTGAACTGTGAAACCATCGAACTTACATTTGGCTGAGCTCTTAAATCCCCGAATTTGCATTTGGCCGAACTTTTAAAGCACCGAACTTGCATTTTTCCGAACTTTGAAATCACCGAACTTGCATTTGTCAAACTCCTAAAGTCACCGACTACGCGAGTCCCCGCATTTGCATTTGTCCGACCATCGGAAAGTAGTTTTTCTAAAGGAGTCTTCTGATTGGCTGGTAAATTTCCCAGTAACATTACAAGCCAATCAGAAGACTCCTTTAGAAAACCTACTTTCCGATGGTCGGACAAATGCAAATTCGGGGACTCGCGTAGTCGGTGTTCAATACTCTGATAATTAGAGATTCGAGAAGTTAAAATTTCGGACAAACAGGCCCGGCGAATAAGGTGGATACTGCTACCCACCCGGAATCAGACATCACTTCTTAAAAACATATCTTCCTTTTTTTATTAGAACCCTGTGCAGAGGAAAATTTTAACGGCGGCGGCGTTCAACTAAGAAACAACCGGCGTACGGCGGCGCGCCGATTAATACTTATTAAAAATCGGGGCTCAAATATGGCGGAAGTTTTTTGAAAAGATAATTTGATTCGCTTGATACTCGACATTAACTGATTCGTAATCAGCGCCGCCAAACACCCCTATATACCAAGTTTCATAAATTTGAGCGAAAATTTCGCAATATCGTCCGCCATATTAGATCCGCCATTTTCAATTTTAAAAAATTATTAACAACTTCATAATCTGCGACCCAAAAAACCCTATATACCAAGTTTCATTAATTTTAATATAAAACGTAAAGATTGGTCCAACAGATGTTAATTTTTTACTTTTTTACAATATCCGCCATTTTGTCGTTGCCATATTGAATTTGATGAATTAACTAAAACATATTTTTAATCTGCCAACAGTTTGTGCCACTAAAGTACACATTAAAAGAATGTTTTCGGGAAGAAATAATGATTATAAAACAAAAACTTGTCGATTTATCTGCACATTTTTTCAAAAAAGCCGCCATATTGGTTTTGCATATACAGTCGAACCTCGATAACTGAGACTTGTCTAACTGAGAAACCTCTATAAGTGAGAGTAATTTTCAGGTCCCGTCATTTTTACATGTAAAAACCTGTGTAAGTGAGAATCTGTAAGTGAGAATCATTTTTTCTCGATTAGACCTCTATAAGTGAGAGAAACGCCTCTCGGGACTCTAAAACTGAGAATTATTTTCTTAATGAAACCTCTATAATTGAGAAAAGAGCCTTTCAAACCTCTATAACTGAGAATCTTTTCTATATTATAATTTTCTGAAGGTCAATATGAAAATAATCAGTAATTAAAATTTGAATAGACGTATAATAACAAAGGGTCTTTCTTCAAAATACAATTATACCTATCACACAAAATGAAATTTAGTTTGCGAATCACATAGATTATTTCTAATATTCAAAATGTCAAAGAGTAAACTCAAATCTTTTTCATTAAGTGAAAAACTAAAAATTATAAAAGAGATTGAAAGTGGAAAGAAACGAAGTGTAATAGAAAGTGAATTTAGTCTATCAACTGCCACTTTTTATCGAATATTAAAAGAAAAAGACTCTATAAAATCGCAGTGTTTTGAAGGTCGTGGAAATATGAAAAGAAAACGGTTAGTTGAATTTCATGATATGGAAAATTGCCTTGTGGAGTGGATTAAACAAACTTTAGATAAAAATATCCCTTTGGATGGATCATTGTTGAAAGGAAAGGCTCTAGATTTTGCCAAAAAACTAGGAGTTCAGGAATTTAGAGCAAGTAAAACTGAAAAACAAACATTAATAACAGACTTTTTTCATAAAGCTTAAAGCAATAAGAATTTTTATTAAATTTGTGAAATAAATAATTAAAAGAAATTTTTTATCACGTAAAAGTAAAACTTTAATTAACAAAACCCTTAAAAAGCCTCTATCATAGTGCAATAACCTCAGTAAGTAAGAAAATCCGCTATTCGACCTTCGTAAGTGAAAACCTGTCTTACTGAGAAACCTCTATAAGTGAGAAAAAATTTTCGGTCCCTTGGATTCTCAGTTATCGAGGTTCGACTGTAGATAAAAACGAAAACTGAGCCCGCAAGCTTATAGAACGATCCTAAAAACGTAAAGAAACTTTATTCCTATATTTAAAAAAAATGTTTCTACTTGTAGTAATATTCCACAGTAATGCTACGATTTTTGTGATTTCAGACGTTAATGTGGTTATAAATGTCATAAATTCAAAAATTCATAACTTCTTTTAAAATCATTGTAAATTAATTTTTATAAAAGGGTTTTAAATCTCGCAGTGCGTATACTATAAGAAGCCAATATAGAAACTTAAAGAAAAAATTTCAGTCTTCCAGAAAAAATGTCGAAAAATGGTTAAGTTAACTTTTGAGTTTCAAATTCTAAGAAAAAGATCAATTATGACGTATAAAAATAACAAAAATCTCAAATTTAGCTTTTACGAAACAACGCCAATTGTCTATCGGCGGCGCGCTGGTGTACATAGTAAATGAGCAGCGGCGTCGGCGTGGCGTAGGGATGGACGATTCCAAAAAAAAGTATTCGATACAAAGAATCGATTCTAAAAAAGTATCGATTCCGATAAAAGAAATCGATTCCAAAAAGTATCGATTCCAGTCAAAGAATCGAGTACAATCAAATTTGGCGGATTTTTCAAAATCAAAATATTATTTTACTAGTACTAATGAATAATAATTCTTTAAAAAAATATTTTCTAATTTTAATTTAATGTTATAAATTAATTTGTCAATTTATTACACTATTATTTCAAAATGTTAAATTTTTATAAAAAATTGATTTGTCATCAAAAATTGCTGACTGATAATAAGCATGCCACACTAAATTAGAACCTCTGTTTGTAGAACTGGCCATTTGTAAATAAATATTTTTCTAAAAGACAAAATATTTATCACTTCAAAAAATGAGAAAATTTACATATTTTAGTAATTTCGATTCTCGTAAAAAAAAGTATCGATACCGAAAGAATCGATTCTCAAAAGAATCGATGAAAGAATCGATTCTCAAGATGGAATCGAGTCGATTCCAAACAGAATCAAGTAGAATCGTCCATCCCTAGCGTGGCGGCACAGGGTTCTAAGATTCCGACATAGTTTCCAACCATGATCCAAGTACTATGGTCTGGCCACGCGCAAGTAAAAAAAAGTTAACCAATCAGGCGCTAGACCAGTTTTTTCTTGTCTCCATGTGTTGCCGTTAGATCGGGCCATCAGGCCTTGAGTCCCAACAGAAAAAAATATGGCTACTTTGGTCCAATGCACTGGATGCGCAGCTCAAACATATTTCGAACTCCGAATGGCCAGACCATAGTATTTGGATCATGGTTTCTAACATAGATTCCGTTATAGTTTCCGATACAGTTTACTACATTGGTTCCGATGTCGGAATTTTCGATAGGGTGGTGTACTGATAGATAATGGTGCAAAAAAATTGTAGATACATTTTTAGAGAGTTAAGTCGATTGTGACAAAACTTATAAACAATTTTCTTTTTCAATATCTTACACGGTGTCTTATGGGAAACTGCATTTTCATGGTCTTCAATCAAAAATTGTGAAAAATATGATAGACATATGATATTTAAACTTTTTATACATAAAGTTAAATATCTAATGTTCACTTACTTTCAAAAATATTGATCAAACCTCGCCAAGAAGACTCAAAATTAATTAAATAAAGCATATCTGGCGATAGCTGTACATAGCAGAACGATTGGCAACGTTGCTTACAGGTTAGGTATAGAAAAGGCGCGAAATTTGAAAGCAATATCAATTGTATATAGCAATTGCAGACGACACGAAACAGAATAGGGAAAGTATAAATGCAACGTTGCCAAGCGTTGCGCTAGTACTGCGTGACTCAAATGAAAACTTAAATGGGCATTGCTTTGACTAACAATGGAGTGAGAGAAATTCCTTAAATGCATAATATAAACCAATGCTGTCCATTGTTTAATTACTCTAATATGTATTGTAGAATAATTACAATACATTAACAACTTCATTTTATACAGTTAGTTTTATGTTTTGTTCAATTTTATGTTACAACATGTCAAAAATAAAAAATACTTCTCATGCTAATCACGCATTTTCACAGCAAGAGAATCGGAGTAAAGTTTATTTGATATGTTTATACGGTTGTGTGAAATTGAAAATATTTCGATCATGTAGATTTTTGTTACTACAATGAAGTTTGAAATTTTATGATTAATTATTGCTTTAACCCTCTGATGCCTACTCAAATGACCGTTATCGTCTAAAATCGTCTATTTGGATGCCTGGTGGGGCCTATAGGAAACACATAGTGAGGCGCTAGAGTAGGAAGAAGTTAGCGTAGGCAGAGGGTTAAGGGAGGATGTCTTTAACTTGTTGGCGATCATCACTGCCTGATAAGTTGCTTGCTATTCTTTTACGATCGCCATGTGTTTTCTGCCTAACCAGGGTGGGTGTAAATTAGTATTTTGATAAGTAAAGCTCCCTCCGAAAAAGAGAAATGAATAGTTTTGATAATACTTTGCACCTTTCAATGAAAGCATAAATTTGTTTATAAATTCATTCCGTTTCAAAGCATTTTTATGTAAATTCTTTCCATTACTTTTTATTTAAATAAAAACGTTACTGTTATTATTTAAATGCAACCTTTATTTTATTTTCACGTGTATAACTGAATTTATCGATTTCTCCGAGTCAGTAAAAAATTTAAAAGTAAAGGTTAAAAAAACACTTTTTTTGACGTTTCAACAGACAATGCTGTCCTCATCAGAACTGTAAAAATTTAGTTAAATTTTTTAATTTTTGACTGACTCGGAGAAATCGATAAATTCAGTTATACATGCTCTCTAAATTTCTTGGAGTGAGTTCTCACTCCACTAAAAGTGTAAATTGAGCCACTCCAATCAAGAGTGAGAAACCCACTCTCACGGTGCTTTTTAAACCGATTAAACATAAAGGTTCTGGCACCTGGGATTTTCTTCTTGATTTCGATTCTGGATCATTAATACATCATTTTTCAACAAAAATGAAAATCTTCTGTGGAGCCGTTTTTGAAAAAAGTTGATTTGAAAATTCAAAATGTCGGAAACTCAACTTTTCTTCAAGAAATATTCATTTGACAAAAAATTCCATCAGATGGAATTTGTTGATATTAAAAAAATAATATTTTTTTTTATTTCAATAAATTTTATCTAGAATCAATAGTTTACTAAAAAAACCAACTTTACACATGTATTTTTAGTTTTTTTTACACTTTTGACTAGTTAAACTAAAATAATTCTATTTTAATTATTTTTTCCCTGATGTAATTGCTTTTTGTTCATATAAATAATTTTATCTAAATAAAAGTTAAACGAAAATCAAATTAAAATTTACACTGTGTGACAAATAGAATACATTATTATAAATAAGGTTACCATGCTTAAAATTTTGACAAAAACTATTAAAATTCATTGGCGGATACACGGGGGAGGGGTCATGGCGGCCATGACCCCCCCTGGAGCTAACTTAGATTTGCATGGAGAGTGAGAGAGACAACACTATATTGTCTCTTTCTTTTTCATGTATGACCCCCTTCAGAAACCAAGTCTGGATCCGCCACTGTTAAAATGATTAAATTTTTGACTTCAAGAAGGTTTAGGAAAAGTACGAAGTTTTCTAAGACTCACCCCGAATATCCAAATCCATTATAGTATATTATGCACCAAGCGTCATAAGTGCGTCTTTATAGTCGAGCGCAGATATTTCCAACGAGTTGCAGGCGAGAGCAAGACCGAGGCGAAGCCGAGGTCGCTCGAGCCGGAGACGAGTTTGGAAATATCGCGCGAGACGAAAGACGCACCTATGACACATGGTACATACGATTCTTTATGCAACAAAGGCGTATTATGGTCACTCTACGTTACCTATGCCGGTGCATGCTAAGTTTTTCCATATATCCCAGCAGGTCAATAAAGTAACCATTACTGCCCTAGGGTAATAATGGATACTTTATTGACCCGCGAGCAGGTCAATAATGTGACCATTATTGCCCTAGGGTAATAATGGGCACATTATTGACCTGCGAGCGGTCCATAAAGTATCCATTATTGCCCTAGGGTAATAATGGGCACTTTATTGACCGCTGGACTATAAGGAAGAACTTAGGATGCGCCTATATAGGTAGGTAAAGTGACCATAAAACGCCTGAGTTGCATAAAGACTATTATGTACACTTTGCGCTTACAATAGTGTTCATGCTTGAATAATTGAGGTCGTTTCTTTTCATGTACTTTTTAATTATTTTAATAAAGTATACTTGAAAAATTATACTTTGAACATACAATTTATATTTTACTATTGGCAATCTGTATATATGTAATATAATACAAAATTATATTACACTTTTTTTCTACGTTATAAAGTATTTTAATCAGTTAGTATTCAAAACTATGCAAAAAATAAAGTACTAAAAACAAATTGTTTGATCTCAACTGCTTTAAAATAAAGAAAAGCTAAAAATACGTGCAAAAAGTTAGTTTTTTTCGTTTTTCTCGTAAAGTATTGATTCTAGAGAAATGTGGTGAAAATAAAAAAAGAATTCTTTTTGTAATATCTAAAAATTCCATCTGATGAAATTTTTTGGCAAATCAATATTTCTTGAAGAAAAGTTGTGTTTTCGTCATTTTGAATTTTCAAATCGACTTTTTTTAAAAACGGCTCCACAGAAGATTTTCGTGTTCATTGAAAAATGATTTATTAATGATCTATAATCGAAATCAAGAAGAAAATCTCAGGTGCCAGAACCTTTAGGTTAAATCGGTTTAAAAAGCACCGTGACTCTAAAAGAGTGAGAACTCAATCTTATAGAGTGAATTTTTCACTCCAAGCAAAAAGTGAACTCTCACTCTAATTTTGGAGCGAGAATCCACTCAAATTGGAGTGCAAGTTCACTCTTTAAGAGTGAGATCTCACTCTTTTAGAGTGGGTCTTTCACTCTGATTGGAGTGGCTCAATTTCCACTCTTTGTGGAGTGAAAACTCACTCCAAGAAATTTAGAGAGTGTTAATTAATAACTCCGAGTGATAGTTAACAAATATTATTCATTTTATTTTGTTTCCGCTTTTGTAACTCCGGAGAAGACTCACCATGTTTATTCCAGGAAGCATGGCACCCTTGAATTCAACAAATTTTTTGCTTGTCGAGCTCATAAGGGTCTTACGAGCACCTGGTAGCAAATTAATTTTATTTTTGTTTTTAAATTTTTCGAGTAAAATAGACTTTGAGTACAGTAGAAAGCTGCTGCTGCTTTTTTTTATTTGCGTGTACACGTAATGAGTGTATCTCATTTTCTCGTCTAAATATACTCCAAGGTATTTCACTATTAATTTGTGAGAGATGGGTTCTTCGTCGTCCGCTGGAGTGATTTTGAAGTCTCTCCAAACTCTCTTAAATTTTTTGTGCACCTAATCTACGTTTGGTGGAAACAGGATTGTTTCGCATTTATTTTAGTTGGCTTTCAGCTTCCAGGTGTGGTAGAAATCCAGTATTTTTCGGACTGTGCTTTGGAGCACTTCTTTTACTTTAACCAAGTTCCTGTGTGTGACGTACAAGATGAGGTCGTTTACGAATGCAATACCTCTTATTAGTTCCGCTTTGTTAATGTTAAATAGTAGGAGCTTAACGCTCTAACCACTATGCTATACGCACGTTGGTACAAAACTTAGGAACTGCCGTTATAAGGTATACGTGCTTACGTTCACTCTACGAAATTTAGAGAGATAATTTCTCATAATTGATCCAAAAAATGGTATCATTATGCAAAGTTTTGATGCTTGCTGGTTTTGTTTGTTGAAAGGAAGTTCTATAAAATAAACATTCGACTTCATGAAAGTGCTGTTTAATGAAATTCTGACAATTGAAAGTTCGAACTAATCGTAACTACCCAGGTGCGAATTTAGGTTTGCCGCCACAGTTTGATCGTCGGCCTAAGGTTAGCCATGAACTAAAATTTTCAAGCAAAGATGGGCCAACCATGCATCCCGACTGTGACGGATATTTTTTAAAGGAAGTTCATATGCGTCAATAGCGTAGTGGTTAGCGTGCTGGGTTATAAGTGCGTATATGATCGTAGGTCTTAATTTTAAGTCCCATCTTGCGTTAGAAATTTTATTTCACAGTAGTTAATTAGAAGTTGTTCGTCATGTTTGTAAAAGAATATTACATTGTTTCGAATATTATATATTTAAAAAAAAAAAAAACTATGATTGGGCGAACTACATTAGCCGTAGTTGGCCCAACTATGTCAACTACAGGGTGGCAGGCATTATCATTACGCTGGTTGACCCGACCATCAGCTACAGTTTGCTCCCACAGTTGTTCCAACCTTGCAAGTAATTGGCCCACCTCTGGGCCGACCGCCAATTAGCACTTGGATATAACATAATCATGCTTCTCGTTTTGATTTGAAAATTAATATTGGCTTTATGTAAGATTAAATAAAATTTATAGATTAATTATTAAAATAATACATTAAAATAATATTAAAATTAGAAATGTCGTTATAATAAACAATATTTAACTCTTTTTTATATATAACAAAATTATAGTTCCCCCACTTGTACCACTCTAGTATTTCTAATAAATCGACATTTGATATTTTATCTTGTGTTTTGAGAGCGAGATGTCAACATTGAAATCGGAAATAAGGGCATTGTTGTTCACACGTTTTACCTTATAAAGATCAATAATAATTCATTAATTAATCATAAAATACATATGAAATGAACTTTGTTTTTTACATTATATATTTGAAGCATTAAATATGTCCATACATGTACTTACTACAAATATGTCCATTGTTTCCGTGTTTTTGTAAAATACCATGAAAGGATCAGCAAATCCTCCAAGTTTAGTTCTTTGTCCTATTGTCCAAAAATGGATACCATCATGTGAACCCACAATAGTGCCTTTAGTAAAGTCAATGAAATCACCTGTTTTATCTTCTACATACTAAAAAATTGAGTAATGAAAGCAAAAATAAAAGGTTATGTGATGTAAAAGTTAGAATCAATAAGAAAAGGAATTTTTACATTTCTTATAATTACCTCTTTAATGAACTTTTGAAAATTTCGATTACCTATAAAACATATTCCTGTACTCTCCTTTTTATGTAATACGTGAGTTAATTGTGCTTCCTCAGCTATTTTTTTTACATCGTGTTTAAAATATTCACCTATTGGAAACATGCACTTTCTCAGTGAGTTTTGAGGAATTTGTGATAAAAAAAGGGATTGGTCTTTAAAAAAATGTCTTCCTCTCAAAAGCTTTACATCTGGAAATGCACATATATACATATATTAGATATACATATATATACCTACTCAAGGATAATATTTAATAGGATATATATATATATATATATATATATGCGGCGCGCTCCTAAGAGAGGGACCTTAGAAGCAAATTAGTAATTTTACTGATTTTACAAGAGATGAGCGAAAAGAAAAGACGATCGCGCCAAACGGTTGTCTGGTCATTGTTAAAGGATATTGAAAATTAAAGTATATATGAGTATATACTTTAACAACAGATAAATTTTGAAAAACATAATTATGGGCGGGTTTGCAAACTGTTACGTAATTTAGACGAAGAGGGTCAAAAATAGGCTAAAAACCTGTCACGTACACATTTAAAAATTTTGTGCAAAAAACGGTCCACACAATCTTTGTGTTACGTTTTACATAAAGATTAGGTTAATTTAACAAGAAGATTGTTTAAATTAACATACAGGTTATGTTAGTTTAACACAAAAGTAACACAAATTTTGAGTGGACCGTTTGGGTTATTTAATTTGTGTTAAATTTACACAAAATTTTTAACTGTGTAATTTGTGGACGAAGCCTTAGTGGTACCAGACAACCGTTTTGCGCGATTCTTACATAATTAAAGTAACTTAAATAATTAGGTACTTTCTAAGAAATAAAAAAATTAATTTATATGATATTTTTATTTATATTAATTTTCTTATAATTTGTAACATTATTATATCTACTATTTTTAAACTCAAACTAACGGTCTAATATATTTATTTTGGTACATAAACTTTGAAATCCCCCCTATGTCAGAGTTTACTGAACACCCTTCCCCCATATATTTTGTTACGTAATTTGTGGATTAAAGCTAATATTAGAATTATCACAACTTGAAAAAATCTCAATAAAAATATTTCCTGACTTCAGAATAAGAAACCTTTAATGAAGTTAAATCAATCACAATCCAAAAATCGGTTTTTTGCTTCCAAGGTGCCTTTCTTCGGAGTGCGTCACACACACACACACACACACACATATATATATATTTATGTGTGTACGTCCGCATGAAAAGGCCCATTTTGTCGATTTTATTTTCCGAAATATTCGCATTTATTTACGTCGAACCATACGTTTATCATAACTTTATCGTAATTAAAAACACAAAATGATCTTATTTTTAATTTTTAAAAATTAAGAGCGCTAATGGTATTTTTGAACTTCAAACTTGTTTTTCTCGAAACTAGGGTTGACACTTCTAACTTTGAATGCTTGTAACTTTGTGAACTTTGTGAATTTTTCTTCTAGAAGGGTCCAAGAGGTCTCAAACTTTTTAAAATTTAATGAAGAATATGCACTGAGAAAATAAGCCTCTTGCCAAGTAGCTTTGGAACAAAACAAACAAAATACCGGCGATCACAACTGAATTTCAAGGTTAACAGTTGCCTTTATACGTCTATTAGTAAACAAATTGCTTTGCAGGGGCTATATCAACAACCTCTCTCGGCTACATTTAATAAAAATTGGTTATATTTAGACAATCTCAGTGTGGTCACATAGATAAGTCCAGTAGTGCTAAAGTGGGCCTTTTTCATGCGGACATTCACATATATGTAAGTATGTACTGTACAGTATGCATAGTCAATTCGTAAGTAGTCAGTTTTAATACAATTTGTAAATTTTTTTACTTTTTTGCTGCTATTTTTTCTTCATTCATAGTTGGTTTACAATTCTTTAACGCAGTATCCAGTGGCGGATCCAGAACTTCCTCCTGGAGAGGGGGGGGGCGTCATCCTTAGGCGCGGCATTTTTTGACCAAAATGATAAATATGACCCTTTTTTGGTTATGATTTTTAGCCTCAGGGTGGGGGGTCAGGACCCCCACCGTGGATCCGCCCTCTGAGTATCACATAATATTTATAGACTTTTTATTCCTTTTTCTGCTAAATTAATAAATTTTAATTTCTTTTACAGCTGTTCAAATCTGTGAACAAAAATGCTCTCACCTGATTTTAATGTTGATGTTTCTTGCTCTTAAAATATAATAAGGTAACGGTACCCATTATGGAACATTTTCTTAATTATGTCCCTATTATGAAATAGTTTTACAAATTTTAAAGTAAATAAAATAACCCTGATGATAATCAAATTCTATTTATTTTAATAAATTATGTAATTAATGAGCATGGTTATTAATGTATATAGTTATTAATTCAATTATAATTGTTTAAAGAGTATTTAAACATTTAATTGAGTAACCAAGTTTTCTTTAAAAAAGCGTTTCATATTGGGGTACACATTTATTTCACATGTCCCTATTAAGAAACACTCATGAGACACTACTGCAAACATAACCTCAAATATTTTCAGAACTTCTACATTATTGTTTCATTAGAAAAATTAGTTGAATAATTTAATAATCTTCTGAAATAAAATTTGTTTTTCGAACATCATTATTTATAACTAATATTTCAATTATTCCTAAAAGTTAAGAGAGTTGAAATTTTTTATTGATTTAAAAACCCTGTTTCATAATAGGGACGTCAAAAATGAAACAGTCGTACATGTTGTCAGTCAACGTTTCATAATAGGTACATGTGTTTCGTTCAACTTTTTTATTTATATTATATTCTGTTCATAATAAATAATCATTTTAGGACTTAATATCTACTTCAGAAAAATCACTCTTTTAAACTATACTTTATTTGTCACTCTTCATTACGAGAAATTTAACATCAAACTTTAGACGTCTTAAAAAGTGCTTCATAATGGGTACCGTTACATTAATAATAATCTCCGTAAACTCATGAAGTTAGTTAATATTTATATTTATTCATCTTTTTCTGTTCACGTTTTAAAATCTGAAGTGAAGTTAGTCCCTATTTTTTTTTATTGATTTTAATTCTCTTCATCAGGAAATATGTTGAAATTTGAATTTAAAGAAGGTAATCTTTTTCGTTTGTGTTTTTAATTATCATTTGTGTTAAAAGAAATATTTTAAAAGTGCTTTAAAGATTTATTATGGTTATTATTATATGTTATTATTTTTTTCTAGAAAAAAACCAACTATAAAATTGGTAAATTGTTAATGGGAGGCACCACCTTCATTATGAACCCTTCAAATTTGAATATGATTTTATTGTATATTTTATTTTTTAAAGCATCTTTTGGGTTGATTATTATTTTTTTATATTAACTAAAGTTTAAACATTAATCATTTATTTAATTAAAAATAAAATAATACAACTTTATTCAGTAATAAAAATAAATAAATACTGCAAATCGGAGCATGCGTTATATTATTAATTCATTCTATAACGCAAAAAATATTGAATGTTTTTTTAAAAAAAAACATTTAATATAATATGAAACATAAGTTTAATATTATTTTATTCAAGGTGATTCTCCAATACAAATATTCACGTCGACGTCGCGTCGACGCGGCGTCGATTGGCAATGCAAAAGTCACTGTTGCCAACTATCTTGAAAATTTATTTTTCACGTGTGTTTCAAATTCCGATATTCCTGTTAGTTAGCAGTGACAGTGTATTTAATATCTTTTATCAAAGATACTTTTATAAATATAAATCAAGGCATGTATATACATATTTTGAAGTTTATGTATACATATGTCGATTATTTGTGATTGTGTTGTATATTTACCAATTATTATTTATATTATTTACCAATTATTGGTAAATTAACAACACAATCACAAATAATCGACATATGCATACATAACCTTCAAAATGTGTATATACATGCCTTGATTATTTTTTCATCTTTTTCATATTACTTTAACACTTGTTACTGATATTTCCTTATCAGAAAATGTTATAGGAGGCCTCTACATATTTACAATTACATAGGTTATGCGTTACACACACTTTGTATAATTACAAATGTAACAATAAATAAGGTGCACTTGTTGAGAACATATTACGATTCATGTTCTCAACAAATCTGTCTCAGTGCTTAATTAAAAAATAAAATTACTTGAATACTTGAAAATCCGAGAATATTAGCTTATATTTAGGAGAATCTATATATTTTAATAATTGGCAAATTCTTTCATTCATTCATTCATTTTGTCTGTCGACAACTCAAGTTTAGCACTGAGATATTTTACGTTTTAAATCAGCTACTTTTTAAAAAATGTATTATTTACATTCATCAACTTTTTTAATTTAAAAATATCAGTGAAATAATTTTAAGTTTATTATTAATAAATCTATAATTCTTTCTTTAATTGACAACATTTTCCAAATTACAATTATTCTCCTAAAAGTTTGTGATTTTATTCTTAAATTTTTTTAATTAATTTCTTCTGTTGTCGATTATTTTCGTCAGTTTTAGAATTTTTTTCAATACTGTCAATTATTTTCTTCATTTCTCAATTATTATCTTTAATATTCAAATATTTTCGTCATTTTTTAATCTTTTTTTCCATTGTCAACTACCTATTTTCTTAGTATTTAAATTTAATTCTCTAATCTTCAATTTACTTTTTTTAATTTTTAATTTCTTTCGTCAATTCTCAATTATTTTCCTCAATTTTTAATTATTTTATTCACTATTCTCGCCTCTGTTCAATTATCAATTATTTTCTTAAAATTTCAATACATTTCTAAAATTTCCAGTCGATTTCTTCACTTTTGATTTCTTTCCTACATTTTTTTCGTTAATTATTATCTACAGTTTTTAATTGACAATTTATTATTACCCCTCAATTATATAGTTGTTCTTTAATCCTTAAAATTATTTCTTTCTGATGCCCATTAATCTCGCCATTTATCGAATTTTTTATCATTTCACAATTATTTTCCATAATATTTCATTATTTTCGTTATTTTGTAATTTTCTTTACAATTATCAATTATATTATCATACAGCTTCAATTTAATTCTTTAATTTTCAATTTATTTTTACAATTTTAATTATTTCTTTTTTTTTAAATTATTTTCATCGATTATCAATTAATTCCACAATATTCAATAACTCTCGGATGTTTTCAATTTTATGTTTTCTCTTATAAAAATTGTTTTAAAATTTCAATTCAATTGTTCAATTTTACAAATATTTTCTTCAATTCTGAATTACTTTCTTCAAATTTCCATTCCATTTTAAAATGAAATTGAAAGACTATATTGAAAATCAAAGAAAGTATCTGAAATTGAAGAAAAGATTTGAAAATTGAAGAAAGTTATAAAAAAATGAAGAAATCAATAGAAAATTTTAAAATTGAATTGAAATTTGAAAAAATAATAAATAATTTTAAAAAAATTACAAAAACAAAGGCGAAAGTAATTATTGAAAATTGGAAACAAAATTCAAAAAATGGCTAGATTAATACACAACTAAAAAATTTTTTTAAATAAAACAATAAAAATTAAATTTCAAGAAAATAATTGCAAAAACAAAAGTTAAAATTTGTAGGAATACTTGTTGAAAATAATTGTAAATTGAACAACTGGACTGAAAGTAGGAAGTAACCAAAATTGAAGAAAATAATTGAAAATTAACGAAAACAATTAAAATTTGAAGGAAATAATTAAAAATTGAAAAATGAAATTGAAATTTAAAGAATCTCAATAAAAGATTGAAAAGAATAACTGAAAAAAGGCGAGAACAATTGATAACTGAAAAATGGTATTGAAATTTGAAAAAAATTGAGAATTGCAGAAAATATTTGTACAATTTAATTTAAAATTAAAGAAAATTGTTAATAATTGAAAGAAGAAGCAACCAAATATGAGAATTTAAAAATATTAATGAAAAATTAAGAAAATTATAGGAATAATTGTAAATTAAACAACTGAATTGAAGAAGAAAAAAAAATTAAATTGACGAAAATAATTGATGATTCACGAATGTAATTGAAATTTAACAAAATACAATAAAAAAGTATAAAAAGTAATTTAAAAAAGCACATGATTATTAAACACAGAAGAAAATAATTATAAAAACTGAAGTATTGAACAATTGAATTGATAATTCAAAACAATTTTTATAATTGTTAAAAAAACTTTAAAAATCAGATAATTATTGATTATTGAAGAATTGATTGAAAATTTAAGAAAATTATTTAAATTTGAAGAATGGAATTGAAGAATGGAATTGAATCTTAATTAATTTGTAGAATATAATTGAAAACTGTAGATAATAATTAACGAAAAAAATGTAGGAAAGAAATCAAAAGTGAAGAAATCGACTGGAAATTTTAGAAATGTATTGAAATTTCAAGAAAATAATTGATAATTGAACAGAGGCGAGAATAGTGAATAAAATAATTAAAAATTAAGGAAAATAATTGAGAATTGACAAAAGAAATTAAAAATTAAAAAAAGTAAATTGAAGATTAGAGAATTAAATTTAAATACTAAGAAAATAGGTAGTTGCCAATGGAAAAAAAGATTAAAAAATGACGAAAATATTTGAATATTAAAGATAATAATTGAGAAATGAAGAAAATAATTGACAGTATTGAAAAAAATTCTAAAACTGACGAAAATAATCGGCAACAGAAGAAATGAATTAAAAAAATTTAAGAATAAAATCACAAAATTTTAGGAGAATAATTGTAATTTGGAAACTGTTGGCAATTATAGAAAGAATTATAGATTTATTAATAATAAAATTAAAATTATTTCAACTGATATTTTTAAATTAAAAAAGTTGATGAATGTAAATAATACATTTTTTAAAAAGTAGCTGATTTAAAACGTAAAATATCTCAGTGCCAAACTTGAGTTGTCGACAGACAAAATGAATGAATGAATGAAAGAATTTGCCAATTATTAAAATATATAGATTCTCCTAAATATAAGCTAATATTCTCGGATTTTCAAGTATTCAAGTAATTTTATTTTTTAATTAAGCACTGAGACAGATTTGTTGAGAACATGAATCGTAATATGTTCTCAACAAGTGCACCTTATTTATTGTTACATTTGTAATTATACAAAGTGTGTGTAACGCATAACCTATGTAATTGTAAATATGTAGAGGCCTCCTATAACATTTTCTGATAAGGAAATATCAGTAACAAGTGTTAAAGTAATATGAAAAAGATGAAAAAATAATCAAGGCATGTATATACACATTTTGAAGGTTATGTATGCATATGTCGATTATTTGTGATTGTGTTGTTAATTTACCAATAATTGGTAAATAATATAAATAATATTTGGTAAATATACAACACAATCACAAATAATCGACATATATGTATACATAAACTTCAAAATATGTATATACATGCCTTGATTTATATTTATAAAAGTATCTTTGATAAAAGATATTAAATACACTGTCACTGCTAACTAACAGGAATATCGGAATTTGAAACACACGTGAAAAATAAATTTTCAAGATAGTTGGCAACAGTGACTTTTGCATTGCCAATTGACGCCGCGTCGACGCGACGTCGACGTGAATATTTGTATTGGATAATCACCTTCATGTAACAAAAATAAACATAGGCTTCGTGCACAAATTACGTAACAGGTTTTAGGGGGGAAGGGGGTTCAGTAAACTGTTACTATCTGTTACATAGGAGGAGGAGGGGGTTTCTCATTTTGTTACATAACACTTAGACTACATAAAAAAGTGCAAAGTACATAATAAAATATAATTTTTAAAAATAAAAGAATATTAAACAATTAGGGGTAGGTTTGCATATTGTTACGTAATTTAGATGGAGGGGGTTTCTTGTAACGTTTCTTCCTGTGACAAGGGGGAGGGAGGGGGTCAAAAATGGGCTAAAAACCTGTTACGTAAATTGTGCACGAAGCCATATTTCAGAATCAAAAATATTATTAAATATGTATTTAAAAAATTATTAAATTAATTATATTTAAAAAATTAGTTTTGTATTTTTCCACTCATTGAGATAAATTTGTTTAATTTAATAACTCATGCTTTTAAGTTTGTAAAAATTTTTTTTCAAACCGCATGAAACTTAAAATTGTTTAAGTTTAGAGACAAAATATGCAGAGCCTTAATGAAAGGATATTGATTATGATTAATACTAATAATTTATATATTACATAATTATATTAATGTTAATAATAATTTAGACTGATTTAAAGTGTCAAATAGTCAAATTCATTGAAAATTCATATGCTCTTATTTTAGGGATTATCCATATATGTATAAGAAATACCTATAAGAAAAAATTTTTGTTTCAACAACTTTTACAATTTTATTTTTGAAAATATTTTTTAAAATTTTTATCGGTTAAAATGTTGAGAATCTTTTAATTTATGATTATTTTAATTTTCTGATTCTCAACAATTTTCCAAGAATTAAATTTATGAAAAAAAATTTTTACGAGAAAATGTTATTAATTATTTGTCGGTAGTGTATAGCTCAGACGATGAAGTTTCCATTTTAAAAATTCAAAGTAAAGGTTAATTGTCGGTTAATTGATATATGTATTTCAGAATTTTCAATATTTAGAAAAATAACTTTTAAAAAGTTAAAAACCCCGAACTGTGAAATAGAAAACAATAATCTCATAAAGTTAATATTTTAAATCACAAAATAATTATTTCATCTTATTTAAAAAAAATTTCTATTACAGACATGTTTCATTTAGGTATATATCAAAATAATATACCTATATTTAATTTTAAGCTATATTTTTTAATAAACTTAAATGAGAACAGTTATTGAATTATTTATTATAATTTATTATATTACATATTATTATTATTATTATTATTATATTGTAATTATTATTATTGAATTTATTTATTATTAAATTAAATTTCTTCTTAAACAGCACCTAAACTTTCCGTAACCTTTTAAACCTTTTTTAAAGTTAAGAAACTTTTACCAAGTTTGCTGTAAGTTTGGAAACTTCCAGAAAGGTTGTGGCAAAGTTGTAGCAAATTTAGATGCTCTGTTGGTTTCAATGAGGTAATATTTAGAATCCCTTATAATATTTATTTCTTCATATTGGATAAATATTATTTATCGATTTATTATATTTATTATTAAATTTTAATTTCTAAAATGTATGAAAAACTAATCGCGCGCTTAAGCGCCTTTTATTTTGTTAGTACAAAATAAATTAGTTAGTGTTGATTTATTAGAAATAATGGAGTGATAGAACTTCAATTTTGTTGCTATAAAAATAGTTAAATATTATTTTTAAAGTATTTTCGAAATTTCAAAAAATTATTAAAAAATAATATTTAACTCTTTTTTATAGCAACAAAATTGAAGTTCCACCACTTGTGCCACTCTATTATTTCTAATAAATCAATATTAACTAATTTATTTTGTCTTTTAAGTGCAAGAAACGACAACATTGAAATCAGGTGAGAGCATTATTAATTGTTCACAGGTTTGATCAGTCTTAAGATAACTGACTATTTGATAATTGACTTACTATATGTGTGTGTATGCTTTTTTTAAAGTAAATTCATGAAACAAACTAGTATTTTCTTTGTAATTTTCCAAATATGACCCAAAACTTGTTCTAACATAGTGACCAGTGGCAATAGCATCTGCTTTCAACTCATTCTGTGCAAAATAATAGAATTTATCGAACTTTATTGTTTTGTTACACTGTACATCAGGATTAGGTGTCATACCATTTTGGTAATGTTCTATAAGATAGCTAAAATAATATATGAATAATTTTAAATGCGAATATTTTGATTATATGTACACTGAGAAAAATATATTGCTATTATTGCACCAAGGACTGTTACTACTTTTACAAGGTATAATTTAATGCAGAAATCGTACAAAACTGGAGACACTCTTACACGAAATCGTGAGTTTAATGCATATTAATGCTTCGTGTGAGAATAGTAACTCTATATAACTAATTAATCTCCAAGTTTTTACACCAAATGCAACACAAATGTGCCAAAAATGCTCCTCACCTTTTTATCCAGCGTTGCAAGGAATCGGTGTAATTTCTACATGGTTTTTTTTGCCACTTAGTCTTAAAACGATGTGCGCAGGCGCGGTCCCTTTAAACGAACAACGATACAACTGAAATTCGCCGCGCATGCGCATATAAATTCTAATCATGTTTGCTAGAAACTCATGCCAAAATCTCACCGATTTTTTACAATTTTTTCACTGAAAGCTGGAGAGCGTTTTCGGCAACACTTGTGAGAAGAGTCCGCACATGTTTTCTTACTATTAGTGCACTGAAACTTTTCATGAGCTTTAAGCACGTTTTTGAGCAAGAAAGGCAAAGTGTATGTGTTGCAAAATGCGAACGGTACGTATTCATGCGTTATTCGCAATAGATTTTTCTCAGTGTAGTAATTAAGGAAGAACTTAAAGAACCTGAATACATTATTCCAATATTCCTTCACAAAATCTACACGAATGAGAGGAATGTTTAATTTTTTACAAACTCTGTCTGCATCATTAAAATCTTTTTCAGCTATACATTGTCCAGTCTCGTCAGAGATATCCCAATTTTGCATAAAGACAGCTTTAACATTGAAACCTAATAAAAAATTTGAGAATTACTTAATGTATAATTTAAGAAGGTTCTCTCCATTGACATAACCTCAAACTGAATAGTGGTTTATCACAACAAATAATAATATTAAAATTGATTGCACAAAAATTTCAATTATTTAGTTGTACATTTTTGAAAGAATTAGGTTGAGCCCATTGCTGTTGACGAATGACAATTACTAAACTTATTTTTTTCTTTCTATAAAATTAGTGAACATTTGTAATTGAAGAGCCGGATCGAAGGAACCACTATCTTTTTTTTAGCTCAGTTTGAAGTCCCCTGGATCGGCGCGCACGCGCTCATAAGCGTCGATTCTTTGATCCGCGTCGTCACTGCCGGTTGAGATTTGATTTGAATAAGTCTATAGTTTTATTTCGCGATTAGGTTTTTTTTGTTCAGTTTAGTTAAAGTTTGCTTTATTCCGTTTTGCTATGTTTTTCTTTTAATTTGCCTGAAATTTAAAACAATTGTTCTTATCTTAAGTTAGGCTTGGCATTTAAATTGTCATCTAGGGTCTTAACTTCAAAGTGGACCAGCGCGTAACCATTTTCGTCGAAGTTTCGTTCAAAAGCAATGAATCATGTTCTGCATTTAATTCAATTAAAAAAAAGTCTACCACACTGAAAAAAATCCCTTGCACCCGTACACAAGGAATCAACCAGTTTTCCTTGTTAGTTAAGGCGCCAACTAGGGAAGCCTAGTTAAAATACAAGGATAATTTTCAGTCTAAGAAATTAGAAATTATATTATATTGAACATCAGAAATTGTGGGACCGACTGTTTTTATTACTCAGAAAGTCTATTATTTTATAAAATATTGATATTTTCTATCTCTAAAACATTAGTGGTTACGGTAAATGACTTTGTTGTGGCCGTCATATATTTGAAGGTTATGTTGATTTGACATTTTCAAAAAACATTATTAAAAGTTTAATGTATACTTTTGTATTATTTTAAGATTATGTAATACAACTTTACTCATTTGCACTATAGAAAACTGTATATTTTTAGCTGATTGACAATTTTTTCCCCCGTTTTTAAGAATTACAAACAAACAAGTTTGATGTGTATTAGAACTAACTTTGCTTCGATTGCAAGCTTAACTTGGAATCCTTGACATTTTAACTAAAATGGCTTCAACTATAGACAAATAGTTGATTTTGACAAACATATTTTTTTCAGTGCAGGCGATGACGATGAATCCCTGAGGGTGGCCGACGCACAGTGGAACGATTTTTTAAAAAAGCGGACATGCTTAAATATCTCTTTAGGATCAAGTTTTAGAAAAAAATGTCTAATACTAAAAAGATTGCAAAAAGTCTAACCAATTTCAAGGTCTTTTGAAGGTCATTGGACGTTTTAAGCATAATTACATAAATTCAACAGCAGGACTTAATAGAGGTGACATTTTTCCATTAAAAATGTTCAGCAACACATATTGAAAAATTGACCTTTAAGGGTCAAATTACGGTCATATGTTTTTTATGCAATAAAACTTCTGTAATGGGAATGACTAAAAGAGGTTTTTTATATAATAGTTGTAGCAATAAATTTTTGTATATGGTTGATTCTTGCGTAACTGCCCGATTTCAAGATAAGTTTTGGTAGAATTTTTTTTTTTTTTTTAATGTTTCTCCGCATTTATTTTTCTTATTAGGGTATAATATAATTATATTTTAAACGATTTTACTACAACTATATTTATACGTAAATAATAGCAAATTTTTAAAAATTGGCTGCCATGTGGAGCTGGACCGCATCCTTTTATTGCAAATATATTGTACAAAATAAAAATTTCTTCTTAATATTTTGCTACAACAAAAATAAATAATAAATTCATAAATTATTTAATATTCTAACAGCATTCTAGATATTAGTTAACATATATAAAATTTTATAAAAGAACAGCAAATACAATATTTAATAATGAATATTTCGTATTATTTTTTGGATGATTTGAAATCGAGATCGAGCAGTGTAATCCGGCATTGTTAAACTACTTTATAGAATAATATTTTAAAATAAACACCACAGATAAAAAAGATTCTCTGCATAAAGGAGACGCATGAATTCTTCCCGGATGTCATTTGAACGAGTGGACATTTGAACGAGTCAACATTTGAACGAGTGAACATTTGAACGAGTGAACATTTGAACGAATGGACATTTGAACGAGTTGACATTTCGACGAGTGGACATTTGAAGGTGTTATCATTCTGACGAGTGGACATTTGAACGAGTTGACATTTAAACGAGTTGTCATTCTGACGAGTGGACCTTTTTAACGAGTTGTCATTTAAAAGAATGGACATTTTAACGAGTTGATATTTCGACGAGTGGACATTCTAACGAGTGGGCATTTGAACGAGTTGTCATTCTGACGAGTGGCCATTTCGACGAGGGGTCATTTTAACGAATTGACATTTTAAAGATTTGACATTTCGACGAGTGGTCATTCTAACGAGAGGACATTCTGACGAGTGGACATTTGAACGAGTTGTCATTCTGCCGAGTGGTCATTCAAACGTGTGGACATTTAAACGAGGTGACATTTAAACGAGTTGTCATTCTGCCGATTGGACATTTCGACGAGTAGTCATTTTAACGAATGGACATTTTAACGAGTTGACATTTCGACGAGTGGACATTTGAACGAGTTGACATTTCAACGAGTTGTCATTCTGACGAGTGGACATTTCGACGAGTGGTCATTTGAACGAATTCGAATTTTTACGAGTTGACATTTCCACGAGTGGACATTTCGACGAGTGGTCATTTGAACGAGTGAACATTTGAACGAGAGGACATTCGGAGGAATGGGCATTTTAACGAATGGACATTTGAACAAGTGGACTTTCTAACGAATTGTTTTTTTCATGTGAGTTTACTCTCTATTTTGTAGTAGTTTGTGGTTTCTATTTATCATCTGTTTTAACTGTTTATAGTGTTGAATATTTTGTCGACAGGTGGAGCCAGAAGTATTGTAATTTAACCGGAACGTGAATAAATGTTTTAATTTCATTCTGCTCGTGATGAAAGTGATGTAATTTTTGTATAGGCTCCACCTGTCGACAAAATATTCAACACTGTGAACACTTAGAACTCATGATAAATAGAAACCACAAACTACTACAAAATAGAGAGTAAACTCACATGAAAAAAACAATTCGTCAGCAAGTCCACAAGTTCAAATGTCCATTCGTTAAAATACCCATTCGTCCGAATGTCCTCTCGTTCAAATGTTCACTCGTTCAAATGTCCACTCGTCGAAATGGCAACTCGTTAAAATGTCCATTCGTTAAAATGACTACTCGTCGAAATGTCTAATCGGCAGAATGACAACTCGGTTAAATGTCACCTCGTTCAAATGTCCACTCGTTAGAATGACCACACTGAGAGAAAAAAAAGGTTACTACAACGGAGGACACAAGTAGGAATTGCCTGAGTGACTCCGGTAGTAGAACTCAAGTTATCGCAACTTGGGACTCCGGTAAATACTGCTTGGGTCTCCAATTACGTCGACTTGAGACCCAAGCAGTATTTACCGGAGTCCCAAGTTGCGTTAACTTGAGTTCTACTACCCGAGTCACTCAGGCAATTCCTACTTGTGTCCTCCGTTGTAGTAACCTTTTTTTTCTCTCAGTGCACTCGGCAAAATGACATATCGTTCAAATGTCCACTCGTTAGAATGACCACTCGTCGAAATGTCAACTCGTTAAATTGTCAATTCGTTAAAATGACCACTCGTCGAAATGTCCACTCGTCAAAATGACAACTCGTTCAAATGTCCACTCGTTAGAATGTCCACTCGTCGAAATGTCAACTCGTTAAAATGTCCATTCTTTTAAATGACAACTCGTCAAAATGTCCACTCGTCAGAATGACAACTCGTTCAAATGTCAACTCGTTCAAATGTCAACTCGTTCAAATGTCCACTCGTTAGAATGCCATTCGATCAAATGTCCACTCGTTCAAATGACATCCGGGAAGAATTCATGCGTCTCATTTATTCTAGCCTCACTTCTACAATATTGCAAAATAAATTCTGCAGATCGCTTGTTTCACATAAAAACTTAAAGAAAATGGTAACAGTACTATCAAATAGTTGTTACAGTAATATAATAGTAATGACATGGAACTGAACGCTTTTTTTGTACACATGCGATTTTCACAAAAATAATTTTTTTTAAGTAAAAATTTTTCTTTTTTTAAAACTTTTTTCACATGTGATTTAGAGCTAATGGATCAAAATTGAGATTTAACTTATTAGAAGGCGTAATAACTAAACACATGACACCTTAATTATAAGTCTACAGATTGCGTTCAAAAATTGGAAAAATTGAGGGACAAAATTTTTTTACTGATTCTAAGTATGAAAAAGGTATTATAAAGTTCAATATAAACCTAAATTGTTCATAAATATAGACACTTTATGCTTGAAAAAGGCTGAGTTATAATAATGATATTTTCACCGAAAATTATTAAATTAAAGTCTACATTTTGCAAAAGGGACACACCACGGAGCTGAAATTTCATCGGTTATAGTGCTATATAATACAAGTTATAATACACAGTATTTATGTATATTTGGTTTTCAGTTACTCTTATATTTACCTTTAAAATTCACTAATATACTTCAGAATATATTTTTAATTTAGGTGTATTTTTTCAACGCCGCCAAGAAAGGCAGTTACGTAAGAATCGCCCATATACCATTTTAATCTAAAACATGATCCTGAAGCACTGAACTATAATACTACTGGAACAGGCACAGCGGTACAAAAGCGGCATAGAGAGAGAGAGAGTTTTGGAGGGGCATGCTATCCCTTTCTGTACAGTCCGCTTGAGAAGTTTGCTTGTGCCAAATGCTCACAACACGCAAAACTGACCAACGCATTAGTTTTAAAGTTTTAGCATTCACTGAAATGACGCGTTCTGTGAGAGAGAAAGCATGCCCCTCCATCTGTCTGTCACACAGCCGCTGCTCTCTTTCAGCTCAACATGCGTGGTGCCTGTTCCAGTAATATTATAGTTCAATGTCCTGAAGAGATATTTTAACTTATCCTCTTTGTACAAGAGTAATTGTACGAAGAACAGAACTTAATTATTATTATAAGGAAAAAAGGCTTGCACGTACTCGCATCTAAATGCATCGTCTTTTTAATCTTTATTAGTAACAATAGTACATTGTGTACCGAGGAGGCAAAATAAGCCTTTTTTCGCAGAGCGAAATTTTGTCAATACGAGGCTTAGATGTAGCCAACGAGCCAACGGCGAGTGGCGGAAGTCAAAGCCGAGTATTACAAAATTTTGCAAGGCGAAAAGCTTGCCTCCGAGGTGCACATAGTGCTTTATATAACAAAAGCATTAAAACATCATTGACACTTTAGGCGGCATGCGTCGACTCGTCGTCTCGTAGATGAAACGAACTCCCGACGCGACAGATACGATTTACTGTTGATTTTAACTTAATAAACCTTGTAATATTAATTTATTGACCGAATTTAAGTTTAATTTGATTCGCGAACGCGAATAAACACGAAAATAGTGATGACAGTGAGTGACCTGTCAACCTGTAAACAAATAGAATTTTTAGGTTACGTCCGCTGTTACATTTAAACTGTTTAAAAAACAAATAATACCGAATTACTTTCACAAGTGACACAATGATGGCAGCACTGTATTTCAAATAATAAATGATATGACAAGATGTTTAAGGCTCTATATTGTTAAAAGTGAATAAATTCGCAAGCCCAGATTTTGAATAAGTCTACTTTTGCGTACAGTACGTAAAAGTAGTCTTTTACGGACTACGCACATGCGCACTAGCAGCGCTAGTAGCCAATCACAGAAAAGGTCACTTTACGTACAAAAAATAGGCGCAAAAACACATGTTTTAATGCTTGAGTTATATAAAATAAGTTTTTCAATGCTGGGACTTGAATTTCTGTGAACTTTATACGTATTTGGAACTTTTATATGAATTTTGTAAATATTTTAGTTAACTAAATAGTAGGGCTGTGCAAAAACCTCGAACAAAATATGGTCAGAAATGAATTCAGGTCCCCGAATCATTCGAGAACCCGAAATATTCGAGGACTCAAAAATCGAAAAAGACCCGAACAAATCGGAAACCCGAAAATTTAAAGAACTCTGATTAACATAACATGATTCGGTCCTAGTTCACCAAGCAAGAAAGCAACACATACATGCGCACTAGTGTTCCACGCATCACATACATGCGCACTAGTTTTTTATGCACTAAATTCATGCGCACTAGTGATCCACGCACTAAATTCATGCGCACTAGTGATCCACGCACTAAATACATGCGCACTAGTATTCTACGCATTAAATACTTGGGCGCTAGTTTTTTATGCACTAAATACATGCGCACTAGTTTTTTCCTATGTATTTTGATGCGCTGAATCCGAATCCGTCATTAGAATCGACCCATCAAATCACGTTTTGACTCTAACCGCAAAATCAATAAAATGACAGTTTTTGTTCATTAGAATCTGAACCTGACTTAACTTTAATGCATGCCTAGGGCCAATAGAAAGCTTTATTTATGACCTTTAAAATGCTTTTTTAAAAATTGTTCTACGATAATTTTTAACGGAGATATGGTATGTTTTCCATAAAATAATTTTTTTTCATAATTCACTATTCACGAGTTTTAAACATTTTAAAAAAATCATATGTTACGTAAAACATCATATCTCCGTTAAAAATCATCGTAGAACAATTTTTAAAAAAGCATTTTAAAGGTCATAAATAAAGCTTTCTATTGGCCCTAGGCATGCATTAAAGTTAAGTCAGGTTCAGATTCTAATGAACAAAAACTGTCATTTTATTGATTTTGAGGTTAGGGTCAAAACGTGACGTGATGGGTCAATTCTGTTGACGGATTCGGATTCAGCGCATCAAAATACATAGGAAAATATTGGTCTTATACCCAGCTCAGAGAACTTTATTTTTTTTGTGTGCCTGTGTTATTACCCGGGCAAAAGTACTTTTCAGCGCCCCCCCCCCCCCACAATTTTTATTTTGTAGCAGAAATTTCACATTTTCGAATTTGTTTTCAATCGAATTTAAATGAATTTGAATTTTTACCTAACAGAAGTTTTAGACCATCGAATTTATATTTAAAAGAAATTCAATTTAAGCGAATCTTAATTTAGAAGAATTTTTATTTTATAGAATTTTTAAATGACAGAATATTCATCTGACCGAATCTTCATTTGTCCGAAATTGTATTAGTACGAATTCACATTTGATAGAAAACATAAAAGGTAGAATGTTTATTTGTTAGAAATTGCAAATGGCCGAAAGAGGAACCGAAAGAAATATTTTGGCACGAATTTTGAAATTGACCAATAGGAATTTTTTCCATATTTTCTGATTGGTCAATTTCAAAATTCGCGCCAAAATATTTCTGTCGGATCGTCTTTTGGCCATTTGCAATTTCGGACAAATAAACATTCTACCTTTTATGTTTTCTATCAAATGTGAATTTGTACTAATACAATTTTGGACCAATGAAGATTCGGTCAGATGAATATTCTGTCATTTAAAAATTCGATTAACTTATAATTCTATAAAATGAAAATTCTTCTAAATTAAGATTCGCTTAAATTGAATTTCTTTTAAATGAAAATTCTTTTAGATATAAATTCGATGGCCTAAAACTTCTGTTAGGTAAAAATTCGAATTCATTTAAATTCGATTGAAAACAAATTCGAAAATGTGAAATTTCGGCTACAAGAAAATTCTACCTCATGAAATTCTATGAAATGAAAATTCTAAATAATTCATTTTAGAACTTAATCATACGTCCCGTTACACTATTTAGATGGTTAATTTACTAAATTTATAAATTTGAAAATTTTTATTAGATTCTCTGAATCTACGTACTAAATACATGCACACTAGTGTTCCACACACAGGGGTGGTCAAACGCCTGGGCAAGCCGGGCGGCTGCCCGGGGCGCATGTCCTGAGGGCGCAAAAATTGTTGTAATACAAAATTAAAATTTTTTTTAAAGAGTTTATTGTATAAAGATCAGACCAGAGATTGTATGGAGGCTCATGGAGGTCCGACCTTCCCATTTTTTTAGGGTAGGCCGGGCCTCCCCACTTATTTTTTAAAACCATTAGATTTTTTTCTTAATTAAAAATGAATAGAATCGTTGATTTGTAAATTCACTTAAAAATTTTCGCTTTTAATTGCAAAAAATTAAAAGCCATACAATCTCTGGTCTGATCTTTATACAATAAACTCTTTAAAAAAAATTTTAATTTTGTATTACAACAATTCTGGCGCCCTCAGGACATAGGCGCCCCGGGTAGCTGGCCGGCTTGCCCGGGCGTTTGACCGCCCCTGTGTGTGGAACACTAGTGTGTATGTATTTAGTACGTTGAAAACTAGTGCGCATGTATTTAGTGCGTCGGACGCTAGTGCGCATGCATTTAGTGCATAGGAAAATAGTGCGCAGGTATTTAGTGTGTAGAAAACTAGTGCGCATGTATTTAATGTGTGAAAGACTAGTGCGCATTTATTTAGTGCATAGAAAGCTAGTGCGCATGTATTTAGTGCGTAGAAAACTAGTGCGCATGTATTTAGTGCGTGGAACACTAGTGCGCATGTGTTAGGTGCGTGGAACACTACTGCGCATGTATTTCGTGCGTAGAAAAATAGTGCGCATGCACGGAAAAAAATATTTCCGCATATTTTACACAACTAATTTCGGAACAGCCGACGCAGAGAAGAAGTTAGTATTATTTAAATCAGACTCATTTATAAAATCTGAAGGGGAGTTTCAGGAAAGTGTAAAGAAAATATCCGTATAATTTAAAAAGATAGGTACAACGTATATGTAAAGACTTGTAATTGCGTCGGTGTCCTAGTGGATACAGCGGGCGTCTTTGGAGTGAGGGGTCGCGAGTTCGAATCTTCCAGCTTCGGATTTTTCTGTTTCAGATTTTAAAATATTTAATCTCACCAATCTATAGGTAAATTGTATGTTTAAAATCAGACCGAAAAAAAAACAAAATATAAATTTTATTTTTCATCTAATTTTTAAGAATTTTTCAGGAGCTAGTTCATTATTTACCTTAAATATTTAGGTTTAGATTAGTACTAAATTTCCTCCCTTGCCCCAAACTCAAGTGTTCATGAATATTTAAGAAAATATTATTTTCCGTGTATTTTAAATTTTGTTTCTATCTAGACTAGCCACTTTACTCAACCACATTTCTAGGTATTTTTTTCCTTGGTGTATGCTCTATACTGTATAGGGCTAAATAGTCACAGCTTATTTTTATTTGTTGTGAAATACCTAGCAGTGGCAAGTTTCCGAAACTTATTGTTTTGAAACTTTCACTTGAAAATTTCCATGGAAAATTTCAAAAATAATGAAACTTTGATTTATTAAATAATTTTGCAAATATTTTTATTAAAATGAGGTATATTTAAGTAAATTAAACATTATTTTAATTAATGAATCGAAAATTACTATAATAATTTCTTTTCATTTATCTTATTTAAAAAAGAATAATCACAGAATAATTTATTGGTCAAACTTAACCTAAATTTGACGTCACAGACCCGCTAAATTTAAATCTTTTATTATTCTACATCAATTCGTTTATCTTTAAAAGTAGAGTATAAGTAATTCAAATATGTTTTTAACTTTAGAAGGACTAACTGGGGTCGTTTGGTACCCCACGCGAAATTTAAAGTAGGCTCCTGACCCATACAGTGGTAATTCCGGTTGGGGACCCTAACCATAATTCAATGTAGTAGCCTGACAGTTGATTTTAGTAGGTTAGCGCGAATTGCGTGCGCAAGACTCTCTTCAGTATGCAGTTAAAGTAAGTCTAGGATCCCAAAATACCCCAGTTAATCCTTTATGTTTCAAAAAAGTTGGGATAATAAATTTCTGTTTTTTTTTTATTAAAACGGTTTAATTGAACCTACAAAGCAAAAATGTAATGACTATTAATACTTGTAAAAAAAGTTTTTTTTAAAAAAAAAGAAATATTTTGAGTAAAAATAAAATTTTTTTATAGTTGCTTTTGATAAATTTCACGTGCCTAATTGTTTATTAATTATTGGAATTTCATCTATTCAAATAATTATACTTTTTCCAAATAATTCAAAGGTCCATAAAAATTTCTTCAAATATGTCTATTCAGCTTTTAAAATCCACAGGATTTTTCTAAATTGGTCAATTTGTTGAAAAACTACAATATTTCTTGTAAAAAATGCCAATTTTGAGAAAATTTGGTTCTTTTTTTTTGTTTTTACAATATTTTTAGATTTGTTTTTATTGTATTAAAAAATAAATTACACTATATTCTTCCTTAATAAAAAAATCGGGCAAGTTCGAGTTACACTCGTACTAAAATCGAGGGTTCCGTACACAAAACAAAATAATTTTTAATATATTTGATACTATTAAATATATAAATATATTATACATATTATATATAATATAATATATAATGAATTTTTTGTATAAAATGGACCACCCCCCCCCCCCTAACTTCCAAAATATTTTACTTAGAGAGTTCAAATTTTGTACAGGAATGTATTTTCAGGTGTAAATTACATAAAAATTATAGAGAACGTGATGGTGATTGCGCTGTCAACGAAAAATCCAGAGATTTTATCAAATATCCATAAAAAATACTCAAAAATCATTTTTTTTCCTCAACAACGCTATGATCAACTTCTACAATCATGTTTTCTACCATTTTTCTGTAATCTACACGTGAAAATACATTTTTGTACCAAATTTAAACTCTTTAAGTCAAATTGTTTAGAAGTTATGGGAGGGGGGATACGGTCATTTTTTTGCATTTTTTTTAAATCGTTGGTTTTTGCTTAAAAACACTATGATAACGATCTGCAACAAAGTTATCTACAGTTTTTCTGTAATCTATATGGCAAACTACATATGTATACCAAATTTCAGCACTCGCTAAGTACAATACTGCCCTACAACGGAAAAACACACGTAAGTGACATTTTGGTAAAAAATGAGTTTTTGGTATCAATGGATTCGTGAGAGAAAACTGCATCTAACTGTACTAATTAAAATTAAAAATATTAATTATTTATAATGAATAATTAACATTGAATATATTGCAATTTGCGAAAAATGAGAAATTACAACGGAAAAAGACACATGAAGTTCTTTGCGGAGTCCAAAATCTGTAGGAGGTATCAAATACGTCACAAAATACATAGTAAAAACACACGCGAGGAACTTTGCGGGTTTCTTACGTTGTAAATGAGTCGAGCTCGGCATCTTCTGTCTTTGTTCCGCTCGAAGACTTTACAGCAGAAAAATACGCAAATGATTTTGCGTTGGATTTCAACTGAAAAAACTACGCATGTGCTTTTTTTAATAGAGATTGTTTAAATAATAAATTTTTAATAGCAAAATTGGAAAGAGCGGATATGATTTATCCATATAGACTGACTTTCATTACTGAAAAGTGACTATAAACATAAGTTCTAGATGCAAATGGTTTTTCTTGAATATCTCCGTACGACCTGTTTGTGGCTTACGTGTCTTTTTTCGTTGTAGGGCAGAATAGTTTGGCAGATATGGAGGTGGCATTGTACACTTTTAGTGCATTTTTGCTAAAAAAATGACCGTATCCCCCCCCCTTATCTTCCAAACTATTTGACTTAGGATGCTGAAATTTGGTACACGTATGTAGATTTACGTGTATATTACAGGAAAATTATAGAGAAAGTGATGATTATAGCGCTGTCAAAGTTATAACACTAAACTATGGCCCATATGTAAAAAAAATGCTCAAAAATATTGTTATTTCCTTGACAACGCTATGTTCAACACATACAATCATGTTCTCTATAATTTTCCTGTAATCTATACGTGAAAATACATTTGTGTACCAAATTTGAACTCTCTAAGTCCAATAGTTTGGAAGTTCAGGGGGGGGGGGGATCCGACCATTTTTTAGCATTTTTTAAAAAAAATCGTTTTTTTTGCTGAAAAACGCTATGATAACAGCCTGCAACAAGGTTTTCTATAGTTTTTCTGTAATCTACACGTCAAACTACATGTGTGTACCAAATTTCAGCACTCTAAGTACAATAATTTGGCAGATAAAGGGCAGGAATGGTACAAATTAAACGCATTTTTTCGAAAAAAATGACCGTATTCCCCTCTTATCTGCCAAAATATTTGACTTAGAGAGTTCAAATTTCGTACAAAAATGTAGTATCATATGTAGATTACAGAAAAATTATAGAGATTGTTGTGGTGATAGCGCTGTCAAAGAAATGGCCAAAGTTATCAGCCAAAAAATATCAAAATTTCTCAAAAATCTTGTTATTTTCTTGACAACGCTATGATCAACCCCTAGAATCACGTTCTCTATAATTTTCCTTTCATCTACACGTGAAAATACATATGTGGGCCAAATTTGAACTTTCTAAGTCAAATAGTTTGGCGGCTAGGGGGGGGGGGGGATACGATTTTCGACAAAGTCTTGCCAATAGGGTTCCGTGCGTACACTTGTGGTGTACGGAACCCTAAAAAAGGAGAAAAATTCACTATATAAAAGCTTCTTTTGGTAAAATGCAAATCTTATATGCACGTTTCAAATCTGGGGGAACAAAGAACCCCAGTTAGTCCTTAGACGGTGAGAAAAGTAAATTAGTCCTTCTAGGGTTAAATATTTTCTAAATATAAAATATTGACTTTTCTTTGAAAACTTTATTAATAAAAGTTATACATGTATTTAAGACATTTTTTTCAACAAAATTTACTTTGAACAAAGAACTATTTTTATTTTTTAAGAAATAATTTTTATGAACTTTTTAAACTGAAATTCACTAGTCAGTACCACATATGAAGGGTAGCATGACAAAAGGGATCAAGCGCCAATTTTTCGAATTTAAGATTTTTTCATTAAAAAATCAAGAAAATCCATTTACACATTTTTTGAAAAGAATTTTCTTTTAAATTGTGTTTTTAACCGATTTTTAAACAAAATTGAAATCACAAATGTATAAGTTTTTCAATGTGTCTAAACGTCCGTCTAGACGGACACCAAAAGACGTCTAAACGTCCAGCTAGCCGGATAAAATAATTTTGTCCGTCTAGATTTTTGACAACCCCACCTGCCCCCTAAGTATATCAAAACATAGACGGACAAAAACATTTTATCCGGCTAGACGGATATTTAGTCAAATTTGCATTCTGAGCCTAAACGTCCGGCTAGACGGACAAAATTTTTCATCCGTCTAGACGGACGTATAGTCGCGTTGTAAGTTTCTACCTACAATCACAAATCAATTGAAAAACAATAGAAGTATAAAGTGGATAATAATTTGTAAATAAGGTTAAAAAATCTGAAAAACTTCTATTTTTACAATGAAAGTGCTACATAAAGAAATAAAGAATAATAAGAATAATAAGAAAGAAATTTATAAAATTAAAAACTATTAAAAGTGTAATGTTAAAATTTTAATAAATAGTTGTAAAAAAGATACGTATTAACGTCTAACCTAAATTTTATTTCTCGATTTCGAGGAAAACATTCATTGATTTATTATTTTCTTAAAAACAATCAATTTTTTTTTACTTTTTTGCATTTGATTCTTCAATTTGTTAATTCAAAACTAGTTTTCCAATTTTTCTTTAAATCTTATACTTTTTTCATAGTTAAAGTTTAAAGAAAAAATGCACTTTTGATGTAACCTTAAAGTAGCACGATTTTTTTTATATTTCTCGTGAATATGTAAATTTAGGTAAACAAATTATTATTTTTCTATTAAAAAATATGAATATCTCGAAACGTTCTTCTTAGTTTCGTTCCAAATAACCCGTAAAATCTTTAAATTTGTTTTTTTCGCTTCCTGTAAAAACATGAAATTGGCGCTTGACCCCTTTTGTCATGCTACCCTTCACCTTCATATATATTTATAAGCTTCAGCTTGAAACTTTCTGGCTTTTATAAGTTTCATTATTTTAAAAATTTCAGTGGAAACTTTCAGAAGGAAACTTTCACTTGACCATTGCAAGAAATACCACTTTCTGGTTTGAGGTTATGTCAATTAAAAGAATAACCTCTTAAATTTTCAAAAGTTTCGTTATGTACTTTACATTCTTTTCCAATATAAACGTGTACGTACCTTTATTTTTTAATAGAAGTCCAGCCACTGCACTATCCACTCCTCCAGACATGCCCAAAACTACGTTTTTAAACATTTTACATATTCTTAAAACTTCTGGCAGTAGAACTCAAGGTAGAATATCTATCATTTCTCTCTGCATTTCTATATTTTATTTGAATATTATGATTAGTTCCGTCTTTTGATTTTCAAAGAGGAAGTTCATTGACTTCTTTCCTTAAATAATTTTTATTTTAAGTGGACTTAATTATATATCTACATATATTGTTTTATCGTCTTATTATATCAAATGTTTTGTTTATTATATATAAGGTTCCCCCACAGCCAGGGTTGTGCAGTGACGCGTCACTCGAGGTTTTCTACGTATAATACATGGTTTTCTACATTATGTAAAATACGTATTATACGTAGAATACCCCCCACTCCTTCTTAAATTCCAATTTTTCATGTATAATACACATGTATTATACGTATAAAACCTATGTAAAATACATCATGTATAATACATGCACAACCCTGCCCACAGCACCTAAACTTGCTTAAAGTTTGCCAACCTTTACTTTCAGAAACTTTAGCCTAAGAGTGCCGTCTCATGCTGGGGATTAATGGATCAGGGATTAGAATAGACCAATCAGTAAATGCTTTCTAATGTGACCAATTATCTGATTGGTCAATTCTAATCCTTAATCCCTTAATCCCTAGCATGAGACGGCACCCTAACGCACAATGAATCGTAATCGCTAATCCTTAATCGTAATAATGAGAGGAAGCAGGACAGAGATATATGTCTGTCCTACTTCCTCTCATTCTTACGATTAAGGATTAGCAGGGTTGTGCAGTGACGCGTCACTCGAGGTTTTCTACGTATAATACATGGTTTTCTACATTATGTAAAATACGTATTATACGTAGAATACCCCCCACTCCTTCTTAAATTCCAATTTCTCATGTATAATACACATGTATTATACGTATAAAACCTATGTAAAATACATCATGTATAATACATGCACAACCCTGAGGATTAGCGATTACGATTCATTGTGCTTTAGGCTTTTGATGCAAGTTTAGGAACTTGAGGAAAGGTTGGCAAAGTTGAGACAAGTTCAGGTCAGGGTAGAGATCCTCAGGGCGCAATTACATGTCTGCGTCGAACGTTGCGTTTTTGCGTTGAATAATGAGAGAGAGGAGGAGAGAAATATAGTCACATCTTTGTCACTTTCAACATTCAAAGCAAAAACGCAGCGTTCGACGCTGACATGTAATTGCGCCCTCAAGGGAGAGTTGAGACAAGTTTCCTCTTCTACTACCCATGCGGGTTTCCGGAAACGGAAGTGACGATATTGCAATCTGTATCATTGGTCGAAAAAAGCGGGCTAATTTTAAAAATGTTTGTTTTAAAAGCATTTCAAAATGGAACCGCCATTTTGGACCAATGAAATCGGATCCAACTCTAAGTGGTGTATTTTAGCACCAAAACAAATAATCAGGTGGGGGAGGTTGAAAAAGTTCACCGGTTTTTTATATTTTTGTAAAAAACTTCAATTTTTTTACCATTATGAATAAAGCATATTTCATCACTTTTTTCTGTGAAAACCACTTTAAAATGTTAATTACTGATTGTAAACGCACAATTATAATAAAAATCGAAATAATAACTATCATTTTGACAGCTGTAAATATTATCCGGGTTGTGCAGAGATGGGTAAATGTAGAAAACTCGAGGTTTTCTACGTATAGTACATGGTTTTCTACATTATGTAAAAGACGTATTATTCTGACTTACGACTTTGGTCCAATATATGTTACACGACATGAAGACCACATGTTGCGCGGCCTGCGGCCGCTCAAGGACCAAAATACCGGGGGGTTGGGCACAGTGGCACCCCAACCCCCCGGTATATAGGTCCTTGCGCGGCCGCAGGCCGCGCAACATGTGGTCTTCATGTCGTGTAATATAGTCGTAAGTCAGAATTACAATAAGATAACGAACATACACATACACGCAAAATGAGAATTTTGCTAGTGCATTTTGGAACTATCCATCTCTGCTTTCGATTAAACGCTTTCGTCAGGGAGTAGTATAAGGGCGCAATTACATGTCTGCGTCGAACGTTGCGTTTTTGCGTTGAATGGTGAGAGTGACAAAGATGTGACTATATTTCTGTCTTCCTCTCTCTCACTATTCAACGCAAAAACGCAGCGTTCGACGCAGACATGTAATTGCGCCCTAAGGAGACTGAACGGCCATGATAAATCCGCGTTAAAAGCGGACCACTCTTTTGTAACGTAATTTCTATAGGCTCACTTCAATGCGCACTAGCGCTTCTCGCGGAAAGTCTGAGAACCCTGTTTGTAAACAAGAAATGACATTTTATAACCTGTTTTTGCATATGAATTTTATTAATATTGCGTATAATCGTTGTTAGACATCAAAAGCTTACCTATTATTACCTATTATTATAAAAAAGTGTTTATTGTCCAAGTGTAACATGTGATTTCGCCAAAAATGTCATCCGTATGTGCAGTTGAAAAGTGCAATTCTTACGATTTAATCAAGCGATAGGAAGGAAAAAAATGTCTTTTTTTATACAAAGGTTTGTTTTAGCTTATATTTTAAATTGTACAGATGTTACTAGTTAAAATTAATGTTATAGTTTATGAATGTGCTTAAATTTAATATGTTTATTTATGCACATGGGGGGAAGTGCTGGAATTGTGACGGGAATCTGTTCACAAGAAAAATATTTATTTTTCGCCTCTCTCCTATATTTTCCCTTAAACATATAATACACTTTCACAGTAAAAGACAATTAATTGTCAAAAACAACAAGAAATTAACTTTTATGCAGCAGTACGGATGTAATCGCGATGACGCGAACAAACAGTAGCAGACGACATATAATGCCAATTTTGACCACCATGAGCACAAGTGCGCATTGAAGTGAGCCTATAGAAATTATGTTACTAACATCGGGACCACTTTCTATACATATCGTTCGGTCTCCTTATACTACTCCCTGGCTTTCGTTTCACATGGGACTGCAGCCTAAGGCCTGCATCCCATGACTCCGTTTTGCGTTGCATTGTAACAAGAGAAAAAAAGACCAAGTATCTCTGCACAACCCGGATAATATTTACAGCTGTCAAAGTGATAGTTACTTTTTCGATTTTTATTATAATTGTGCGTTTACAATCAGTAATTAACATTTTAAAGTGGTTTTCACAGAAAAAAGTGATGAAATATGCTTTATTCATAATGGTAAAAAAATTGAAGTTTTTTACAAAAATATAAAAAACCGGTGAACTTTTTCAAACTCCCCCACCTGATTATTTGTTTTGGTGCTAAAATACACCACTTAGGCTTGGTCCCAACTCTCCCTTGAGGATCTCTAGGTCAGGGATGTGGATACGGGAGCTGGGCATGAGATAATAAAGGATAGAGACTGTTTTTGTCCTTTTCTGTCTCATGCTCTGGTCCCGTAACCGTATTTCTATCTGCTTAGGGTGTCGTCTCATGCTTGGGATTAATGGATTAGGAATTAGAATAGACTAATCAGATAATTGGTCACATTGGAAAGCATTTTCTGATTGGTCTATTCTAATCCCTGATCCATTAATCCCTAGCATGAGGGCGCAAATACATGTCTGCGTCGAACGCTGCGTTCTTGCGTTGTATGGTGAGAGAGAGAAAGACAGAAATATAGTCACATCTTTGTCACTCTCACCATTCAACGCAAGAACGCAGCGTTCAACGCAGACATGTAATTGCGCCCTGAGACGGCACCCTTAGGCCTTTAAAGTTGAAGTTGAAGCATATCACATATCACGCAGGGATGGGTAAAAGTGCTTTCTTCGAGGTTTTCTACGTATAATACGCAGAAAACGTATTATACGCAGAAAATTGCAGAAAACCTAGTTTTATACATTGCAATTTCTAACACATTTAGAAATAATTTTAATCAAATAAATATATTTAAAATTTTCAATATTGTACGCGACTAATCTTTTCTTATTCATATTATTAAATAAATGATGCATTAATTCATATTTTAAATTTTAATTTCGCATGCAAAAAACTCTTTAATTTGTTGGTTATGTTGCTCCTTCAAATTATTATCAGGGAGTAGTATAAGGAGACCGAACGATATGTATAGAAAGTGGTCCCGATGTTCGTAACTTAATTTCTATAGGCTCACTTCTATGCGCACTTGCGCTCATGGTGGTCAAAATTGGCATTATATGTCGTCTGCTACTGTTTGTTCGCGTCATCGCGATTGCATCCGTACTGCTGCATAAAAGTTAATTTCTTGTTGTTTTTGACAATTAATTGTCTTTTACTGTGAAAGTGTATTATATGTTTAAGGGAAAATATAGGAGAGAGGCGAAAAATAAATATTTTTCTTGTGAACAGATTCCTGCCACAATTCCCGCACTTCCTCCCATGTGCATAAATAAACATTAAATTTAAGCACATTCATAAACTATAACATTAATTTTAACTAGTAACATCTGTACAATTAAAAAAATATAAGCCAAAACAAACCTTTGTATAACAAAAGAAATTTTTTTCCTTCCTATCGCTTGATTAAATCGTAAGAATTGCACTTTTCAACTGCACATACGGATGACATTTTTGGCGTAATCACATGTTACACTTGGACAATAAACACTTTTTTATGATAATAGGTAATAATAGGTAAGCTTTTGATGTCTAGCAACGATTATACGCAATATTAATAAAATTCATATGCAAAAACAGGTTATAAAATGCCATTTCTTGTTTACAAACAGGGTTCTCAGACTTTCCACGAGAAGCGCTAGTGCGCATTGAAGTGAGCCTATAGAAATTACGTTACAAAAGAGTGGTCCGCTTTTAACGCGGATTTATCATGGCCGTTCAGTCTCCTTATACTACTCCCTGATTATTATCAACAATTCAACATTGAAATGTTTGTTGCCACTGGTTAATTAACTTTAATAACAAATAAATTGTTATATTTTCCAACATTTATGTATAACTTATCGCTATTAAAAATTTATTTATCACAAAATTTGAAAATCCTGCATGTCGTAAGTCAAGATGTATAATACACGAAGTGTGTAGAAAACTGTCATGGCCTATTTACACCTTCGAAAAAAATTTTTTTTTGTATGAGAGTAAAGAGGACAGATACACAGTCTGTCCTCTTCCCTCCAATGCGAAATTTTTTTTTTTTTTCGAAGGTGTAAACAGGCCATCAATGTATAAAACATAGTATTATACGTGTAGAAAACTATGTACATCATGTATTATACATCCACATCCCTGTATATCAGCAAATATCATCATATATAATATAATGCATATACAGTCGAACTTCCGAAGAGTGAACTTCCCAAGAGTTAATTTTCTCCTCTTGTGGTCCCTTTCCTCGTGTTTTGTCATGCGCAGACAGGACAAGATGGCGACAATCAACATAAAATTTCCCCTCATTTGCCAAGTCTCCCATAAGTTCATCCTCACCAAAATTAAGACCAAAATTATCTGTCCTCTTTACTCTCATGCAAAAAAAATTTTTTTTCGAAGGTGTAAATAGGCCATGACAGTTTTCTACACACTTCGTGTATTATACATCTTGACTTACGACATGCAGGATTTTCAAATTTTGTGATAAATAAATTTTTAATAGCGATAAGTTATACATAAATGTTGGAAAATATAACAATTTATTTGTTATTAAAGTTAATTAACCAGTGGCAACAAACATTTCAATGTTGAATTGTTGATAAGAATTTGAAGGAGCAACATAACCAACAAATTAAAGAGTTTTTTGCATGCGAAATTAAAATTTAAAATATGAATTAATGCATCATTTATTTAATAATATGAATAAGAAAAGATTAGTCGCGTACAATATTGAAAATTTTAAATATATTTATTTGATTAAAATTATTTCTAAATGTGTTAGAAATTGCAATGTATAAAACTAGGTTTTCTGCAATTTTCTGCGTATAATACGTTTTCTGCGTATTATACGTAGAAAACCTCGAAGAAAGCACTTTTACCCATCCCTGCGTGATATGTGATATGCTTCAACTTCAACTTTAAAGGCCTAAGGGTGCCGTCTGATGTTAGGGATTAATGGATTAGGGATTAGAATAGACCAATCAGATAATTGGTCACATTGGAATGCATTTTCTGATTGGTCAATTTTAATCCATAATCCATTAATCCCTAGCATGAGACGGCACCCTAAGCAGATAGAAATACGGTTACGGGACCAGAACATGAGACAAAAAAGGACAGAAACAGTCTCTGTCCTTTATTATCTCATGCCCTGCTCCCGTAACCGTATTCGTTGTGCTTTGGGCTTATATGGTGTACCTAGGTGCATAAATGCCTTAAGGTACGGCTACACCTCGGGAGGAAAGGAGCCGGCTTCCTTCCCGTAAGTTAGAGTAAGAAGGACAAAAGTACTTCTGTCTTTCTTACTCTAACTTACGGGAAGGAAGCCGGCTCCTTTCCTCCCGAGGTGTGGCCGTACCTTTACCCTCAACTAGTTGTCCCTGCGCATGAGAATCAGGGTTGTGCAGTGACGCGTCACTCGAGGTTTTCGACGTATAATACATTTTCGACGTAATATACGTAGAAAATGTAGAAAACTATGTAATTTACATCCCAAATCTATAAGGTATATCTATATGTATATAAATTTTAAATTTTCGCGCGCTGTCACGTGATTAAATCTGTGTGTACTGATGTATATTACATTATGTAGAAAACTAAACATGTAAATTACATATGTAATATACGTAGAAAACCCATGTAATTTACCTAATGTATTTTACGTGCACAACCCTGATGAGAATACGTGAGTAAGAGAGAGAGATCTGGGGTAAGGTATTTATGCACATAGGTGTACACCTATCATATGCGGAGGATTAGGTGTTCAAGGAAATAGAATAGACCAATCAGATAATTGGTCACATTGGAAAGAATTTTCGGATTAACCTCTAATTCATTAAGCACAATTTTCTCGATAGTTGTCAACAGTGACTTCGCACAGCCAATCGACGCCGCGTTGACGTGAATTTTCCTATTGGAGAATCACCTTCATAAGTTTTCAACAGAAGTAGACATGCAATGTTTGTTATTAACCTAACGTACAAAGAATCGTAATCGCTAATCCTTAATCGTAAGAATGAGAGAAAGTAGGACAGACATATATCTCTGTCCTGCTTCCTCTCATTCTTACGATTAAGGATTAGCGATTACGATTCAATGTCGTTAGGCCATTGTTGCCGTCCTTTTCTCTCTCATTGCCTTTATTTCGCGTTTTGAACATATCTCTGTCCTTGTCTCTCTCTCACAATTCTGCATTTATGCGTTCCGCGTATTTACGCATAACCAAAGAATCAGCTTCCATGTGCTACACTGTAAAAAATACTTCGGGAATATTACGTCAGTATTGTAATGTTACTTTAGAAACTTTCTGTAATATTACTGTTTGGCAAGTAGGAATAATACTACTCAACTTGTACTTCTACAGCTTTCAGCAATGTAATATTACATTTTTTAGTAAATGTACATTCAGGGTTGTGAATGTAATACTTTGGTAGTATAGCAGGAATTTTACATTCGCAAACAATTTTACCAAGGGAATTAAAATCACAAGTTTGGTTGTTCATTTTACCACTTTGATATAGGTTATTTTACAGATAAAAATCTGTTTTTTTTACGTAAGTGATATTGGAAATATTCCATATTAAAAATAGTATTATTACTTTCAAATGAGAAAAACCCACTACAGAAGTAGGTAAAAATCGCTCCTACTTCCATAGTGGTAAAATTACCGAATTATTTTTTTCAGTGTAGATAGAAGGTAAGGTTGAGTCCACAATAGGAACAAAATACGCGTCGGTGTCGCATCTGTCATTCACAAAAGTTCCTATTCTGGACATGGTCAAACATGCAAGGTGAATGCGCAAAACTGGTATTTACGTACAGTCCAGGACATTGATGCCTTAACATTTTCCACTAACCATCTTTGTCTATTTAGAGCGGCCACAGGTGACAGCTCTTGGTTGCCTGCAGGTTACCATGGTAACGTATGAGAGTGAGCAAAAGGGAACACATTCTTGTAATAGTCCATCGTAATACATGATAAAAATGCAACTCGATTGTAAAACTACACTTCGAGTGTAGAACTTCATCGTGTTGCGATGCAAATATTCATTCGGTTTGAAAATGGCTTGTGAATGTTCCACGTACAGTACGCGTCCATTTAATTGACCTCCATTTTAAATGAACTTCCATTTTAATTGAACTTTTTCGTACTTTTTAAATGAACAAAATTATCCCTACACACATGTGCACGTAAGCGGAAATGTTAAAGCACACTCTCACCTCGGTGTCTGTCTGCATGCGCATCAGGGATGCCAAGTTACGCGTAACTTGGCATTTTTTTTACGTAAGTTACGTAAAAAACATGTAAAAAATATGGCGAACAACTGGTTCTTAACTTTTATTGCTGTTCATAGTCCTATTTCCTTTTTTTTTTAGTACAAAGGAGAGTTTTTTCCACTAAAAGTTCATTGGTCTTTCGTTTTTTGGTATTTTTAGAATAGTTTTCACAAACCGGAAATTATGAAATAAGGTACATTTGTTTACTTAAATACACATTGCTGCCATCTTGAAAACGTAAATTACGTTTTGCAATGAATTAAGCATGTAAATTACATATGTAATTTACATGTAAAAAACTATGTAATTTACGTTAGGTAAATTACCTTTACATCCCTGAGGCGCATGCAATCGACATGAAATAGAGGAAGACAAAACATTCAAATTTCTATTTCTGTCTTCTTCTATCTCATGTCGATTGCATGCGCATGCAGACAAACAAACTAAGTGGGAGCGTACCTTTACATTTCCCCTTACGTGCAGAATGCTTTTGGTATTTGCGTAAAGAGTGGGAAGGGTCAATTTAAATGTTTCATCCGGTCCCGACGAGGTCAATTAAATGGAAGCGTACTGTATAACGTGCACTGAAAAAAATGATTCGGTAATATTACCACTATGAAAGTAGGAGCGTTTATTACCTACTTCTATAGTAAAAGTTTTACATATTTTACGGATTTTACGCGCAGAGATGGGAATAATACTTTAACCTTATGTAAAATTCCTAATGCTTTTGTGAAAACTATTCTAAAAATACCAAGAAACGAAAGACCAATGAACTTTTAGTGGTAAAAACTCTCCTTTGTACTAAAAAAAATGGAAATAGGACTATGAACAGCAATAAAAGTTAAGAACCAGTTGTTCTTTTTTTTACATTTTTTACATGTTTTTTACGTAAATTACATTTTTTACGTAATTTACGTAAAAATTCCAAGTTACGCGTAACTTTACATCCCTGGTTGACGGTCAAAATATACACATAACTAATTCGTTTTCAAGAAATATCTTAACAACTAATATGTGAAACTTTTTTAAGACGTATCACAATTAGGTTTCTATAATTAATCATTTTTGCTGGGAATTTTACATAAGAGGATTATGGATAAATACATGAAACTATAATATTTTACTTCAAGATGATAACATTGAGATTATAAACAGGATTTTTACATGCTTTTCCCAAGCAGCACGTAATATTACATGAATATCACAGTGACATCATATTGTAATATTGGTAATATTACGGGGTGATATTACAGTAATATTGACGTGATATTGAAATGTCCGCCTCAAGGTAATATTACAAGTAATATTACAGTGATATTGATGTAATATTACAAGTAATATTACGGTAATATTATAGTGATATTAAGGTAATATTACGATGATATTAAGGTAATATTACAATTATTTATTTCATTATTTATTTAACATTAAAGAAAATATTTTAAAAAAATTTGGCTCACACGGGGTTCGAACACGCAACGTTCGACACGACGTGAATACGCCTTGTACCTCTCGGCCATCTAGCACTTGGAATATAGTTTAGAAACTGTTCTTCATATTGTACCAAAGAGAATTTAAGGTACTACATGAAGAACACTTTCTGAAATACATTCCAAGAGCTAGATGGCCGAGAGGTACAAGGCGTATTCACGTTGTGTCGAACGTTGCGTGTTCAAACCCCATGTGCGCCGAATTTTTTTTAAATATTTTATTTAATGTAAAATAAATATTGAAATAAAAAAATCTTTGTAATATTACCGTAATATTACTTGTAATATTACATCAATATCACTGTAATATTACTTGTAATATTACCTTGAGGCGGGCATTTCAATATCACGTCAATATCACTGTAATATCACCCCGTAATATTACCAATATCACAATATGATGTCACTGTGATATTCATGTAATATTACTTGCTGCTTGGGTTGTAACATTACAGTTACTGGTGAATTTGATACTATGAAGATAGGTGCTTTTATTACCTACTACCAAAGTATTACATTCACAACCCTGAATGAACATTTACTGAAAAATGTAATATTACATTACTGAAAGCTGTAAAAATTTAAGTTGATTGGTGTTATTGCTACTTTCCAAAGAGTAATATTACAGAAAGTTTCTAAAGTAACATTACAATACGGACGCAATTTTCCTAAAGTATTTTTTACAGCGTGGTGAAATCACAACGCGTTGTAAAATTACTACGTAACACGATGAAAATATTTCGCTTCACGTTTCAAAGTGTAAAATATTCACGTAATTTTCGTAAAAAACTGGAAGTTACGCGTAACTTCCCAAGTATGGGCTTAAGCAGATAGAAATACGGTTACGGGACCAGAGCATGAGACAGAAAAGGACAGAAACAGTCTCTGTCCTTTATTATCTCATGCCCTGCTCCCGTAACCGTATTCATTGTGCTTTGGGCTTATGACTTTTTCTATCTCTAGTAACGCGTAAAGCCCAAAGCACAACGAATACGGTTACGGGAGCAGGGCATGAGATAATAAAGGACAGAGACTGTTTCTGTCCTTTTCTGTCTCATGCTCTAACCACTTGCGCTGCGATAAGCCTAAAGCACAACGAATCGTAATCGCTAATCCTGAATCGTAAGAATGAGAGGAAGCAGGACAGAGATATATGTCTGTCCTGCTTCCTCTCATTCTTACGATTAAGGATTAGCGATTACGATTCATTGTGCGTTAGGCTATAGACAGATCTGTGAAACAGAGCGTGTAGACAAAATACATTGTGGCTTTGAGGGCCTAAGGGCGCAATCACATGTCTGCGTCGAACGCTGCGTATTTGCGTTGAATAGTAAGGGAGAGAGAGACAGAAATATAGTCACATCCTTGTTCCTCTCACCATTCAACGCAAAAACGCAACGTTCGACGCAGACATGTAATAGCGCCCTGACGCGTAACTGTGCAACCCTGCTAAATCTTTGTGTTTGTTTGGATGCATCCATTGCATTAAGAAGTTCTTGGTTTATATATTAAGTACTGTATTAACTACAGCAATTTCTTAATTTCATATTTAAAAAATAACGAAAATGTCAGGTCATTATGAAATGGATTTAGATAATCAAAGTGAAGATGGAGAAATTAAGAAAAGTCCCAAGAAAGTTCCAGAAAATTTTAGGTAAGAAAAGGGCATTTTTGTACATTGTTTAAGTTTTAGGTTAAATGATTAGAGTTTTAATTTTAGTTGTCGCAATATGTTCACAGCAAAACATTTGTTTAGTCCAAATTAGACTTCAGACTTGTAGCTTTACAGAAAAACTGTAAGATTACCCATTAAAAAAAAGCAAATTTACATGCGCTATTATTTGTTAACTTTATATTTTTGCAATAACAGATTACAACGTAATGTAAATTTATTACTTTCAAAGAAGGTAATAAATTGTACTTTCAAGTGTCTAATTCGTAACCTATTTTGAAAGTAATATATTTACCTCTAATTGTGATTAAGCTTCATTAAAACTGAAAAAAATTACCAATTACGCTGTGGCTATTCGTCCCACAATTTAACCTTAAATTCACTATCAAACGTCAGACAATCAATTATTTTATGAAAAGTAGCGCAAAATTCAAAAATAAGAATTTAAAGATAAATTTGTAGATTATAATTATAGATTATTATTATTTTCTTTAGTAAACTTTTTTAATCTGAATTGGCAAAAACTTTTAATATCTCAAAATAAAAAACTATTATTTAAAAATTATTATATTCACTAGCAAAATATAACGCGTGATTAGTTTTCCATATATTTTAGAAATTAAACTTTAATAATAAATAAAAAAAATCAATGAATAATAGTTATCTAATAAGGACTATTGTCATGAGTTAATTTAATTTGTACATTATTTTCCTATTAATTTCAACAAATTTCAATGATTTTCTTCAAACTTCAATTATTCTCTATAAATTTTTTATTTATACACCAGCTTTCAATTATTTATGTCATTATTCAATCAGTTTCTAAAGATTTCAATTGTTTAGTCAATTTTTCAAGTATTGTCTTTAAATTTTTTATTTCATACACCAGTTGTTAATTATTTTTTTCAAATCAATTATTTATGTCATTATTCAATCAGTTTCTAAAGATTTCAATTGTTTGGTCAATTTTTCAAGTATTGTCTTTAAATTTTTGATTTCATACACCAGTTGTTAATTATTTTTTTCAAATTACAATTATATTTGTTATTGTTCAATTATCATCTTGTAATTTCAATTATTTTTGAAACTTTTCAATTATTTTTTTAAAATTTAAATTGTGCTCTTCAATCTTCAAATTATTGTCAGGAATATCCTAATTTTTTCACAAGATTAATTCAATTTCGTTATTTTTCAATTATTTTCTTCAAATTTCAATTCCTTTTGTCATTAATCAATTATTTTTGTTATTTTCCAATTATTTTTTTCATTTTTTTTTAATTTTTGACATTTCTGAATTATTCTCTTCAAATTGCAATTATTTTCTTCAAACTTCAATTAATTTCTTCAGCTTTCAATTATTTTCCTCAAACTTATAATTTTTCCTTTAACTTCACAATGATTGTCTATAATTTTTTAATTTTCAGGGGCGGCGGAACAGGTCGGAGTCGTGTGTGGAGTTTAAGTTATGTTTAAAGGGGGGAGGGGGGAGGTCTGAAATATAATAATTAAAATTTTTATATATGTGAAACGCAAATTTTAAACTTAAGACATTTTAAATAATTTAAAAAATCGCAGTTTTTATTGGAATTATACATACTAAAAATTGTACCGTTGAAGATAGAATTATTTAAAATAATTGAAAAATTTTGGTGTGTGGAAATCCACACACGAAAAAATTTGGTATGTGGACTACTCCACACAGTCCACACAACTGGCGCCGCCCCTGTTAATTTTTACATCAGTTTTGAATTATTTATTTCAAAATTTCAATTGTTTTGTCAATTTTTCAAGTATGTTCTTCAAATTTTTAATTTTATTTAAAATTATCAATTACTTTTGTTATTTATCAATTATTTTTGTCAATATTCAAATATTTTTGACATTTTTGAATTATTTTCTTTAAATGTCATTTTCTTACATCTTTTTATTATTGTCCTAAATTTATTAACTTTTGAAGATCAGTTTTCAATTATTTATGTCATTATTCAATTAGTTTCTTTACATTTTAATTATATCGTTAATTTTTCAATTATTTTATACAATTTTTTAAATAGTGTATTAAACTTTTTATTTTTTTACTTCATTTTTGAATATACTTTTCATTAATTTTTTTTTCTGAATTTCAGTTATTTTTGTCATTATTGAACTAATTCTGAAGAAATTAATTGAAGTTTGAAGACAATAATTGCAATATAAAGAGAATAATTCAGAAATGGCAAACAAAATTCAAATATGAAAAAAGTTTTAAAAAATTAATAAATTCGTAACAGAAATAAAAATAATGATGAAAATAATTAAAAACAGGTGAAAGAAATTTAAAAATTCATGACAATAAAAAAAATTGAATAAAATAATTGCAATTTGTAAAAAATAATTCTAAAATGTCAAAAATAAAAATAATATAAAAAATATAATTGGAAAATAACAAAAATAATTAATTAATGACAAAAGGAATTGAAATTTGAAGAAAATAATTGGAAAATAACGAAATTGAATTGATCTTGTGTAAAAAATTAGGATATTCCTGACAATAATTTGAAGATTGAAGAGCACAATTTAAATTTAAAAAAAATAATTGAAAAGTTTACAAAATATAACTGATATTATAATACACTAAAGCTTCGATTCAGTGGACTAAAATGTCCTGTGGTCCACTGAATCGACGAGGTTATTGGCGGAAGGTCACGTAAACAGTCAGGGCCGTATGAAACTTTAAAAGTATATTTCCTAAGTACTTATTTTTTATTTTCTTTAAATTCATACATATTTTGAACTATAATTGGAAAATAAAAGAATGGAAATTTAAAATAAATATTTAAGTATTAAACTATTGAAAAAATAGTAGGTACGACACGGTTTCATTTGTAGTAGGGCACCACGCGCCCGCGAAAGTTAGAAGTTAGTACGCCTATGAATATGCGTGTTCGCCGAGCTCAGCGCCCCCTTCTCACCGATCACCACTTCATCAACAAACTAGTCCACTCGACCGACGTCCACTGAATCGACGCTTTAGTGTAAAGACAAAAATTCAAAGCTGATGTATAAATAAAAAATTTATAGAGAATAATTGAAGTTTGAAGAAAATAATTGAAATTTGTTGATTACATAATTGAAAAACAATGTACAAACTTAATAAACTCATGACAATAATCCTTATTAGATAGATATTATACATCGATTTGTTCGATTTATTATTAAAGTTAAATTTCCAAAATATACGGAAAACTAATAGCGCGCTTGCGCGCGTTATACTTTGCTAGTGAAAGTAAAAAAGATTACTAAAGAAAATAATAATCTATAATTATAATCTACAAATTTATCTTTAAATTCTCATTTTTGAAGTTCGTGCTACTTTTCATGAAATAATTTTTAATGTTTTACGTTTGATAGTGGATCCAAGATCAAGTTCGGACTTGAATATTTGACAGATTTGAGTATCTCGGTAAGCCTGTATTTTGAGGTTAAATTATTGAGTCATGTTTAAAAATATTCAATACTTTTTTAATTAGAGAACATTGAATTAGTACATTTATTGTGTGACGGGATAAATAAGCGACGGTTTTCAATTGTCCTGTCACCCCACTCCTTTATTTTTCGAAACGGGACAAATAAGAACCGTCGCTTATTCGTCCCGCTATTAGGACGAATAGCCACTGCGAAGTTATAACCGTTAGTAAAATTACAGTGATGAAACTAGTAACCAGGCAAGAAGAGGTTGTTGAAAATGAATTAAACTGTTGACAATTTTTGTGTTCTAAACGGAATTTAATTGGTTGCACATTTTTTAGGGATAAAACAGGATTAAATTAAATCAAATATCAAAAACGACATTAGATTGAATTGAGAAGATTCAAAATTCTTCGACATTCAGAACCGTTTTTATTAATTTCAATCAACCTCTTCTTGCCGGGAACATAACTTAACAATGAAAAACTTTGACTTTAAAAAGGGGATTTAATTGACCCAATTTTTAAGAAAGTAATTTTCTTTATGCAGGCAATTTCAATTGACCCAGTAAATTCAAATATTTGATTGTACATTTATCATTTTGAAGTAGATTATTTTACTACTAAGACATTGAATAAAAATTATCTACATTAAAAAAAGAAAAATATTACAGTTTTCTGTAAAATTATAAGTCTGAAGTATTCTCTCTAAATCTGAATTAATCCAAAGTAACAAATTTAAAAGCAAAAACTCACTCACTAATTCAAGAAGTTATATTTCTACTAATCAATTAGTAAAAAATAGCTGATTATTAGTCAAATTCATTTTTAGGTTATGTAAAAATAACTAATATTTTAGCAAAATTCTGTTTACTAATTCAATTAGTCAAATGTTAACTATTTTTTAGTTATTTTTTTTACTAATAATTAGTCATATTTTACTAATAATTAGCTATTTTTGACTAATTGATGAAACATAAACTCAGTCATGATTTGACCAATAATAATTAGTTATTTTTAACTAATTCAGATTTAGAGAGTGATTTCGACCAAAACATTTTTTGCAGTGTTACTTTTTTGTGCACAGAAAGTTGTAGATATTAGGGTGATTCTCTGAAAATATTACTTTTGCATTTCCTCAACATTTTCTCAATAATTATGGGGTCGTACATAAACTAAGTGACCTGTTTTAGGGAAGGAGGGTTTGGTCAAATGCTTCATGCGGTGAGGGTGTCTGAATGGGAGTTACGTAGCTTTGCATAAATATTATTTATTAATAATATATTCTAGTAAAAAAGAAATTCCCTTCCGTGTTAATACATATGTGACTGTCCATGACAAAACGTGCCTTAGCTCCAAAAAATACATTTTCATTTTTTGATGCCAATCGATAGATTTTTATTTGCTCTTTCATTTTCAAAAATAAAAAATTATTGTTTTAAAAAAATCTTGATCTTGTTAATCAAGAAGCGTATGAACGTTACATTAGTTTCAATGCATTGCTGCAACTTTAAACGCTCACCCTGTAAAGTTGACGTTTGGGAGCTAAGGCACGTTTTCTCATAGACAGTCACATATGTGAGAGTAAAATTCAATCCTTGGAAGGTCGTAAAATACATAAAACACGTGAAATTGGTTTGTGTATTTATTTATTTGGTCATTGCTACGTTTCGATGAACTGTTGTGTCATCCTCATCAGGCTAATTTTGAAGAAACACAAAATACACCAGGATTTAAAAATTGCACTGTTACTTAATCACATAAAACACATATTATAAATAATTAACATTTTTTACCTCAATTGAAAATTCGGCGTTACATAGTTATAAATCAAAATTTAAAATAAAATAAAATTCTTTTTAATAAAATATAAAATCGTCATAATAGTAAAAGCATCTTGTCTAGACTAAACTTAAAACTAATCGAAGTAATTAGACAATATTTTTGTAATTTTTAAGATTTTTAAATCTTGGTGTATTTTGTGTTTTTCTAAAATTAGCCTGATGAGGATGACATCGAATGAGGATGAGGATTCATCGAAACGTAGCAATGACCAAATAAATAAATACACAAACCAATTTCACGTGTTTTATGTATTTTACGACCTTCCAAGGATTGAATTTTACTCTCACATAATAATATATTCGTTTACGTATTGTATAATTTAAAAAATGGAAAGTGCTAAGTTACGTATGGAAGGGGGGGGGGGGTATCTAAGAAACCAAAAATTAGGACTACGTGGTTTATGGATGACATCTTATAATAATTTATAACAATTTATTACTTCGAAAATAGTTTACCACTTTTTCCACAATTCCTGCAAAAAATTTGTATATTTTAACAATTTATTGTTCTTTTTTTTTTAAATTTCAACTACTTAAAATTTTAAAAACAGTACTTTATGGACATTTTCTAGAAGCTATGGGATTGTAAAATGTTTCTCTAAAATATAAATAAAATAGATGTCAGATTTTTCACAAATGCAGGGATCACAGTTTCTCCCCTTTTTCACCCAATCCCCTTTTTTGCCCCTTTTCCCCTTATTTTCCCTTTTTTTTTTAGAAAAATCACCTAAAACACCTAAAATCAAGATTTTATCACCTAAAACACCTAAAATCAACATTTTTCTCTTCTTTGACCTTCTTTTTTTCAAAAAGTTTCTATTTTCCATTTTCGGAAATGCAAAAATTTATCCTTTTTTAGGGTGTCTGTACAATGATGAGAAATTAGTTATTGAATTTAAATGTTTAAAAATAATTTTTAACTTAAAATGGTTTTTTATTATTATTTATTGAATTTATTTAGATTTTAAACAGGAAACATGAAAAAAACATAATTAAAATAAAATTATTTTAAAAAGTTATATAATTTTCTTATTACCATGTATTCTTAATTAATTAAAGCAAATTAATTTATTGGATAAAAAAAATTTTTATTAAATATTTTTTACTTGTTTTAAACAAATATTACTACTTTTGCAGCATAAAATAAAACTTAAAACCATGTATTCTTGCTGAAATACATCAAATTTATTTTATTGGATGAAAAAAAATTCTTTATGAAATATATTTACTTATTTTAAACAAAAATTAATTGTTTTGAATTAGAAAATATAAAAACACAATAAAAGAGATTAATAAAAATAATTTCAATTGATTTTGTCATATTTCGCTGAAAGATTTTTAATTTAATTTCTTTAATATTATATCAGAACATTTTACATCACAGATTTTTATGTTTCCTGTTTAAAATCTAATTATTAAATAGATAAATTAAAAAACCATTTGAAGGAAAAGATTATTTTTAAAAATATTTAATTGCAACAACCATCTTCTCGTCATTGAACAGACAACCTAGTAAAAGATAATTTTTGTATTTCCGAAAGTGCTCTTTCTTTTGAAAATTTGAAATTTTCATAAACAAATTGAACAAAAAAAGACTAAATTAATTAATAAAACTGTTTTGAAAAAAAGAAACAATAAAATTTTGTAAAAGAAAACTTGAATTATTAATATAACTCTTTTTTCTTAATTTTCAAAATCCCCTTTTTATTACAGAAAATCCCCTTTTTCACCTAAAATTGAACGAAGTAACCACTGTGATCCCTACAAATGGAATAGTATATTAAGCAACAAGAGGTTAAAGGCAGACATTTTTTTACGCTGAAGTTTGTGTACGAGTGATAGTCTAGTCTCTGTAGCATGCAAATTTTCTTGTAATTAAATATGTTACCTACCCTTATAATAAAGCACTATAAAAATTTCATTTTCACTTAAAAATAAAAAGTTTGGCAGTTTGATAAGTATTTACCTGACATTGAGACGGTTGATATGTACTTTAACGTAATTGACTGAATAATAAATGGTTGAAAGAGTTAACCCAGCCGTCTAAACAAGAACTAAGACTGACTATAAGAAAAAGGTTCGAGAGAAAATATTGTAAAAGACTCGAGAGTGTAAAAAGAACGAGTGCAAAAAAGATCCGAGGGTCGAGTGCATAATGATATTATATCAATACCTATTATTATATATTTTCAATCAATGAAAAAATATTGTGCAGGTTCGAATGACATGAAATTGTTCTTCACTTTAAAAAAAACACCTGCTCCACATTTTAACCTCTTGTTCTTTCTATAAATTTTAATTTAAAAAATCTTTTTTGAAAGCTACAAATTAGCATGACCAAGTTAAAAAGGTATTGAACGTTTCAAAGCCTAATATGTTTCTGAGTTTCAGAGGTTAGAAATTGATTTATTATTGTTTCAATTTCGGCGCACCAAAAGGAATCATTCTGGAGAATCACCCATCAACAATTAAATTTAAATTATAAACTAAACATAAACGGTTTCTATATCTGACCAAACAATTTGATCTACTACATATTTATAAACATAATAAAAAAAATGGAGTGACTAATTGGCCCATCACCTAACTTTCTTATGTTTCGTAATGGAATAACCCTTTGATGCACAGCGGAACACCAGAGTCCCACCTATTTGTATATGATATTTTCGGTTTTTCTTGTAAGAAAAGAACAATACAGACATGGTTTTTTGCATTTTATTATCTTAATCCATTAATAAACAGACAATTGTGTCTTTTTTCTGCAATTTAAATAACAATTTATTATTAATAACAAATTAATTACAAAATATTGATAAAAATTGGATTTAATTTGATTGTCACTAATTGTATACCAGTATAAACTTTGCTCTCCGTATTCGAAGGTTTTCGGGGTCGCTGAAAACAAATCCGATGTCATTTTCAAAAAATTCAAAATGGCAGATCCAATATGGCGGACATGAGTTTTTAAATTTTTACCAGTTTTTATGAAACTCAGTATAAAAGGGTTTCTGGGATCGCTAAATACGAATCCAATGTGATTTCAAAAAAATTTAAAATGGCGGATCCAATATGGCGGATGATTTTTTCAAAATTGATTGAATTCGCTTGAAATTTGTTACTTGGAGGTTTGTAAGTAAATCCAATCATTTTTAAACCAATTCCTCTGTCATATTGAATTTCTGAAATCTGATTTCATATTCGTATTCAGCGACCCCAAAAACCTTTTTGTACTGAGTTTCATAAAAAATGGTAAAAATTTTAAAATCCATGTCCGACATATTGGATCCGACATTTTGAATTTTTATAAAATGACATCGGATTCGTTTTCAGCGAACATTGTTGAAAAATTTCTGCAGGAAAAATTCGTGCTTCGAAGGGATAAATAATATAAGTTAATTTTTGGTCCGTCAAATTATAAATTTATTATTATTGATATACAAAAATATACAAAATAGACAACGTCATTTGGTTAGGAGCCATCCATAAATTACGTAAGTTTAGGGGGGTGTCGGAGTCTAGAAAATCTTACGGTTTGGGGGAGGAGGTTTATTTAAATCTTACGTAATTCTCTCTAAATCTGAATTAGTTAAAAATAACAAATTTAAAAGCAAAAACTCACTCACTAATTCAAGAAGTTATATTTCTACTAATCAATTAGTAAAAATAACTAATTATTAGTCAACTTCATTTTTAGGTTATGTCAAAATAACTAATATTATAGTAAAATTCTGTTTACTAATTCAGTTAATTAAATTTTAACTATTTTTTAGTTTTTTAGGGTTCCGTACCGTAAAACGGAATCCTATTAAAAATCAGTTCGTTTTAACTGTCTGTTACTTTTTATCTACAGTTTATAATTGTAATTTAACTATGTCTTTGTATGTTCTACAATTTATTGTGTGTTTGTTCTTATAGTATCTGAAGAAGACGTAAACTATTGCACAAAAATGTGTTTCTCATAAACAATAATTAAAAAAAAGCCATATAGATAAAAAAAAATTGGGTGCTTTTATTATTAATCCTGAAATAAATAATTGGGTTTTCCAAAAATACAAAGGTCAGAAATGTTTTGTTTTGACCCCAAATTCGTTTCAAATTGAAAAAAATTACCATATGTGTCGATTCAGGGTGAAAGGGACCTTAGCTGCAAAACATTCGATTTTTAATTTTCATTATGAATCGATAGAATTTGAGTTGCTCTTTCACATACAGTAAACAAAACTTGTTTATGTCTATTAGTTTTTCTGTTATTAGAGATGAAACATAGACATAACCTAACAATAACATAGGCAGGCACATATTCAAACTCCCTTCTTGTAAAATTCAAAACATTTGATTTTTAATTGTTAATATGAATCGATAGAATTCAAGTTGCTTTTTCACATACATAAATCAAAACTTGTTTATGTCTATTAGCTTTTGTGTTATTAGAGGTGAAACATAGGCATAAACTAACAGTAACATAGGGAGGCTCAACTTCAAACGTCCGTACGCGTAAAACTTAGTTCTGCAGCTAAGGTCCCTTTCACCCTGAATCGACACATATCAAGATCGCTCAAATCAGCAATGCACTAAACAAGTTCTTAAAAAGTAGTTTTATATTGTGGACATCTTTGTGAAGATCAAATAACACCGGCATAAAAAAAAAATTAATTTGGATTGCCAAAGACCAGACTAATCAATTCTTACGTATTTTGGATCGCTGAAACCGAAACCGAGGTCGGTTTTCAAAAGTTAGCTCTCATTTGTTTTCTAACCTCAAAAAACCAGAAATTTAAGTTTAACCTGTTGTAGTATGCATAAAAGCTGTTAAAAAAATATGAATCTTAAACTATTTAAACTGTGAAGTGTCACCTTTAATTTAAGCCCAGAAAACTTAAAAAATATTCAGTAGTTCCCGAGATATGAGTCAAAACGTTAAAGCATATTTTTCTGAAAAACCATAATTTTCAGGTTGAATCACGATTTGTTCGACTTTTAAGGAAAAAATGCTTTCACGTTTTAAATCATATCTCGGAAACTACTGAATATTTTTTAAGTTTTCTGGGCTTAAATTAAATGTGATACTTCACAGTTTACAATAGTTTGAGATTCATATTTTTTCAACAGCTTTTATGCATACTACAACAGGTTAAACTTAAATTTGTGGTTTTTTGAGGTTACAAAACAAGTGAGAGGTTACAAAACCGACCCCGGTTTCGGATTCAGCGATCCAAAATACGTAAGAATTGACTAGTCTGGTCTTTGGCAATCCAAATTAATTATTTTTTGTGTGCCGGTGTAATTTGAATGCTAGATGGTGCGGGGGGGGGGGGGTAGTTTCTTTTTAATCACCTCCAATTTATAATTTTCCTACTGCATTATGAGTTAAAAACTTAATGCCATAAAGGTTACACTTTTTCCTCTGTGTAAGTCAAATATTTTGACGGCTAGGGGTGGAGTGTACGAAATTGAGAACAAAGTCTTTCCAATAGAGTTCCGTTCGCATACCTTCTGTACAGAACTATAAAAGTATCAGAAGAAACAAAAGAAACATCGAATAACGAATTTAATTATCCAAATTACTTCATATTCGGCGTATCTTGTGGTAGAGATAATTTTTTTTTTTTTTAATTAAAATGTTCGAAAAGTTCAACTAAAATAGAAGTTGATTTACAGGGGAATTAAATTAAATAGAAGCGTACCGTATTGAATTAAAATTAATTTTTCTTAAATTCTGTCAAGTGAAGATTTTAAGTTAGTTAAACCTTTAACAGACTGCAAAGTTTCTTTTGAATTGGCTGAGCTGTTTTTAAATGATGCGCGTACAAAACATTAACGATACACAGAACTTTTATTATTTTCTTAATTTTTGTAATCCTTATCACTTAAAATTAAAAGAATTTGTGAGATCAAAGAAGAGCATTTAACATTTTTTTAGTCCTGTGCATTTTTGGACTACCGAATATTTACTCAAACAAAGATTAATGATTATGGGGTAAATACTTTGCATAGTTTTTCTGAAGAAGAAGGAGCTGATACGACGGATTCACTTGACATAAAACCTCCACAAGCAATTGTAAGACATCATAAAATAAATATTTCAAGGAGACGTGATAAGCATATAGAAAGGAGAGATCGCAAGGAAGAAAAGGAACGAAAATCTCGTCACCATGATCGAGGAGAAGAAAAACTTCGAGATAAACATAGACACAGAAGACATGACATTGAGTCTTTGGAACGAGCTGAACGTTCAGAAAATTCAAAACGAGAACGTGAAAGAATAGATCGCATAGAAAGGATTGATGGCCATTCAAGAGATAGAGAATCTTTGAGACATGATAGAAAAGACAGAACTACTGGTGACCGAGTATTGGAAGATTTACGAGAAAGGTAGTGTTAAATTTAGAGTTACCATGGAAAAACTTGGTAAATTATTATTTACTAAACTCGTAATTTAATTTCAGTAAACTAACAATTATATAAGGGAAAAATGAATGTCGATGCGTGCGCATCATTACCTAGGGTCCCTAAAGATTTACTTCGTAAATAAATAAAAATAAATAATAATTTACTCAAATTTAACGGATTCTAGAGTTACCTTTTTAGTGAGTATTTATTAATATTTATGTTTTTTTATTTTTGTATATATTTCTTTAGGGCTAGAAATAATGCGCAAGCATCGATATGCAAGTCGATAACAATTTGATCCATTGTTGATAGACAATAAAATAAAACCTTTTTTTTTTAAGATTATTGGACAAGAGAAGAGAAAGGCGAGAAGATCCACGAGAGATGCGAGAGTCAAGACGTGAAGTTCGTTTAGAAGAATCTCGTGAAATCAGAGAATCACGAGATCGTCGTGATATACGAATGGAAGAAATACGTGAACGTCATGAACTTCGTTTAATGGACGATGTACGAGATCGCCGTGAACTAAGGATAGATGATCGTCGTCATATTCGTATGCTTGATGAGCAATATCCTGAATCTGAAATGATTGATGACCAGAGAAACGTCATAAAAGATCTCATAAGCATGATAGGACTCGTGAGCGGGATCGAGAAAAAATAGATCGTGAAAGTTCTCATCGCGAGAAGCACGTAAAAAATATGATGGAAGTGATCAATAATGAAAATCAAGAAGGTACAGAAATTTCTGAAATTTCATTGATGACTAAAGACCCTAAGGAAATGACCGAACAAGAACTTCGAAAAGAAAGGTGTGTAATAATGTAATAAGTTATTAATTGTTTTAAATAATTTTATCATTCTAGAGATCCTAAAGAGAGAGTAGAGACACAGTTATTTACTGCGCATCAAGATCAGTCCGGAACCAGAAGTCCGCATAGAAACGCGCGAAAAATTTACATTGATGCATTGCTTTATATATTACTATAAATTGGTTTCTAGATGTTATATTTTTATTTGTAAAAAGCATAATATTCGAAGCGTAAATAAAGAGATTTATTATAATTTTTTATAACTCAGTTCTAAAAGCGGCGTAGATTGCACCTATCTGCTAACTGTTATCAACAATATTTCAGTCTACTGAGGTACTACGCAGACGCGACGCCGCGAGTCATACCAGTCATACGTCTCTTTGTTTACATCGGTTACATATTTTCAGTTGAGTGAAGCAGAGGTAAAAATGAGTGCCGCGATAAATAAAACTAATATGTGTTAATATTATTATTGGCCACGTTCGGTGTGGCATCTAGTTTTAACTTTTTCGTGTCGTGTTTCTCTGAAATCTTTGAGAGTGAAAATCTAACCTCAAATATTGTTTTGATACCTTTTATCTCTTGAGTTGGTTTTTTTGTTTCGGGGGGTTGCGTCTTCCGAACCCTCTTTTACGCCTTCTGACGCTTCACCGTATTTTTTTCAGAACAATTCTTAGTTTCGCAGTATTTTTCATTCTGGAATACATGCTCATTGTTAATTCCACCTCGTTGCAAAAACGCCTTTACTTCACTCTCATTACGAAATGTACTAGGTATATTTTAAACTGACGCTCTTTAAAGCACTTCTGATTCCAGTTTAATCGCAATTAAACCAATCAAAAGCAAGAAGTTTGTGTCTCAACTATCTCTATAGGATCTCTATATCATTCACAATCAATAATAATAATTTTAACTCTTTTTTTTATTTACTCTTAATGAATCAATAATAAGAACGTACAGAATGAAACCCTTATAAATTCGATATAGTTGCGGCGACACGTCGCTCTCCCACCATGACCATGGGTACCTTCACGGACGACTTTGAAGAGAGCGCGTGAGGGTAAATTTGTGAACTGGCCATCTGATCAAGTTCGCAGGGCCAGCACAAATTTTTCCACACTCGCTTTAAAAAGTTTGGACAAATACGAGTTCGGGGATTTAAAAATTTTAACAAATTTCGTCCAGTTAAATGTTTTGTCAAATTCGAGTTTGAAGATTCTAAAGTAACGACAAATGCAAATTCGGGAAGTTTAAAGTTCGGACAAGCTCTTTCTGCCGCGCACAATATATTATTATTTTATTTTATTTATTTTTTCAAAACAAGTTTAGGAGAGGAAAAAATGCATTTACACGCCTGTTCGTGTAGGACTCCACCACGTTCTGTGGCAATACCTGATATCTCACTAAAACAAACTCTCCTATTCTTGCTTTACTCCATATATTATCCGCTTTTGCTCCACCCATTCTGGAGGTAAGCAGAAGCGTCATTCATTTGCTAGAGACGTTATTCCTTTTTTTGCACTGTTTCTCTCATCCATAACCGCTAATTTAAACGGTGGTTGAGAATGGATGCTTTTTTTAAGCTACCAAATGGGATCTTTTAATGAACAATGCTGCAGAACCAGATTAAGAGAGTTTAGAAGAACATTTTTTTGCATGCGAACCGCCAATGCATCAGCTTGACGCTCGCTTCGCTTAAGAGGGCTCTTCTTAAATTGGCTCATAAATGAAGCTCGCATCCCTTCCAAATCGCTACGGACGATTCTCCGGGATCTAAGTGCAAAGCACGAAAAACATGCTAATTACGGAGTCCGAAGAGCGCCCATGAGAATGTGACTCACGCGCGAAGCGTGTAGTCAGATTTTTTCCCTACTTTTTATTGTTTCTACAGAGTTGATACTTTTCAATTTAATCATTTATGATACTTTATTATTAAATTGATCAATTGTACTATATGTTTGAGTTTATAGACTTTTGGAAGCAGACAGAGAAATGGCAAGGAGAAAAGAAGTATCCAGATTAGAGTTAGAAGCAAGAAGATTAAAAAGAGGAGAAAAAAGGGTCTTAAGTCCAGATATTAATCCAGATCCGTCTGTAGTTGAATTATCTGATGAAAGTCCAAATTCAGCACGATCTGATAATGCAAGATCTAGATCTGTAGAGTGTGTATAGATGTTTTATTTATAATAATTAAATGTATTTTAATAAAATCTAATTAATGATGTTTAATGCAACAATAATAAATATTTTTATGCTTCTAGACAATCTTCTGAAGAGCGTAGAAGTCCTCGTGAAAGATCTATGGATAGACATTCGTCTGATTCTACAGATTCAAGTAGCGATGATGATGATGATGATGATGATGACGATGATGATGACGATGACGATGAGGATGATGATGAAGATGATGATTCAAATGAATCAAATAAAGGTTCCAATGATGATTCTAATGATGGTTCAGATTATAACAATCCAAGTCCTTTGTCTGTGGAAAGGTTAACAAAATCAGATCATTCAGAAGGTGGTTCCCCAGGACATGTTGATTCAAATGGCACAGCTAAAGGTGAAGAAACGGAAGAAAAAGTTGCTGAAATACCCGAATTGCCTCCTTATTTACCAGCTATTCAAGGTAAAAAGAATAAATTCAAAATCAATGAAACATTTTTTAATAATTTTTCTCAAATTCTAGACTTTTTCTGCTTTTCTTTAGTTGAAATTTATACAATATTACGTAGCAAGTATTGAAGTAGACGATATTAAATTATTAACAAGCTGAAAATTAGGTTCAATTCATGAACATTTTGCTTCTATGTCAGCAAAAAGAATTGCTTCTGTATGGAGGAAACAATACATTTATTTTTAAAATACAGTAGTACGTTTCTAGTTTTAACATTTTACTGGAGCTTAAAAACTATAGACACAGATCTAAAGCCAGAAATTAATTTTTTGAGTGGAGTGGGGTCAAACCTCTTTAAACTCATATTCTGTCTATATACCTCGTGTGTGTTGTGTGTATAAACCGAATAAAATATATTAAAAAGTTGTATGGGCACCTTCTTAAAGGCATGCATCACAGACAGTCATCTTTTCACCTTTTTCAATTTTGTCACCTTTATCACCTTTTTCACCTTTTTTGGTGATTTGTCACCTTTTTCCACCTCTTTTTACCTTTTTTAGGGTCAAAAAATATAATTTTTTGTAAATATTTCGAAGTATGTTCATAAAATTCAGATCCAATATTTGAACTTAGATATAATGATGATTGATACAACAAAAAATCCGATTTACTAATAAAAAACCATAAAAATAGATTTTAGATAGAGTCGAACAAACGGTATCTAATCTTTTCTATGTTCCTGATACTTATGTTATTTATTTTCTATTGCAAATATAATTAACATTATCATGTTAATCAAGTTTGGTTCACTAGTAGCTAAAATATGTTATTCTATATTAAAAATAAAAGAACAGGTATTTTTTTAAACTTATTTTTAACAAAGTTTTGCTTGTAATATTTTTCCTAATTAATACAATGAAATTTTGTTTCTTTGATATTTTTTAGGTGGTCTTTTTTTCTTCAAAATGATGTTTGAATTTTTAAAAAGTTTTAAAATTAACAAAGTTGTAATATATAGACGATTTTCCAAAAATAAATAAGGTCCGTTTCTTAAAAACCCCACCTTTTCTTTCTAAACCATATTGTCAGCTAGGAGAATTCAAATAAATAAATATTCTTATATTTCGAAATATTCTTTTTTACAGAAAAATTTGAGTATGTGTTAGTGTGCATTAATCATTGGTCTTATAAAACAACTTACTTCAGTTGAATTCATTGCATTTCATTTGTTCTTAAACTTGCTTACTAACAATCTCAAACTTTAAATAAAAAATTATTTGTGAAAAAGAATTTTCCTTGCTATCAGTATGGTTTAGCACGCTTGAAACTTTTAGGAATAGTTGATGATATTAATAAAAATTTATGGTGAAAATTTTAAAGAAAAAAGATGGGTTTTTTGAGAAAATAGACCTTGTCTTATTTATTTTTGAAGAGTCATCTATAGTTTTGTTAATTTTATAAATTTCAATCGGCATTTTGAAGAAGAAAATACCACCTAAAAGATGAAATAAATAAAAATTAATTATATTAATTAGAAAAATAATTATAGGTGAAACAAATGTTTTCCATTATTATTTTGAGTTTTACCATTCAAAATTACTCACACGAAATAAATACTTGAGGTACAACTTGGCAGTGGTTTTTTATAATTAAATACTGTTCGTCGTATCACTAACTGTTAAACGTTAAACTTATGGATATTGTTTTTATAGAAATTGACACTGAGGATGACCTCCGTAGAAGGTCGAAACGTCTGACAATTAAAATTTGAAAATTGTGACTTGAACTAAAACAAAACTTATTTCAACATCCGTTTCAGTTATACGAAATTAGCATGAACCGTGCGAGGACCGCAAGGGACTGTGAAAAAATAGCATGGATTTCTTGCGATTCCCGCAATGAGTGATATTGCACTACAGTCGAACCTGGATAAGTGGAACCTGAAGGGACCAAAATTTTTGTTCCACTTACCCAGTTCTCCACTTATCCAGGTTGTTTGAGACCAAGTTCTACTTAAAGAGTTTTATTCATTTTCGACAATTGAGGGCCCGGATGCAATAACTACGTTTTCGCTCGAAGGCCTAGACTGTCTCCTTTTTCACAAGATAATTTGACGGGAAAATTATCTGGAAAAAAAGTTGAAGGAAATTGAAATTTAAAAATTGATATCAATAGAGGAGATAAAGACGCGCATTTTTTCTTAATAAAGTTTTTTTGTCAGACTATTATTTAGTTGAATAAAAATTAAAAACTAATTTTTTTTAGACATTGAAACTAATTATATTTTTACAATCAACTTATGATATCTCAGAGTCGTATGGATAAAAACAGTTACAACTTCACCTGCATACTTAAAAAACATTGCAGATCCTAATAAAATGGTTGTAATAATGAAAAAATTGTAATTTGTTATTGATTTTTAATAATAATGTAGTCGCTATCATTACTGTGCTTTACTAACTTTGAGCAAAAAATGTCTGTTACAAAGTTTCGAATTTTGTAGTTTTGAATTACACAAGTTGTTCAGTAAGGTATTAAAAAGTTTTACCAAAAAGAATTTCTTCGATTCATTAAATATTTCATCTTTTATAAACAATTTTGTTGGAAGCTATTGCGCGTCAGGCGTTAACATTTGGTCAGCTGACTGGCTAAGCTCTAAGCCGTGAGCGGAACAAGGATGGATGCACTTTGGAGTGGATTTTATGTTATTAAAATAAGTTGATTTTTTTTAAACATTTACAATCTTGTACAGTAGGACGTCTCTTAAGTTAAATCCTCTTATGTTAAATCTCAGGGCTGTCAGTTTAAACAAAATTATGGGTGACTTGTCTTTTTTTCTTTTGATTACAAAAATTTGAAAAATAATAACCTAGTATAAAAAGTTATTCTTATATTTTTTAATTTGCCACTTGTTAAGAGTAATGATTTTCTTAAAACTAATATAAAAGAATAAAAGTATTATATTCCTTAATACTATTTTACTTTATATTTACAGAGTATAAAACTTTATTTTAAAAATCAGTAGAGAAGAAAATCTCCAAGACTGCAAAAATATAAACATAAATATGTCATTAAATATACTGCACTTAACTTCATGCAGAAGAAAACAAAAACAAATTTCAAATAAGATTTTTCACAATAACCATAACAAAATTTGCACTGACATTTAAATTATTCGCCCCTGAATCATATGACATATGACGATTTTGATTGGTTGTTCTCTTAAGTTAAAAATTGTACCACCGTTTAACTTAAGAGACGTCCTACTGTACTATTAATATTTTCAGTCCAGTTTGTTTGTTTTCAAAAGTGTTTAAATAATGAAATTTGTACTGGAAAATTGGTTTTACAAAAATTGAAAACAAAATGTTTTGTTCTTGAATGTCTTTGCCGCACTCGAAGAGAGATTTTAATTTAGTTGTTATGGTTTTATTATGTTATTTATTCTTTAAAAGTGTGTTAATTTATTAACAGTTATGTAAATAGAAAATAAAAAAGTTGATTTCTACAGTAAAAACATTTTATTGTCGCTTTCTCTCTCTCGCCATAGCCACTCCAAAGTGCATCCATCCTTGTTCCGCTCACGGCTTAGAGCTTAGCCAGTCAGCTGACCAAATGTTAACGCCTGACGCGCAATAGCTTCCAACAAAATTGTTTATAAAAGATGAAATATTTAATGAATCGAAGAAATTCTTTTTGGTAAAACTTTTTAATACCTTACTGAACAACTTGTGTAATTCAAAACTACAAAATTCGAAACTTTGTAACAGACATTTTTTGCTCAAAGTTAGTAAAGCACAGTAATGATAGCGACTACATTATTATTAAAAATCAATAACAAATTACAATTTTTTCATTATTACAACCATTTTATTAGGATCTGCAATGTTTTTTAAGTATGCAGGTGAAGTTGTAACTGTTTTTATCCATACGACTCTGAGATATCATAAGTTGATTGTAAAAATATAATTAGTTTCAATGTCTAAAAAAAATTAGTTTTTAATTTTTATTCAACTAAATAATAGTCTGACAAAAAAACTTTATTAAGAAAAAATGCGCGTCTTTATCTCCTCTATTGATATCAATTTTTAAATTTCAATTTCCTTCAACTTTTTTTCCAGATAATTTTCCCGTCAAATTATCTTGTGAAAAAGGAGACAGTCTAGGCCTTCGAGCGAAAACGTAGTTATTGCATCCGGGCCCTCAATTTCAATCGACAGTTTCAAAAATTCCACTTATATATACAATAAAGTACATGAATGGAAAGTTTCACTTATAGAGAGAGCGTTCCAATTATAGAGGGAGCGTTCCACTTATAGAGGCAATGTTCCAATTATAAAGATAAATTTAAGAAAAAGTTTCACTTATAGAGGTCTTATTTCAAAAAATCAGTTCCACTTTTAGAGGTAGTTTTCCTATTTATAGAGGTTTTTTTTCTCAATATTTTGCATTAGTTGTACAGGACTTATCCAGGGACCACTTATCCAGGTTCGACTGTATGACGTCGATTGGGAGCAGCAAGACGCCAATTCAGGTGATAGCTGAGAAACGTGCCATTCTGGTTAAGAGTTGAAGAACGTGCCATCTCGGCTGTAAATTTTTTGTTTATTTTATTTTAACTGAAATTTAACAAAAATGAAAAACAAATATTGGAATTTATACTTTAAAGCAAGCTATTTGAAGTTTGAATTGGATTAAAAAAATAATTACTGCAACTAATCAATCTTTTGCTATATCTTTATCAACCTGAAATGAGGGAAATATTTTGACATCTGAGATGGCACGTTCTTCAACTCTTAACTAAAATGGCACGTTTCTCAGATATCACCTGAATTGGCGTCTTGCTGCTTCCAATCGACATTGTGTATGTGTGCACCAAGAGAACGTGCGTTATTCGTTACAAAGTTTTCTCCGTGTAGATACGAAAATATTTGAAGATAGATAGGAATACGTTTAAAACTATAAAAAATAATAGTTTCTAAAAAAAAAAACGATTTTTAGAAAATTCTGGATGTAGTAGCCCCTTAAGCAACATCCACTTTGGTTAAAAATTATATAGATGATTGCCTCAGCGATCGCTAGCATGGTTTTCGTTGCTATTGGAACATATTCAAGTGGAAGATTTGTCATTCATACAGCACAGCTCTTTGTTTGAAGTTAGAGCAAGGTTGGCACTACCAATTTCGAAACTTTCCATTCAAAAATTTATAAAACATAACAATTAAAATGTCTGTACACAAAGTTTATCGGTGAAAGGTTTGGTTTTTACATTAGATAATCCACAACTGTCCCTTAGGTCCCCATAACTCAGTGCAAACCCACATTCCCAATACCTAAATATAATCCTAACCTTCTATTTGCTATAACTTCAATGTAACCCCCCCCCCCCTCTTGCGTTCCGTAGGCGTCTTTTATTAAAAGATTTAGAAGTACTCGCCATTGCCTGACCTTCTCTGCCCAAAGTAGAGAAAAACTACGGATAACTTTTACTGAGTACACGGAGTGAAATTTAGGACAGAAGCTGCACCAAGAAGGTCGGCTGCTGTCTTTTCTTTGGGAGGAATGCGCGCCCAAGAAAATACAAGGCAAATTCAGTATTAAAGCTCATGGGTGCGCATCTGCCCCACAGGTAGTGCATTAGATTTCACCAGTCAAAATTTTGGGAGGAATGTGCTCCCACAGAAGAGACAGCAACTGTTCCAAATTTTTCTCCGTGTACAGTCAATTAATTGACAGTCGATCGAAAGCTTAGATTTTCACCAATTAAATAAAGTTGAAGTTAAACATTAATAACAATTAAATAGTCTACAGCAGGACTTTTTAATTAGCTCTGTATTTGTTACTTTCCTCCTGACCCCTCTTTTCTATGGATTTCAAAAAACAAGTTAAAATTACACGACTTAAAGATAGATAATGAAGCTTCAAAATAACGAAAAGCGTATTTTAAATATCTATCAAATCAAAGAAATACAGTGCTGCTCAAAAGGATTTGCCCACCCTACGGCATACAAGAGCTTTACAAAAAGTTTTGTATCTTCATTAATAATAAAGATAAATCCTTCATCAAATATTTATTTTAAAGTTTAAGTGTTTGACTTGAAATGACACCTAAACAAAATTAAAAAAAATTTTTTTTTATTGTTCAACTGCTTAAATTAAAAAAAAAAAATTTTCACTTTTTTTAAACAATTTCAAATTGATACCATTTTTGCAGAAATCATCTTATTTTAATTCTACAAATGTCATTTGAAAGCATTTTTTGTCACCTTTAAAACGATTTTTTTAGAAATTGCTCTACGATAATTTTTAAGGAAGATATGATCATTTGTTTATAAAAATAACCTCTTTTTTCAATTGTTGGAAACTTGAGAACAACTGACTTTTGGAAAAAATTGTTAAGAAAAAAAATGTGCCTTTTTGTGCATAGAATTAGGAAAAAAATATTTGAACATTTAAAAAAAAAAAAAAATTTATTCCATTTTTCCTACTGCATATATATTTTAAGACGGACAACATATACATGCCAATATATATCGATAAAAAAATTTTTTTTTTTAATGTTCAAATATTTTTTTCCTAATTCTATGCACAAAAAGGCACATTTTGTTCCTTAACAATTTTTTCCAAAAGTCAGTTGTTCTCAAGTTACCAACAATTGAAAAAAGATGCTATTTTTATAAACAAATGATCATATCTTCCTTAAAAATTATCGTAGAGCAATTTCTAAAAAATCGTTTTAAAGGTGACAAAAAATGCTTTCAAATGAAATTTGTAGAATTAAAATGGGATGATTTCTTCAAAAATGGTATCAATTTGAAATTTTTTAAAAAAAGTGAAAAAATTTTTTTTTTAATTTAAGCAGTTGAACAATAAAAAATTTTTTTTTTATTTTGTTTAGGTGTCATTTCAAGTCAAACACTTAAACTTTAAAATAAATATTTGATGAAGGATTTATCTTTATTATTAATGAAGATACAAAACTTTTTGTGAAGCCCTTGCATGCTGTAGGGTGGGCAAATCCTTTTGAGCGGCACTGTATGAGATTTTGAAAATTTAGGCGAAAATGTACTTTTGCCGTAATTTTTGGACAACATGTCAATATCAGACATACTGTGACATACAGACATATCAGACATACATGTTTCCAGACTAACCCGCACATAATATGGGGGAGGTGGAGGGGGTAATATTGACTAAAAATTACTTTAGGACCATGTCTATCCGCTGATAGGTTTAGAAGTTGTAAGCATTGTTACTTTCCTCCTCGGTCTTCTCTATGCCTTTCAAGTTTTAAATGGTCACAACCAATTCTTGACGTCTAATCTTCTGCTTGAAATGTCTCAATCGCAAAAAAAATTACCAGACTAGTGGATCACAGAAGCGATCACCCATTCAATTACTAGTCGTACCCGATGGTGCTTAATTTCCGTGACCGCGAAGCCAGGCGCCCTTCCACCTGGGCCATATTCAGCGGGTTTCTATAAATTTATAAATCTGAAAAAAATTAATGCTTCTTCCATGTTAAAGTAAAATCATTTGGAAAGACAAATTGTCATTATTAAAATTCTCATGGCTTTTAGGTTGCAGAAGTGTTGAAGAATTTCAGTGTCTTAATCGTATAGAAGAAGGTACTTATGGCGTTGTATATAGAGCGAGGGATAAAAGAACTGAAGAAATAGTAGCACTAAAGCGACTCAAAATGGAGAAAGAAAAAGAAGGATTTCCTATTACAAGCTTAAGAGAAATAAACACATTGCTCAAAGCTCAACATCCAAATATTGTTACTGTTCGTGAAATAGTTGTCGGTAGTAATATGGATAAAATATTTATAGTCATGGATTATGTTGAACATGACTTAAAATCATTAATGGAAACAATGAAACAAAAAAAACAAGTCTTTATACCAGGTAGCGTTGCATTGATTCATTTCTTAATTAATTTCTATAAAAATTTTAATCTATTATTAGTTTTAATCAGAATATGAATTAAAGTCAAATGAAAGTGAATTTGAATCTTTTTTAGGAGAAGTAAAATGTCTTATGCAACAGTTATTACGAGCTGTAGCGCATTTACATGATAATTGGATATTACATCGTGATTTGAAAACTTCAAATTTACTATTGAGTCATCGAGGCGTTTTAAAAGTTGGTGACTTTGGATTAGCTCGAGAATATGGTTCTCCTCTACGTCACTATACGCCTATTGTTGTAACCTTATGGTATCGTGCACCTGAACTTCTTTTAGGTGGAAAAGAATACAGTACTCCAATCGATATGTGGTCTGTCGGGTAAGCCTTTTTAAATTCTATTTTATTATTTATTATTATTTCTTTTTATATTTTCTATTTTTTTAATTTATTTTTATTTTACAACAATAAATTTATGTATATATGCAGTAGAATCTGTCAAGTTGGACACCTTTGTAACATGGCTATCTGTCTGTCTAGAGTTGGCCGATATTTAAGGGAACCCGTAGAATAGCATTGGTTTATAAAATAACATATTTGTGTATTTGTCCACCTGTATATGTTGTATATTAGGCATGTTTTTCCTGCGTATAATCCCGGTAAGAATGATTGCATTAAAAACGATTAAAGTTTTAAGTCTTTTGGAATTCTTGATTTAGCCATTATTTTAATATTCAAATTGAGATTTGAATTGCCAAACGGTGAATCGTTTTAATGTTTATATGAAATGGTTGAAATGGAAAAAAATCATCGGAAAAATCTTATACGTACACGGAAACGAACCTACCTACCTTCGAACTTATGAATCCCTAACGCACGCTTAAGGAATGTCTACCGATAGCGACCAAACAAAAAATTAGTGACATTGACGGATTTTATAAAATTAAAAAGAAATGTGATTACTGAAGTATTTTTTAGTATTAATTGAAACTGTATTTGAAATAACACTGTAAAATCCGTTTCTCGTCAGCTACAAGATTTGCTTCCTTATTTAAAAAGCACACCGAAATAAAAATCCTCTTCATTTGAGCGGAACATTCCTATCATAAAATCCTCTTGAGTTTTTTACTCAAAATGAGCTAATTATACTACAACCAATAGTATTTTCCTTTGTTTTGAAGAGGAAAAATATTAGAAGAAGACTCTCACGGTTTAATCTTATGTTGAGAGTAATCCACTACTTTCGATAGGAAACATCCGATCAAAAGTAGAGGAATATCCTCTATATCGTATTTGCACATGCGCAATCAGTAACAATTGTATCAGATCGCGTCGCGTCGTCAGCATTAACGTTTATTTTCACCTTTAGTTTTCGATTGTGAAAGGCAATTTACAGTGTGTTTGAAAAGATTTAAGACTGGATAATAATATTTTAGTGTTCTGAGCACATAATAATATTTTGACTTCATTATTTGTTTGTGTACGAATGTGAAATTGAAGTAAAAGACCAATATAACTTATCAGTGTGACATATTTATTTTACTCGCGTATTTAATAAAACAACATACAAAATGTACGAATATTGATGAATATTCCTTTCTTTATGTGAATCAATGAAGGTAGTTAGTGATTTTAACTTTCTTTAAATAATTTAAAGTAATTTAAGTGTGATGGTGTCTCTTCAATGGATGTCGATGGGATCGACACGCATGTAATACACATCGACATCGACATTATGTCGATGCGCACGCATCGTTCCTAACCCTAAAAAAATATTGATCATAATAAAACAACACATATATATTAGTAAATACTTACTAAAAAGACCATAGCAACTCCGGAACTAGTCAAATTTGAGTATTTTAATAATTATATTAATTTATGAAGTAAGTAAAATCCTTGTTTGATTTCAGATTTTAGTAGTAAAAATAACCATACCAAATTTTATTAAAATCCGTTTAACCGTTTTTGAGTTATTGTGTTCACAAGAAAAAGTACATTAACACAAACACACACACAAATTCCAGATAGAGGAAAGTTAATTTTAAGTATTTTAACTAATTTGTTAATTTGAAGTGATACAAAGCTTCCTCCATGAGCTCCGAAAAAAATCTTCTTTTGAGCGGAATCCACTCATTTTGATGCTTTTTCTCCTCTACAATATGGTATTAAAATGATTCCCCTCGTTTTGAGAGGATGTTATACTCATCAAAATGAGAGGAACTTTCCTCTCATAGGGTAAACTTTTTGACTTTCATACATAAATTACTTTAAATCATTTAAAGAAAGTTAAAATCACTAACTACCTTAATTGATTCACATAAAGAAAGGAATATTCATCAATATTCGAACATTTTGTATGTTGTTTTATTAAATACGCGAGTAAAATAAACATGTCACACTGATAGGTTATATTGGTCTTTTACTTCAATTTCACATTCGTTTACAAACAAATAATGAAGTCAAAATATTATTATGTGCACAGAACACTAAAATATTATCATCCAGTCTTAAATCTTTTAAAACACACTGTAAATAGTCTTCCACAATCGAAAACTAAAGGTGAAAATAAAATTAAGTTAAAGCTGACGACGCGACGCGATACAATTGTTACCGATTGCACATGTGCAAATACCAGGAAGTAGGATAAGGAGATGAAACGCCTGTAGTTTGTCGCGGGAAAACTTGACACCAATCAGGGGGGTCCCAGTAGTACAGGTCTTTTTTTCCCTGTTGACAACAGCACTTGCTGTGGTGATTTTTGTAACTATAATTTATCACGTGACCATATCACATGTACATAAGACACAGCCACGCACACAACGAAAATTAATTCTACTTTTCCCCTGAAGGGGCGCATAGTCGGCAGGGAAAAAGCAAAGCTGTCTACTGTGACCCCCCTATATGGGGGCCAGTAAAAATACGTCGTTTCATCTCCTTATCCTACTTCATGGCAAATACGATATATTCTCTACTTTTGATCTACGTTTTTCTCTACTTTTGATCGTATGTTTCCTATCGAAAGTAGTGGATTACTCTCAACATTAGATTAAACCGTGAAAGTCGTCTTCTAATATTTTTCCTCTTCAAAACAGAGGAAAATACTATTGGTTGTAGTATAATTAGCTCATTTTGAGTAAAAAACTCAAGAGGATTTTATGATAGGAATGTTCCGCTCAAATGAAGAGGATTTTTATTTCGGTGAGGAAAAAAAGTAATGAGTTTTTCAATTTGATTTAAAAAAAATAGATTTTTATCGTTTCTCTTGGCATTGAAATTATGTGGCCAAATGAAGGATAAAATTACATTGAATAAAACACACTTCAATCATTTCTGTGCAATTATTCAATTTACTTTTATGTAAGTCAAGAAGACTTACCTGACTATCTTCCCTCTATTCTTTTACCTTTAGATGGATAGTGCATAGTAGGGTGACCGTTGTTTTGCGAAAGTTGGAATTTCTTAGGTCGCCGGGCTGAATTTGCTTTAGAATGTGAAAAAAATTAGTTGTGCACAAAGACAGCCCAATCGATCAATATTAACCCGAGACACCGAAGGGTTATAGTTGTGACGACTTATCACGAGATTTTAATTAATTAGTAAATAAATGAACAAAAGATAGAAGAAGGGGTTCGACTCGCGACCGGTCTCACAGTTTACACACGAAACTTACCACAGGTTAATTGATTTACTCGTCTACCCGGTGATCGATGCGGATGTAGGGAGAAAGCAATTAAGAAAATCCATATTGGCCAGGTGAGATAATAAAGGGCGGACTTACCAGTCGGTGATATAATGCAGGTGAAACAATAAAGGCACTCGTCGAGCGATTGGTTATCCTTGTATGAAGGCTACAAAACAGCGGATCGTGGCGGTTGGCACAAGAAAACGAATCGTGACACAGTTTATTGCGATTAATTAATATTTATTGAACATCACTTGGAACTCTATAATTTAACAAAAATCGATTGGTGATTTACAATCACACACGCTCGCATGCGTCGCTCGCATCAATCTGCCGGTTGCCGGCGACAGGTGGAAATGTCGTCTGCTGCGCTTACGCTCGACACGCCACCTGCAACCAGAAACCGCGCTGATTCAAATCTTTCGAGTGGCACTTATGCCACGATTACTCTAAGAAGAGCGAACTCGGAGGGAGACAACGATTGATTGGACTAATTAACGATTTAGATCGTTACACTCCCCCCTTCTAGATCGCTGTTACCCTCCAGGTTCGATCCCATCCACCTTTTTCGGTACTTATTGATCTCACCTGGTTAAGGCTCTGCAAAAAGTAAAAAGAACTATATAAAACTAGAAATGAACATGATAGACAACAGAAACTTTAACTTAGATTATTTTGGAAATATAGAAATTAAAAATGACTAAATCGTAACTCAATGTTTTAAATGTTGATTGCTTTCTCCCCATCTACTATGACTAGGTTTTTGTTTCCTAATTAGAAAGTGCGAGGAGTGAGCTAAACAATGGGGAATATTAGGTATTAATTGATATAATCTTTATTACCAAGTAAGGGTATCAAAAATACAGAAATATAACAGTTTTCTTAAACAATTAGCTTCAAGAGAATGGCGCTGAATTTAGCGAAATGGTAAATTAAACAAAAATTAAATAGAGAAAAAAAAGAAACGGAAATGAAAAAGGTATTTTGGCACGCATAGGCGCTAAAGTGTGCTTACACTAACAAAAAAAATCAAAATAATACGCAAATTGCGTGAGAACGAAAATTACATTTGTATATTTTAAACTATAGATCTTCTTCCACTCGTTGATCGGTCTGCGTAGAATCTGCAGTGGTATCATTGACTCCTTGTGTCGCAGCTGCCAGTTGTTCTGAATCGTCAGGATGTGATTCACTTCTCGTTGATGGGTCCGAAACTAGTACGTCGAGCCCAAGCGGTTGGTCGGGCTTCCTTTCGGCCTCAGCAGTCACTCGTCTAACAGATGGCCCTGCTGGTCCCAGATCACGCCTAGTCAGCGGCGATTGTGAAAGAGAACCAGAGGCGAGTGGCAGAGTACCAAGTTTGAAGGTTGAAGGTTCCGTCGTTTTAGCCACCGTCGTCGTGTTTTGATGGCACTTTGGCTGAGAGGCTGGAGTCGCTTGTAGCATGGGCTGGTCCTCGAGTTGTTGGGCGAGGGCGTTGCGCTTTATGGTTCCATCTCGAACCATTCGCTTACGGCAAGAAGTGCAGTTTGGGTCTGGAAGGTTGCGCGGGCGTTTGCATCCATTGCACCTTAAGCTCTCCGGTAAATGGTAACGGGTCATGGCACTGTGTGGCCACGGGCAATCTTCATTATTGAACTCGGCTGAGTCACATCTCTGGCAGAATTTACCATTATAAGGCTTAGGGCAATTCTTATGGCTATGGCCCTTAACGGAGCAGTTGAGGCATCCCTCGGGGGCCTTGAATCGTAAATGCGGCTCCCTCATTTCGACCTGGGCGCGATACACTTCGGCAATAGTCCTGCCGAATACGTCGCGCATGCGTTTATACAAGCCTTCTACGTAATAGTAGTCGGCCAATAGGGCGTCGTAATCAGTTTTATATGCTTCTACTTCGGCTTGGAGTTTCTCCGCCTTTTCCTTATCCTTAGTAGCTTCCTGTTTAATTTTGGCTAATTCTACGGAGAGATCACGCCTCTCCTGATTGAGATCTGCCAGTAGTTTGTAAGGGCAGCTAGGATCTGATGAGGAGGGAACCACTGGCTTGTTCTTCAGGGCCTCAAGTTCTTGACGAAGCTCGTCGTTGGCTCTTCTTTCCTCAAACAATTGTGTGGCGAGAACGTGGCGCGTGTGCACCAGACTTTCAAGATCCGCCTTCCGGAGGGTGACTAGATTGGTAGACTCTTCCACGAACTTTAAGTCGTGGAATACATCGAGTAGGTCTGCTGGGCTCGTTTGCAGTTGCAGGACCCGTATCTGCGAGAAATTCAACGGCTTGGCGCTCGTGTCGGCGGTGGTGTCCATGGCGTCTTCTGACCTGAAAAATTATTTACAACGTAGTATGGAGTCTGCGACTCCTTCTTGCTATTTTTAAATCGCCTATATGGTACTTGCCAACCTTTTTCCCATGCGTATCGCTGATAACGACGACCACTGGTGACAATTTTTCCGAAATTACGGCTGGGCCCTTGTAACGTGGCGCCAACTTTGAATTATAACCACGTACCGCGCTAGATAAAGTGTTGTTAGGGTAGAAAACCAGGTCACCGATTTCAAACATAATGTTGTTCTTACGATTCTTATTATACGTTCTGCTCTGCTTCTTGCTGGCTTTTAACATTTCTGACTGCACTTTTTCACGGAGTGCATCTATGCGCTTAATACGTTCTAGCCAGTCATTCGTAGAACCGGGGGTAGTATCGTCAGTGGCGTCTACGTCAGTTATCGGTCTACCTGTCCGTCGTGGTTCACGAGTAAAATTGAGGAATGCAGGAGTAACGCCTAGGGAGGAGTGGACCGAAGTGTTGTACGCAAATTGGATCTCATCGAGTAAGATATCCCATTCACGGTGATCATTACCGAGGAGACTTGCGATCATTGTTTTTAAATTACGATTTACGCGCTCCACGGGGTTCGACTGCGGGTGGTACACGGGCGTCGTGCGCTGTATGGAACCTACCTTATCCATGAACTTTGCGATAACTCGGTTAACGAATTCCGTCCCGTTATCAGTGATAAATATTCTCGGAGTTCCCCATTTGTTTACTAATACGTTTAGGCACTTAGATATCTTCGGACCGTCCGCTTTCGAGAGGGCATAACATTCGATGTAGCGTGAGAACGTATCTTCGCATATTAGAATATAGCTTTTTCCGGATTTGGATCTCGGAAGGGGACCTACTATATCTAGCGAGACGGTGTCCCAAGGTTCGACGAACTTGCGAGGATACATCAAGCCTTGAGGCGCAGAGTTATCCGGCTTGCATTTGAGACACACATCGCAGCGATTGACGTAAAGCTTCACATCTTCACGCATACCGGGCCAATAATAGTGTCCGAGGGTTGCGTAGTATGTTTTATTGATACCCTGATGCGCAGATTGTGGGGTATCATGGTACTTCGATATCATGGGAATTATTTCTTCCTCTTTTAAGACTTTCTTCCAGGCGTTGTTATCACCAAGACTTTCCTTAATCAGGTTTGGCTTGTAATAATACAATTCGCCATTGGAATCGAGCTTATAGCGCTCGTTAAATTGAGGATTTACCCGTGTGCGCTCTACTATGGATTCGTACCAAGGCTTGTTACGAATAAGGTTTAAGTCTAGAGGGGGTGTGTCTGGAGGGGAATCCTCATACAAACGCGAGAGCGTGTCAGGCGCCTCATTGGTGGTACCTTTTCGGTGCACAATATGCGCTTTGTTGGCTGACAGCTCTAGGGCCCATCTAGCGAGCCTACCTCTAGGGTCTTGTACACCCTGTAACCAAGTTAAACTCGAGTGATCGGTAATTACCGTGAACTCGGTGGCTTCGAGGTAACAACGTAACTTCTTAATTGCAAAGATCACGGCTAAGCATTCCTTCTCGGTGGTGGTGTAATTCAACTCAGCACCTCTCAAAGGTCTGCTTAAGCACGTGATGAGATTTTCCTTATCTTCATCTAGTTGCGTCAGGATTGCGCCAAGACCAGTGTCGCTCGCATCGGTATAAAGAATGAACGGCAAATTTGGCTTAGGCGCGACTAGGATCAGGGCGCTCCTAAGCGACTCCTTGACTTCCTGAAACGCGGTTTCATGCTCTTCAGTCCACCGCCATGGCACTTTGGGACTTGCTAATTTATTTAGCGGGCCCTGTACTCGCGCGATATTGCGCAGATGCCTATGGTACCAGTTAACGGAACCGTTAAACTGGCGCAACTCTTTACGGTTGCGTGGACTGGGGCGTTCTAAAATTGGCTCTATCCGTTTTGGATTGGGTTTGAGGCCATCCTTGTCGAGAAGGAATCCCAAGTATTCGACCGATGATTTGGCGAAATGGGATTTATCCCTATTAATGGATAGACCTGCGTTTTGCAGTATCGTGAATACGATATCTAGAAGCAATATGTGTTCTTCGAACGTTTTGGATATAATTATCCAATCGTCCAAGTAAGCGTGGACCTGATCGACGAAACGTTCTGGTAACTTATTTTTTCGGACATAGTCGACGAATTTATCTTTAAGCCTATCCGTGAGGGCTTGAAAAGTGGCCGGCGCATTTGTGAGGCCGAAAGGCATTCGAATCCACTCGAATTGTCCACGACCGGGGACTACGAAAGCAGTGTATTCACGTGACTTGGGGTCGACCGGTATGTGGTGAAATGCGTCGGTAAGATCAATGGTGCTAATAATGTTAGCTTCTGATAAAGCATCTAGTATGCTGTCCATGCGCGGCAGGGGGTATGCCGATTTTTTCGTTATTTTATTTAGCTGACGATAATCGATGCAAACCCTCGGCCTGCCATCTTTACGATACGTAAGCACGACGGGACTAGCATAACGGCCATTGCTCGGAACAATAAATTTCTTTTCTAAATAAGAATCAATTTGAGCATTTATAATTTTATTGGCCTCCATGCTTCTACGATAAGGCTTTAATTTTATTGGCGTCGGGTCGGTCAATTCGATGACGTGAGTTGTCAGATCGGTTACACCGGTGCCCGAGGCGAAATTTGATAGCTTGTCATTAATAAAATTGTCTAGGGTTTTCCGTTGTTCCAGCGTTAGCTCGATCAATTGCATTGAATTGAGCACGTTTCTCGTGTTATTTTTCGAGCGTAAAGGGAGCCGAATTTTTGACCCTTGGATGAACCAATAATCATTGATTGCATCTATGACAACTTTCCATGCGAATATAAAATCTAACCCGAGAATAATGGGCTTTGTGAGCCCGTCGAAGATTGTGAACCACAATTCGCCATAACAATCGTTAATTTGAGTGTTAAATTTAGCAGAATAACGGGGCGAGGCGATGTGATCTCGGTGTGCGAGTTGTACGCCTGCGCGTGTTATCGCATCTTCTAAGGGTTCGTCATTCGCTAGATTTTTAATTTTATCGAATAGCTCTCCTGACATGTAGGTGCGATCGCTACCTGTGTCGAGGAGGGCTGTGATTTTATTATCGCCGATTATTAATAATACGTCGATCGTGATCCGTTTTTGCGACGGTAAGGGCGGTGCTGGCCCTTTGTCCACTAAGTACCTAAGCTGTTCCACTGCTGCTATTATGCAGGTAGTTGGGGTAGCTAAAGGCAATGACGTGACGGAAGATATGCTCGGTCCTACTGAGCGCATTGGTTCAGTGGAGGGGAGCTCTTCGTCAGAGTCGGGATATTCCGTCTCGGATTCTGAGTAGAAAGCATCGTCGTAGTCGCTTTCAGAATCACTAGTGTTGTCTCTACTGGCATACGCTTGATTGAGCGTTGATGCATTTCGAGGGACACACGTTGAGTCCTGAGCTTCATGACTGCAACTCGGAATTGCACGGTCGTCGGTGTTATCATTTTTATTAAAATGTGAATTTTTTAAATCAATAGCCGTATTTGAATTTTCGATAAAATTTGTTTTCAATTCGCCAGGGAGATCTAGTCTCTCCTGGCGTCTCTGGCGTTTTTTGACTGATCCGGGTGTCCAGCGTTCGGACGCTGATCGTGGTACTGGCTACCGTAAGGGTTTGGCCAGGGGTGCGAGTGCTGAGCAGGTGGCGCTTGTGGTGGCCAAGGTGGCTGCGCTTGAGGCGGCCAAGATGGCTGTGTTGGTGCGCTTACCTTGCACTGACAGTCTAAGTGGCAACTTGGTGGGGGTGTAGAGGATTGGTTTTGGTAATTGTAATTATTACTGTAATTACGGCCGTAACCGTTCCAATTACCTCTGTTATTTCCACCACGGTTATTGTTAAAACGATTGTTGCCTCTAAAACCGTTGTTGCGCCCTCTATTACCTTGATTTCGATTATCGGTACCGCGATTGGACTGCGCGTTCCATTCACTATCCCCTCCCCCCTTCTGCGACGAAGCAGGGGCTGAGGAGTGCTGAAAACCAGAAGTAGAGGGGGCGCGCAGGTCAGGAGGGGCTACCGGAGGGGAGGGGGGCTGGGTTGCGCCGTGCGCAGCCTGAGCGTATGTACTTTCGTTCCGGCTTCCGGTGCCGTGTATTTTCTTTTGTAAAACGTCCATCTGGCGTTTATAAATTTCAATTTTATTAAGATTAGTTTCCGGTTCACCGCTTATTTGTTTTTTTCCGTTATTATTTTTATTTTTCGATTTCAATTCTGGTTTTGATTCGTTAATAGGTGGTTCGGAAGGGTCAAAGTCGTTTTGCGCTGATTGCGTGTCAATCGCATTAAGCTGACTTTTTCTGCGCGGAGCAGGAGGCTTTTTGCTGTCTTGCTCGCGCATTTTGTCGGTGTTTTGCATAATTTCCAATTTTTCTTGGTATTTGTGAATTTTGACGATTAGTTCGTCGTAAGACGAAAACGTATCTCGATCAAATTGCGCAATCAAGTCGGAATGCAAACCCGAGTAAATTTTGTCGAGCTGACTTTTTTCCGGAACTTTACATTGTAGTTTATTGTAAAGTGCGCCTATACGAATTATAAATTCGATCCCTGATTCATTTGCCGATTGAATTGCTCGTTGGATTTTATTCGTAATTTGCTGGTCGTCGTTGGTGTCGCCGAAGGTTGTGCGGAATTTTGTTGCAAATTCGGGCCAAGTAGTCCAGGTACTACGAAAAGCCATAAGCCATGTGTAAGCCGAACCGGAAAGAATTTGTGTAAGCGCTGAGAGCGCGTCATCAGGACTGATCGATGAGGCATTCATTTTGGATTCGAATTCATCGATGAATTCGTGTGCATCAAGTTTTCCAGGGAATTTTAATTCCCAGGATTTGATGATTTTGTGAATATTAGCAGTCCGATTCTGTGTGTTGGGGAGCGGTTTTGCTATTGGATTCGGGATAGAATTTGGTACCGTGAATTGAATTAAATTTTGTGATTCGGATTCGTTACTGAAATTTTGTGGCGCTGCGTAAAAACTTGGAGCGTCATTAAATTGAAGAGTGCGAGCAGGAGGGGGTATTCTTACCGACGGTGTCAAGAATGAGAGGGGGGGTGGTGCGCTTGAAGCGTTTATTCCCGTGCTCCACGCAGTGCTCGTTTGTGCACTCGTAGTTGTTACCGTAGTGGTAGCTAGAGTGGGGGGTAACGAGGTGGGCTGTGTTAAGTGTACATTGTTTGTGTAGGCATGGTCGATGGATTCCCATCGTGAGTCATGCCAAGGCGATTGCGCTTGCTTTATTTGCAATTCTGTGACTTTCCGTGTAAGGAGCTGAATCTCCTGATTTGTCTCAACTTGATAGTTGTTCATCGCAGAAACCATTTTATTTTCTAAAGAATGAATATTTTTAGCAGTTTCGGCCCTAAGTGTGTCTATATGTCGAGCGTTATCCGTAACTATTTGGTTAATAATGTACCGTGTTTCCTTTAAGTGATTGTCGAGTAAGTCGGTAATTGTTTTTTGAAAATTTGCGTTATTTGCCGTTTGTTCTTGCATAAGGTTTTGCATATGGGACATAGTTCTCTTAATTCTGCCCGATGTTAAGGGTGTTTCTAAATGTTTTAGTATTCGATGTGAATTATGATGCTTTAGAATTGTTATTTTTGGTATTCTTCTGCGCGGACTACCCGTAGCGTTGTCCGGAACGCTTTGCGTTTCGTCAGGGATTTTTTGTTCTTCTTGGGGAATATTTTGTTCCTGATTTGGAGCGCTTTGCGTTCCCGGGCTAGCGCTTTGCGTTCCTGGGCCAGCGCTTTGCGTTGTTACGGGAGGGGGTAGTGTTCCACCGGAGGCGTTTCCTTGCCCAGTATTTCCCGGTAGTTGCCATTGTGTGAAAACCGTTTCACTGGCAGTTGTGACTACTGGTGGGGGGGGGCTGGTTGCCGGGTGGGGGTGATCGAGGAATCATACTCGAGCGTTTGAATACGTTCTGTTGAGTTCGTGCTTTTTGAGATTCTGCCTTTTCCGCAGAATTCCTGTTTTTATTGTGATTTCTAGTCATTTGAAAAAATTGAATAATCGATTAGTCATTAGCGAATTATTTGGTTGAAAATTTTTGCAAATAATGCGTAGTCGAATCAAAAAATCTCGAAAGTGTAATCAATTGATTTCATTAATTTTCGAAAAAGCTGGAAAAGAAAGATTTTTGATTTTTAATTTTAATTTATTTTTAATTAATCAATTAATTAAATTCATTCAATTCGTTGGTTAATTAAATTCATTTGGTTTTTAATTCGATTAATTCATCGAAATGTCGCATTATGCGTGATATCGGAATAAAAAAAAATATTTCCGAAGCGTGACTGTCGATTAAACAATTTGTTAAAATTAAAATCTTTATTTAATCAAAAGGTGAAAATAAAAATTGAAAGAAAGGAAGAGAAAGTAAGAAAAATTTTTTTTCCACAATTTAGAGAAAAGAGCAATTTGTAATTTATTTTTAGTGATTTCGAATCGAGTATTTTGGTAAACGTGTTTGACAGAATTTAATTTTATTTTCCTAATGCGAAAAATATTTCGAGTTTCGATTTTATTTTAATTTGGAAGTAACCGGCAAGAAGCAAAGATAACGCCTAGTTGTAAACACTGGCGTGTTTACGTTTGGTGACCTCGTGCAAAGGACCTGGTGTTCTACCGTGGCGAAAGAAAAATGTGGCCACTTAAAATTTCATAATTTTTGCAACGATTAAATTTTGTCACTCGTGGTTTTCGCTATAAAATTATTATTTATATTTTATTGGATTTTCGACAATTTGCAGGAAATAGGCAAAATAAAATTCAAATTTAACTAGCACAATAATAGAATTTTACATGCGTAAAAAGCGATAAGAATTAATCAAAAAGCAGATTTCACAAATAAATTAGATTTTACATTTTTAGAAAATGTTTTGTAATTTTTTGAAAGCGTAGAACATGTTTCAATTTTTAAGCTTAAAGTAACGAGAAATTAATTTTGTTAAAAGATTTTTTAAAAATGGCAGTAAACCGAAAGCAAATTTTTGAGATTGATGCGAGTTTACAATAATTAAAAAGATTTGACGCATTAAATGTGTGGCAGTTTCGTGCGTTTTACGAGTGCTTTGTGAGTAAAACAAGGGGAAAAATTCGTAAAAAGTTACAAACGATAATTCGAAAATTTTTGGGCTTGTAATTGCAAGCGTATTTCGATTTAAAAGCACTTTAGGAAAGCAATTTTCTCATCGGAATGAGACCACATGGCGACGCCATTTTGCCACCGGCAAAAGGAATTTTCCACCGAGAAAATTGCGTAAAATTTATAGATTTTAGTTAAAAACTAAAAGAATCCGTTGGGCGCCATAAATGTGACGACTTATCACGAGATTTTAATTAATTAGTAAATAAATGAACAAAAGATAGAAGAAGGGGTTCGACTCGCGACCGGTCTCACAGTTTACACACGAAACTTACCACAGGTTAATTGATTTACTCGTCTACCCGGTGATCGATGCGGATGTAGGGAGAAAGCAATTAAGAAAATCCATATTGGCCAGGTGAGATAATAAAGGGCGGACTTACCAGTCGGTGATATAATGCAGGTGAATAATAAAGGCACTCGTCGAGCGATTGGTTATCCTTGTATGAAGGCTACAAAACAGCGGATCGTGGCGGTTGGCACAAGAAAACGAATCGTGACACAGTTTATTGCGATTAATTAATATTTATTGAACATCACTTGGAACTCTATAATTTAACAAAAATCGATTGGTGATTTACAATCACACACGCTCGCATGCGTCGCTCGCATCAATCTGCCGGTTGCCGGCGACAGGTGGAAATGTCGTCTGCTGCGCTTACGCTCGACACGCCACCTGCAACCAGAAACCGCGCTGATTCAAATCTTTCGAGTGGCACTTATGCCACGATTACTCTAAGAAGAGCGAACTCGGAGGGAGACAACGATTGATTGGACTAATTAACGATTTAGATCGTTACATAGTTAACATGGGGTTTTTACATAGAATAGGAGCATTTTTTTTACATTTTGTATGATAACCAATATGAAGATTATTATAAATCTTTTGCTTTGACGATATGTATATTTATGGTTTTGGATGTGCTGAACACGAATCCGATGTCAAAAATAAGTTTTGATAGATGCTAGCTGTCAAAATCATTAAAAGATTGACAAAAAGATTTCGACAAAGCTTTATTGACACTTATTTTTGATATCAGATTCGTGTTCAGCACCTCCAAAACCCTAAATATACAAATCGTCAAAGCAAAAGATTAATAAAAAAAGTTATCATACAAAATGTAAAAAAATGCTCCTATTCTATGTAAAAACCCCATGTTAACTGTAACCCACGGGTTAATATTGATCGATTGGGCTGTCTTTGTGCACAACTAATTTATTTCACATTCTAAAGCAAATTCAGCCCGGCGACCTAAGAAATCTCAACTTACGCAAAATAACGGTCACCCTTGTACATAGTATGTATCATTCTATAAGATAAATATTTAGTATTCTAGTATTTAGCCTTGATGCTCATCACGGAGACGCCCTCACGTACTAGAGCTAACCTCCTCACAGATGTCACCACCAAAGATTTGAAGCCATTTAATAAATATTATTCTTTTTACTTTTTTTTTTTACCATTTTATGGTTTATTAATGAGCCACGCCATGGCGCAAAATTCTGGGGACAGCATTTAATCGTAAAAAAGAACTAAAAATAATTTATCTTTCTTTTAATCCTTAAATTTGTTTAAATCTACTATATTAGACAACAAGAAAATGTTGATAGAAACTGCATTATTTGTTATTATAATATTAAAAATACTAAATTTTCTTCCCAGAAATTTAAAGAGAACAGACAATGCCATAACGATTTAGAATGTTTTAATGCTTTTTTTTTTAAAAATACAGCATTATTATTAAATGTTATTTTTTACCTTTATCAGAACAGACAAAAAATATTCCTAGCACGGAATCACCCATATGTACAAATTTTTGAAGGAAGTCAATAACCAAATGTGGTAAGACAAAACAAAAATAGTAATTCTACACGGAAAGAAATATTTTGCATTTTTAGCATGAGAACACTTCATGCTCTTTCTGTAAAGGCGTTTGCTTACCTATAAAAGTAAAAATTTATGCATTTTAAGTATTAAGTGCTACCATAGAAAAAATGTATGGTAGACTTACTCTTAGTCTATAATCATTTTACATAAAACGCAAAGGTATTTTACTCAAAAAGTAAGAAACATCGTTTTACGAAAATAGCAAAGAGACTTATAGACTTAGTCGGTGAGTCCGCTGGAACCAGTTATTTGTCTCCGCCTATTTACCCTCTCCAACCGTTTGACATGTGTGTGAGTTGAGCCCGTGTCCGTGTTTTGTTGTTGTAATCTTGTGCGCGCATCAATATTTCTGATTCGATTTTGTTAGATTTTAATTATTTTCTTTGGTAAGTATTAAAAAAATGCAAAAATACACTTAAGGCGTTTTATTAATGTTATTTGAAACATGTTATATGCAATGTCAACTTATTTAAAAGGAATTAATTTTTGGTCAGGCGCTTTTACTATAAGTTAACCTTTTTACATTTTTAAATACAAATTATTACACTGTAAACAGTCATTGCTAATTGTGAGCTGAATTTATTTTTTAAAAGAATGTTTAGTGCCGTAATAAAGTACAGTAAAGCAATTTGTATCATTAATGTAATTAATTTCTAAAAATGTGACAGCTGATGCAGACATAACCTCAAAAATGTGCGATTCACTGACGTCTTCGTTGAATTCTCGTGCTGTAAGTGGTTTGTTAAGTTTTTAGTACATATTTAAACAATGAAGTAAATATATAAATATTTCAATAAATCTAAGTTTTTAATAACAAACAAAAAACAACATTATAGTTTTATATTTTAACAGATATTACAAATACTTACTTCGTACATGAATCACACATACGTCAAACGGTTGGAGAGGGTAAATAGGCGGAGACAAATAACTGGTTCCAGCGGACTCACCGACTAAGTCTATAAGTCTCTTTGCTATTTTCGTAAAACGATGTTTCTTACTTTTTGAGTAAAATACCTTTGCGTTTTATGTAAAATGATTATAGACTAAGAGTAAGTCTACCATACATTTTTTCTATGGTAGCACTTAATACTTAAAATGCATAAATTTTTACTTTTATAGGTAAGCAAACGCCTTTACAGAAAGAGCATGAAGTGTTCTCATGCTAAAAATGCAAAATATTTCTTTCCGTGTAGTTAATAATTAGGTATTCTTCAACACATCAACCAAACATAATATATGATTTATTAAGGACATGTCTAAGTTGTGATACGATTGGCATGGAAACCGCCATGCAAAACAACAATAACATTGGACCTGCCCTTAAGAATTTTTAATTCAGATGTAGAAAACACTGTTTCTAAAATCTGCTTTAAATAACTTATAATTATTTAATTTTTAATAACGTCGAGTTTCGATTAAAGTCGACTTTCGTGTGTCGAAATATGGCCACCATATTGAAAATCACTAGGTAACGAATTTTCCCGCAAGGATCGACACCTCTGCTAATCCATCTCCGCCATCTTTAATTTCGGGAAAACAGGTGCCACTTTTTTACTACAAGTTCACACTCCTTATTCTACTTCGTGATTGTATCCTCATTTTAGTTTTCTGTCTTCTTCAATTTCATGCGTCATTGCATGTACTGAAAAAGTCAGCAGAATACAATGAATGGGTAGAAACAAAAAAAATAGGAATACAAGAAAACTCTTTAAAATAAGTACACAAAATAATATAATATGGAATCTACTTTTCTAGAAAACATAGGGGAAAGTCGGGTAGCCCCGGACACCTAAGCCTTTTGGTTAACAAATTTGTATAATTTTTTTGAAATATTAATTAAATCATCTTATGACAAAGACATGACCTCTGTCCATCTTTGAAATAAATTCGATCATAAAATAAACACATTAATTGAGAGAAAAATGAGATCATATATGAGTAGTAAAATGTAAGCCTCCAAAAACTTGTCGGGTGTCACCGGACAGAGAAAATAAAAGTGCTTATTTAAATTGTTTAATTTGATAAAGTGCGAATAAATTGTGTCTTAAATAATGACCGTAAATTATTTTTTAGAAATAAATTAAAACATCTATTTAATAGGAACATAAAGTCCAAATATAGTAGAATTTTTATATGACGTTTAATACGATACACGTTTGTTAAATTGTCTAGACAATTTAAGGTTAAATTTAGAAATTACTTATTTTCAAAAAGAAGAAATGAAAAAATGAATTAATATATTAAAAAACGTAAGCTCAAGTGAATTATACACAGTTTGTAATTTGTGTCAATTATAAAAATGCAGTATTATACGTGAAATAGCTAGTGTCTGGGGCTACCCGCTGTCCGGGGCTATCCGACTTTCCCCTAATCAGGAATTTTTTTATTAAATTTTAATCAATTCATAATCTTAACAATTTTTAATAATTAATTTTAGTTATGAATGTGGTTCGTATTAATTTCAATTTTTGAAACTTGCATACAAACTGAATATTGTTAATAATTTTATAAACTTTAAAAAAAAATGGGGAAAATAATATGCAAATATTCTTATAAAATTTACTTCATTTTGTATTTTATTATTTATTATTTTTTTAGTTATTTGAAATGTGGTAGATATACGCATTAAGCACTTAATAAGATATTAAAATATTTGAATATTTTTTAATATGGGTGTTTTAATGTGTGTGTTTAATATTTTTTTTTTAAATTTGTTACTAATAAAAATTGAACTAAAATGGAAAAAGAATTTCATTTATTTATCTAAAATTTAAAAAGTCGAAACAAGTCGAAAAAAACCATTTTTCGATCGATCGACTAATCGAGTTGATGATTACGAAGTCGATCGAAAGTCGAACTTTTCTTCAGACTGCACATCTTTAAGACCACTTACCCTGACGTGGGCTCCCGAGCTGCTTTCCTGTGCAGGCCTGGCTTACTCTATTGACAATGACAAGTTTCATTTACAATTAGTTCTCAGGGTGGCCATGTGTCAGTAAAGTCAGGGAAATGACAGGAAAAATTTTTTTTTATCAGTAAAGTCAGGGATATGACAGGAAAAAAAGTTTTTTATCGAGGAAATTAAAGAAATTGAAACGGACCATAGTGCGTTCAAAGTTACTATTTTATTGACAAACATCTTTAGACAACTCAAAAATGAATCGATTCTTTCTTCTTTTGAAAATACTTATAAATGTTTGTACAATAATGCTTGGGTCGCCCACATTTTCTCCAAAACTTAAGTGTCAGAATATCCATTTGACCGAATTTTATTTATCCAAAATTGCATTTATCAGATATCTCATTTATCTAAAAAAGCATTCATCAGAAATCTCTTTTGTCCGAAATTTAAATGATCAGAAATCTAATTTTTATGAAAATGCATTTACCAGAAATCTCGTTTGTCCGAAAGGTAAATTGTCAGAAATCTAATTTATCCAAAATTGTATTAATCAAAAATTTAATTTATCCGAAATAGCATTTATCTGAAATTTCGTTTGTCCAGAAATTGAATTATCAAAAATTTTATTTATTAAAAATTACATTTATCAGTAATCTCAATTGTAAGGATTTTCAATTATCCAAAATCTAATTTGTTCGAAATTGAATTTATCAAAAATCTCCTATGTCCGAAATTTCATTTATCAGAAATCTTATTTGTCCGAAATAGCATTTAATAGAAATCTCGTTCTTAAAAAAATTAAATTATTACGAATTTCATTTATCAAAAATTGTATTTATCAGAAATCTCATTAGTCCGAAACTGCATTTGTCAGAAACCTAATTTATTAGACAAAGCATTTAACAGAAATCTCATCTGTCTGACATAGCATGTATAAGAAATCTAGTTCTCAGTATCAGAAATCTCATTTCTCAGGAATTGCAATTATTAGAAATCTCATTTGTCAGGAATGTAAATTAACAGTAATCTTATTTATCAAAAATTGCATTTATCAGAAATCTCATTTCTCAGAAATTGCAATTATTAGAAATCTCATTTGTCCGATATTGCATTTATCAGAAATATCATTTATCCGAAATATTATTTTTCAGAAGTCTCTTTTATCAAAAATGTTAATTATCAGTAATCTTATTTGTCAAAAATTGCATTAATCAGAAACCGCATTTCTCAAAAATTGTTGTTATAAGAAGTCTCATATGTCTGGTAATGTATTTATCAGAAATCTCATTTGTCAAAAAAATCAATTATCAAAAACCTCATTTATCCAAATTTTAATTTGTCAAAAATTAAATTTATCAGACTTCTTAGTTGTCCGAAATTTCATTTAACAGAAATCTAATTTGTCAATATTTCCAATTATCAAAAATCTAATTTGTCCAAAATTGCATTTATCAGAAATCTTATTTGTCAAAACTTGCATTTATCAGAAATCGCATTTGTCCGAAATCGCACTTATCGGAAGTCTCATTTATCCAAAAGATTATTCTTCAGAACCTTCAATTGTGCGAAAGTCCATGTACAAGGAATCTCATTTTCCCAAACTTCCATTATCCCAACATTTCTCTTTCGAAGCGAGTTGCTCGTCCCTGGTCTACTCGGTAAAACAGAGTGCAGTTCAGTAGGAATTCGGAGCGACATCTATTTTGTTTCACCGAAACCATCGAATAGACCAGGGACGGGCAACTCGCTTCGAAAGAGAAATGTTGGGATAATGGAAGTTTGGGAAAATGAGATTTCTTGTACATGGACTTTCGCACAATTGAAGGTTCTGAAGAATAATCTTTTGGATAAATGAGACTTCCGATAAGTGCGATTTCGGACAAATGCGATTTCTGATAAATGCAAGTTTTGACAAATAAGATTTCTGATTAATGCAATTTTTGACAAATAAGATTACTGATAATTAACATTTTTGATAAAAGAGACTTCTGAAAAATAATATTTCGGATAAATGAGATTTCTGATAAATGCAATATCGGACAAATGAGATTTCTAATAATTGCAATTTCTGGGAAATGAGATTTCTGATAAATGCAATTTTTGATAAATAAGATTACTGTTAATTTACATTCCTGACAAATGAGATTTCTAATAATTGCAATTCCTGAGAAATGAGATTTCTGATAAATGCAATTTTCGATTAATAAAATGACTGATAATTGACATTTTTGACAGATAAAATTTCTGATATATAATATTCCGGACAAATGAGATTTCTGTAAAGTGCACTTTTGGATAAATGAGTTTTTTGATAATTACAATGTTGGGAGAACTAGATTTCTTATAAATGCTATTTCGGACAGATGAGATTTCTGTTAAATGCTTTGTCTAATAAATTAGGTTTCTGACAAATGCAGTTTCGGACTAATGAGATTTCTGATAAATACAATTTTTGATAAATGAAATTCGTAATAATTTAATTTTTTGAAGAACGAAATTTCTATTAAATGCTATTTCGGACAAATAAGATTTCTGATAAATGAAATTTCGGACACAGGAGATTTTTGATAAATTCAATTTCGATTATTTCGAACAAATTAGATTTTTGATAATTGAAAATCCTTACAATTGAGATTACTGATAAATGTAATTTTTAATAAATAAAATTTTTGATAATTCAATTTAACTACAAACATTTAAAAGCACCAAGTTTGTGCCTTTGGAATAAAAAGTATCATAAGCAACACGGGTTTAAAGCCAGTCCAATTTGTTTACAATGATGTTTGTGTACGAGTGACACGGCTTCGCCCTCGACCGTCACTCGTACACAAATATCAGCGTAAACAAATGGCTGCCTTTAACCCCTTGTTGCTTAATATACTATTGTCAGGGAATTTGGTTGTAAAGTCAGTAAAATGACAGGGAAATTGATAAACTGAATTTTGTGGTCGCCCTGGTTCTACAATCAGCCGTTATGGAAAAGTGTGACATAAAAATAATGACACGGATGCGTGTCATTACTTTCGTGTCATTGCGTGTCATCATTTCGCGACCACACGAAAAAAATAACACGGGATAAAATGACACGGCAAAGCATACATAAAAATGCCAGGATGCGCAGACGTATTCTACTTATTCTACAGCACCTACGGCTGCGCAGTGAATTTTTTCCTCCCCAAAATGGTGCACAATGTATGCTTATACGAAATTATTATAAAACTAATAATAATAAAAAGTTTTTTAATGGTGCATTCTTTGCCATGTGATTTTTTTCGTGTCATTTTTTTCGTGTGGTCGCGAAATGATGACACGCAATGACATTATGAAGTAATGACACCCATCTGTGTCATTATTTTCATGTCACACTTTTTTTAACACCCGTTTAACGTAAATCCCATTTACCCTAAAATGCATTCAGCCTAAATTTCATTCAACCCAAATTCCATTTAACCTAAAATGCATTTATCCCAAATCCGATTAAAACTAAAATTCATTCAGCCTAACACCCGTTTAACGTTAATCCCATTTATCCTAAAATGCATTCAGCCTAAATCTCATTTAACCCAAATTCCATTTAACCTAAAATGCATTCAGCCTTAATCCCATTTAACCTAATATGCATTCAGCCAAAAAGCCATTTAACCTAAATTCCATTTAACCTAAAATGCATTTAGCCTAAAACCCATTTAATCTAAATTGCATTTAACCTAAAATGCATTCAGCCTAAATCCCATTTAACCTAAAATGCATGGAGCCTAAAATCATTTTTCCTAAATTCCATTGAACCTAATTTATAATGTAAAATTTAGACTTAATGGGATTTAGGACAAATGGTTTTAGGCTGAATGCATTTTAGGTTAAATGGAATTTAGGTTAAATGGAATTTAGGTTAAATGGAATTTAGGTCAAATGGGACTTAGGTTAAATGGGATTTAGATTAAATGGAATTTATGCTGAATGCATTTTAGGTTAAATGAAATTTAGATTAACTGGAATTTAGGTTAAATAGGATTTAGGTTAAATGGGATTTAGGCTGAATGTATTTTTTGTATAATGGGTTTTAGTCTGAATACATTTTAGGTAAAATAGATTTAGGCTAAATGCATACGCTTCCGCTGACTGTTCCCAAACAGCACAATATCTCATATGAAGCTGACCTGAAGTTTACATGGAAGATTCGGAAGCTTAAACTATAGGCTCCAGGCAAGACTAAGATGAGTTTTTAATGTCCGCCATAAAGCAAGCTTACAGGTCAAGTTCACAGGAAACTTACATCGTTAACTCATGGTAAGCTTACCGTAAGCTTACGATGTAATATCAAAATATAAATAAAATTTGGGGTGACGGAGATTCAAATTTGTGTTTGACGCAAGCGACTTAAGAAGCCTAACTCTTAACTAACTGAGCTATCTCGATTTGCTTTAAAAGAAAAAGAAAATCTTTATCTTAATGTACAACTGATTCTAGTGAATAACACAAATGGAAGGATTATTAAAATAGAATTAAAATATTTATAATAATGTAATTATTTTAATAAAAATTATGTAACTGACTTGTTCCTTAAGATAAAGATTTTATTTTTATATTAAATTGTAAGCTTGAGGTAAGGTTACCAAGAGTTAACGATGTAAGTTTCCTGTGAAACTTATAAGATATTGTGCTATTTGGGTTAGTTCTACACAAAAATGTCTAACCATCGCAAATCTTTCACAATTAAAGAAAAAGGTTCTATTACGTGCAGATTGGAAAATGCAGAATCGAATTCGTCACTTGCGAAAGATTTTGGTGCTGGGCACTCCACTATTTCTATGATTTTTAAGAATAAAGACAAAATTAACAAGTTCTTTAAATTAAATACTATGAAATTAAAGGGAATTCAGAAGTCTACTCAGGCGAATATTGAAAAATGCTTAATTCAATGGTTTCATGCTCTGAGACAAAAAGAGTCCTTTATTAATGGAGAAGGCCAATTTTTTGGCTAAGGAAATGTATATAAATTTTAATTGTACACAAAGTTGGATAAGTAGACTTAAAATTCTACATAACATTGTGATGGGCAGAATAAGTGGAGAATCTTCAAGCGTAGATGTAACTCCTGCCAATGAATAGTTGTCGACTGGGTGGCCAAATTTATTAGATAGATTTTCTGCTCATGAAATATTTATTGCGGATGAAACTGGACTTTTTCACAAAATACTTAAGCCGACTTGCAAGCCCAATTTGTTCATAGTAATTTTGACGATGGTAAGATTATAATGTTACAATATGTCTTCTGTACAGTCCTGGCAAGGTATGCTTTAACATTTGTACATAAGGCAATAAGAGATCATTACTATTTACATAAAATACATCAGTAGACGAAAATAAGTGACTATTTGTGATTTAAATGTCAAAAGTATGTAATAAAAGTGCTCACAATTATAAATTTGAAATCTCGTTTTATTTCACAATTTTGTGCTTTCCGTTTATTATGACGTCCGCTTAGTATGACGAGATTGCTATGTCCCTTCAATGTCATTATAAACGGATTCGACTGTATATTAAATAAGAATTTTCTTCATAACTTTGTATTAAAATATTTTTCTTTTTATAATAAAATTCCATCTGCTTAAGTTGATTGTCGTGAAGTGGAACTGTTGGTGGTCAACATAGACAGGTTTTACTGTATTTGTACATAGTCATGAGACTACAGTTTTTTATTATCTTATAATTAGTTAACTTAAAAATGATTTTTATTTAAAGAATTTTTTATTTAAAGAAAATAACTACTGTACAAGTATAATAGCTAATATTGTTTTTCCAGTTGCATTTTTGCTGAGTTTTTGAGAATGGAAGCACTTTTTCCAGGTAAATCTGAAATGGATCAGTTAAATAAAATTTTTAAAGAACTAGGAACACCAAGTGATCGAATATGGCCTAATTATAGCAAATTACCAATGGTACAAAAAATACCGTTCTCGCACTATCCTGTTAATAATCTTAGGCAACGGTTTGGTTTATCCTTAACTGATCTTGGAATTGAACTACTAAATAAGTAAGTAAATTTCAATTTTAAATAAAAATCTTAAATAATGTACATTTTATTCATTAATTTAAGAGAAAACCAGCTAATGATAATATTGATGCAAATTATTTAAGTGTCTTTTAATTTATTTGTAGATTTTTAACATATGATCCTCAGCAGCGAGTAACAGCTGAAGATGCACTAAAATTTGGTTATTTTAATGAGGCTCCTCTACCGATTGATCCAAAAATGTTCCCAACGTGGCCTGCAAAATCTGAATTGGGAGTAAGAACAGCTAATAATGCATCTCCTAAGCCTCCTAGCGGAGGTAAGGAATATAAACAATTAGGCGACGGAGATGAAGCAGATATAAGTTCATCTGGATTTCATATGGGTCTCTTAGAAGGTGGTAGACCTCCACCAGTCGGAGGAGGTTTTCATCTTAAATTTTAAACTTGGTAGGTCCTTAAATTTCAAATCGACAACTTTATTGAAAACAAAATTAATACAAATGAGCAAAAAGAGGTCCCAAAATATAACTTATTGTAAAGTAGAATTTTAAGTATTTATTTGTGGCGTGACCCTAAGAAAGGAACCTTAGGTCTCGCCACATATGTTTAACGTAATTGTACCGCTTGATGATAGAAATTAATGGGGTTTTGGTCCGTTTCAGTTCAAAGCAATATATCCTATGAAAGAATAATCTCTGTTTCGGGTAAAGGAAATAGAAACTGTTAGTTACTTGTGATGGGCTCCGAAGAAAGGGAGGGACCCTAAAACCAAAAAATCTATTTTCGGTTTATGGTTGATTTAAATTCTTTAAAAATTCCTTTTTCATTATCTGTAATCAGAAAATGTTTTTATCGAATGATTTTCAATTTATGACAATTCAAACCTTGGCAGTTTCTACAAACTACCATGTGCGCTTGTCTTTACTTTCCGCTTTCCTGTAAAATTAGCAGTTTTTAAGTCAACTTAAGCCGTTTTTCGAATGACAGCACTTTCGTATTAAGTGTCATCTAAACTATAATACTCAATTGAAATTGTTCGCTTATGAACCTATTTAAAGTTTTAATTAAAATTTTGAAGTACGCGCCGGCCAAACGTCGCGACGCGACGCAGCTTGACTAGGTCGCACCTCGTACATATGTGTACCGCTCTGTCTTTCGTGTTAACGTTCGAAATATAGATTAAAAAGATATTGTCAATGATGAATTACTCTTCGGAACCTTTGTCTCTCACTCGTTTTCTAACTCCAATCAATCGAAAATTTTATAAAAACATTTTGACTTTCGCAGAGATTAACAATAACGTAGAATCAAACAATACAGTCGCGATGAATATTAACCTATTAACGCCCATGCTTAGGGAAAAAATGTTATCAAAAAAGTGAAAACGGGAAAGAGGACCGTAAACCAAACCATGATTTTTGACATAAAAAATTGTTTAAAAAATAATTTGTTTAAATAATTTGTTGTAAACAAATAAAAAAAAACTAAAAATTATGAAAAATAAACAGCGCCATTCGATTGTACGCGAAAAATTACGAAAGTGTGGGAAGGGTTCTTCAAAATAATTACACAGTTTATTTAGATTCCGAGATAGTTCATCTAACTTAGCACTCTTTATTTATCAACTCTTAATTAGCCTCAACACATCTTAATCACAGATTAGAAATATAATTATATAAAACGCGTAGACACGAAACGTGACAAGTACGCGGTAAACCTAGTACAGTGCGAAGTGCACACCGCGTCACTACTTATTCGAGGTATCGACAACGGTCGATACTCGCAACATCGATTCAAGATGGCGCTTACGCGCCAAGTGTCGACAAAGTTCAAATCTAAGAACTCTACAGAAAGGAATATGTGTCACATTTTTTAATTTTTCATTCCATTTGTTATAAATAATCAATAAACAATAACAATGACTTTAACCAATCTTAGCCCATACTTAGAGAAATCTTGATATCAAAAAGTGAATACAGCAAAGCATGGGCTAAGATTGGTTTAAGTGTTCATTGTTATTGTTTAGTGATTATTTATAACAAATGGAGTGAAAAATTAAAAAATGTCAGACATATTCCTTTCGTAATTTTTCGCGTACAATCGAATGGCGCTGTTTATTTTTCATAATTTTTAGTTTTTTTCTATTTGTTTATAACAAATTGTTTAAACAAATTATTTTATAAACAATTTTTAATGTCAAAAATCATTATTTGGTCAACGGTCCTCTTTTCCGTATTCACTTTTTTGATATAAATTTTTTTTACTAAGTAAGGACGTTAATGGGTTTACAAGAATTTTTTTAATGTTGTGTAAATCCATGTTATTAGGTTATATTTTTTTACCTTAAATTTAGTTCGTTATTTTTTTTTAAAAATGAATTCTTTTGGGAACAATTTTTATTAATAAAAATTGAAAAGTAATTTGAAATATTTAAAAGAATGACCAGCATAGTATAATTGAAAAAATAAAAGAGTGCGTATATGAATTTCATTCATTATTTTTCGAAAAAGGCTGAATAAAGAATGTTTTCTGAGAAGTTATGAAAATTGTAAGTTTATATTCTTTTAATTGACGTGAAAATAAAGTTTAATTATTAATAAAAATTAATTAATTAATTAATTAATTTTTTTTTAATTTACTTAAAAAAAAATTAACGAACTAGGAAAGTAACCACTGAGCTACTCGTGACTATAATATATTAACATAAATGAACCTTTTGAATTGAAACTGTGAAAGAATTGCCTGGGAAAGGAAACATTTCAACTGTATTCTCTATTACGGAATTACAAATTTTGGAGACTCTATTCCAGAAGGAATTATTGGGGATAGAAAAATCATGAATGCCTATACTGTTTTACAGAACAGAAGAAATTTCTGGAATTAAAAACATTTTAATTATATTCTATTGAATGAAATTGAAAATCATTTTAGAATAAAGCAGAATCAATTTCAAAAATATTATTTTCTATTTCTAGAAGTAAGTATTTGAGGGAAATTCAAGTATTTAATAGAAAAGAAATCGTTGCGATTTTGAGTAAATGTGAAATAAACTTAATTCTTTTCTTTTCAAGGCTTCTTGTCGGGATGCTAGAAAAGCATAATATTTTTTTCCGTGTATTTAGGCCCCTTTCTTCGGAACGCGTCACATTTTGTTGTTTGAATAAGAAGTTAAAGAAAGGTTTTAAGAGTATAAAAACAACTTACTTGACTATATTTATAAATTATTGTCCCTTAGCTGAGATTGTGTATTTTTTTTCATACTTTTTCTCTGAAATCAGAAACCTATTTATCTTTTAAAATTAAAGTTCTTTGTATTATCATCAGATAAAATAAGGCAGAGAGACCAATTTCGCACGAACACTTATTTCCTGCACAATATTTCACAACTTCCAGACACTTTCCTAAGTATCAAGCAAAATACGCCAATTCTCCAATAAATGCACTTTTGTTCACGCACAAGAAGTTGAGAATTTATTGACTGTTTTGTAGTTCAAAAGTATTGGTTTACAAGTTACCATTGGCAAGGATTTGCCATTCTCTTTCCGTCAACAAAGATATGTATATATATTTGTACCAATGCTTTTTGACGACGAAATAGGCAATTCGTTTTTAACTTTTTGTGTCCGAACAAAAGTGCAATCATTGGAGAATTGGCGTATTTTGCTTGATACTTTGTAAAGTGTCTGGAAGTTGTGAAATATTGTGCAGGAAATAAGTGTTCGTGCAAAATTGGTCTCTCTGCCTTATTTTATCTGATGATAATACAAAGAACTTTAATTTTAAAAGATAAATAGGTTTCTGATTTCTTCTCTACAGATATATTTATTTTTGACAATACTTTTTGACACTGATTTACACAATAAATTTCTAAGTTTTTGTGCGCGAATAAAAGTATGTTTATTGGGAAATCGTCGTTTCTTTATTGATGTTTGAAAAAGTGTTGGAAAGTTGAGCAATATTGTGCGGAAAATATTGTTTATGCAAAACAATGCCTCCTCCTTGCGAATAATTTAAGATCTTTAACTCACATAGTTAAAAAATTAAGAAGGTACCCTTCGGTTTTAGGGCGAGTGTAACTCGCATTTGTTCAGATTTTATCGTTATTAACATACTGTTAATTATAAATATAAATTTGCTGAAAGTTTTTATGGTAAGTTTGCAAAATATCAAAATATGTATCCTTGTTAACTTACTGGTAGTTATAAATATAAATTTTCTCAAATTTATAGTGGCAAGTTGCAAAAAGTTTGCAGCAAACTTCTCAACTACAATGAGAAAATTAAAAAAAAACCTTTTTTTCAGAAGCTCGTATTTCAATACATGCATACTAGTATCAAGCTGCTATGGGGAACTTCTGCGCCCAACTCTTATTACGAAATTGACAATATATAACTAGCAAGAAGCTAACCAGGTAAATATTTTGCAAACTTATCATAAAAATTAAAAGCAAATTTACATTTTTGTACCTAACAGGTAGTTAACAAGGATAACTAAAAAAGGGATGTCATTTATGTATCTAAGGGAAGACTTTTTAACTTGTTTTGTCCAACACCCTTAATTGTTTTCATGTCAATTGACATCAGTATATTGCTTTGGACTGAACCGAACCGAGCCGAAGCTGGATCGAAGAGGTTCCAAATTCGATTGTCCCAATACGCCAGGGTGTTGCTTAAACATTAAAAGACCTAATGAATTTTATGTGTATGACCTACGATCCAAAGGCTCAGTTGTGGATATAACTAAAAGTAAACTGAAATTTATTTACAGACAGATTTTTATTTGTACGCAAGAAAGATTAACAGTTAATAAACAGAATTTGATTCTTTCATACATCAAGTAAATGTTTCCGCATAAAAAAAAAAGAAAAATTTATTCAATCCGGAAAAAGTAAAAAAATTATATACAAATACAGGTATTGTCAAAAAGGGTAACTTCGGACAACTAGATTAATTCTGGATAGTTAAAATTTTAGCATTATTAGCGTCGCGTTCGTTTTAAATTTTCAGATCATTTAGTTGAAAAATTTATGAAATAAAAAATATAATGTAAACTATTACTATTCTTGCAATAAAATTTAAATTTCCGGAAATAGCCTACTTTAATTACTTTAATTACATTTTCACGATACCTACAATAATTAAAAATATATTAAAATTTTAGCGGAATTTTGCCAGTTTTAATTCTAGCCTCTTTCTATACAGATGTTTTTCTCTTTATGGTAACTGTTTTTTGCTTTGTTGTTAAAAATAAAAAAAATTATTGATTGCATTTAATATTTATTACAAAAAAGAACATTAATAATGCGATTTTTTAACCTTTATTATTCTTGCTACATACCAGTTATTCCAAATAAAATGTCAAATTAAAACTATTTTTTTAAGTACACAAACTTACATAGTTTTACAACTTTTTCCGGGTTACATTCATATTTCTTCTTTCTTTTTTAATTAACAATTAGAATTGCTTTATTTTCCAGCATTATTCATATTCTTTGGTAAACCTAGTAAAGAGTTGATTAATTCTGAGTTGCGTTTGGGATGACAAATTCGTTGAGGTATCAGAAATACCCTGCTTAACTGGAGATTACCGTCCTGAAAACATCAAAACATTATTTTAATTTAAGTGATCACATACTTTAAAAATCGTTAAAAAATCGATCTATAAAATTGAGAACTGTTCTCTAACCTTTTAAGAACATTTCAATAATATATTTTTCAAAATTTGGACTTCATTTTGAAGTTTCTGCAGAAATTATAATCGCGCGGGCATAAAGTAACTTAAAATGAGGCTTACTGAAATTGTCTTACATACTATATATTCGAGTCTGCGATTAACATCAGTAGTCAGATTTGTCAGCATTATATTAGATGAATATATACTGTAAAAAATGAAATTTGTAATATTACCACTTTGAAAGTGGGTCCGAATTGTTAGACTAAAATGTAATTGTACTTTATAAAGTTTAATTTCACGAAAAAGAAAGCAATTTTTGCAAAAGAAATGTAATATTAAACATTAATAATAATCCATAGGAATCTATAGAAATCGTTAACCTAACTATTATCCTAGATATTATATAAATGATAAATTTATAAATTAAATAATTCAATACAATATTAGCACAATTGAATGTACATTTTATTGCTTTTATAGTTTGTATACATAATGTATATTTTTATATCAGCTATAGAAAAATAAAACTTTAAATATCTCTAATTTTAACAAATTTTAAAATTATAAGTATGTATGTAAAAAATATGATCGCACAATTAAAAAAAGAAATTTTGTCGATTTATTTCTCTCAAATCCAAAGAAAAGAATTTTTTTGACAACAAACAAAACATTAAATTAAAAAAATCCGACCATGTGATTAGTGTCATTCAGAGTTGAACGAAGTCTTTCCGTTTTCTACAAACGATTTCTACACAACTACAAAAAAAAAAGGATTTTTTTATAACAAACGAAGCATTTTTTAAAAAAGATCCGACCATTTGGTTAGCATCATTGACTGACTTTACACCACGAGGTTATTGGTTCGGCTTAAAAGTATTGGTTTCCATGGTAATTAAGCCAAGCCGCTTCTTTTAAGCCTGTTTTTTAAGCATTTTACATCAGTCTTAAGCCAGCGGTGTAACCGACCGCCTAAATGGCAAAGGCCAAAAAGGTGCCAAAACATTGTTTCACGGAGGATGTTTACACCGTAGGAGCTTACCTAAATTTAAGCCGGCCTAAATGGACAAGGAGAAGCAAATTACTCTTTAGAAAGAGTCATTTTCTTTACCGCTGTTTTAACGGTTTTAAGTCCTGCCAAAATTTTGCAAAATTTAAGGTCAAATACGTTGAATACGTTGAAATATAAAATTATTAATAAATATTTTTATATAATTAATTTATAAGTTGTATTAAATTAGTACTTAAATCAATCAGTGTTAATATTAATAATATCATAACTAATTCAAAGCATAACAAAACACGTGAAGATTGCTCATAAACTGTCACAACCTTCAGTTACAATTTTAGCCGGAAAGTCATGCTAAAACTGCAGTATTTAGGTTCATCTGAAAACACAGGAGCGATAGGCGCTATTGTGGCAGAATTTTTCACAGTGTAAGTTCCCACGATGTAAACAGCCTCTATGCTGAGGTCAAATTTTTTTCATGTTCAAACAGGTTGCCGAGGCTCTGGGTCTCATTAAGTGGGAGATGCAGAGAGAACATCCAAAGTTTACGTTTTCGACAATCTCAAAAAGAGTGGTCTGAAACCGACCTCTTATTTTTATTGCAGAGAATCGCGAAAACAAACAAAATTTTGAACTTTTATTGTAATTTGAATTTAAGAAACGACAATCTACTAGAATGAACTTAAATTATTTTTAATTTGTTTAAATACATTTTAACCCTTACAGTCACGTAATTCAAATATTGTAGCTAAACCATTTTTTTTGTCATTAAGCACATATGTATTTTATGGTCAAAAGAAACAAAAAGTAATACTTTAAAAAAATCAGAATTTTTCAACTTTAAAATTTTTTTTTTCAAAGACTAAAAATAATTTTTGGTTTGATTATAGCAGTTTGGAATCGGAAACTGAATGGATTAAAAGAAAAAAAAGTTACAGTTTAGTCTTAAATTACAAAAAAGTTACAAGCAAAAAACTACCGAAAAAAAGGTGGTCGATATGTCAACCACTGACGGAAAGGGTTAAGACCTTTTTCCAAAATAAAAATAAATGTCTTTGTCTGATCCTAATTACAAGCTATATTATTTTGTAAAATCCTAAGTTATGCGTGACTTCGGAAACCTGTTCAGGACTCAAATATGGTGCAAATGGTTCATATTCAATAAATTTATGAATATATATTTTCAATTATTATTGCAAACGAATATAAATTGTACAAGGTGAAGCATTCGTTTGGAAGAGTACTTCATTTCCACTTACGGTAGGTATAGTTTTGAAAAAATTAATTCGCAGGTTTAGCACCAGCGTAAAATATTGGCGAACCTGGTTACAGATGTTTTGCACAGATTCGAATAGAAGTTAGAGTCGGATTCAAATAAGGTTTTTGAAGGGGGGTTATATGTATATGAGATAGAAAGAGAGAACTATAGTATTAGAAATAGATAGCACTATAGTTATCTCTTTCTATCTTATATAAATATAAGGCATCAGGAACGGCGGACTCATGACCCAGTAAAAAGAGAATTATTGACCCAGGTACGAATTGTCCGTCGGGCCACGGTCGGGCCAACCTTGCGGCAGTTGGTCCGACTCTGCATGCCGTAGGTCGGGCCAACTAGCAAAATGATAACGGTTCGCCGACCAACGGTACTGATAGTCGGCCCAACTACTGAGCCCAAAGTTGGGCCAACCTCAAAGCCCAGAGTTTGGCCAACCCAAAAGTCGGCTAAACTACTGAGCCCAAAGTCGGGCCGACTACTGTTCCCAAAGTTGGCCCAACTATTCATCCCAAAGTTGGGCCAACCAGCAAAATGATAACGGTTCGCCGACCAACGGTATTCATAGTTGGCCCAACTACTCATCCCAAAGTTAGGCCAACCTACTACTTTATCTTAATTTTAACATTAATTAAAGTACATATAATTACATAATACAATTTATAAATTCAATTACATAAATATTAATAGTTTAAATTACATATATTATCAGAACTTGAAACAGAAAAACTTTTGTAGTCACGAAGATTCGAACCCTGGTCCTCCAGCTGACAGTCCAGTACGCTATGCACCGTAGTATCACTGATTGCAATAAGAAATTATAAATCAACTATATAGCTTAACTCATTACCGCCTATTCTTAGAGAGACTCAGATATTAAATAATTGAATACTGGAATGATGACCATGGACCAAATAATGATTTTTGACGTTAATAATTGTTTAAAAAATAATTTGTTTAAACAAATTGTTATAAACAAATAGAAATAAGATGAAAATTATTAAAAATAATTCGCGGAAATTGATAGTAAAGAAAAAATTACAAAAGGAACAAAGTGATTTTATAAAATTTTCAATTCTGTATATTTTAAATAGTTAATAAATAATGACAATGACTCTGTACTCATCTCAGCTTACGCTTAGGAATACATTGAAATTAAAAAATGATTATTGGAAAGAGGAGAGTGGAATAAATGATGACTTTGAAGTTAAAAATTGTTTGAAAATTAATTTGTTTAAACAAATTTTTATAAACAAATGGAAGAAAAAAAAAATCAGGACTACTACTGACTTATCACTTTGATTTAAATCATCGCATCATCATTTACTATAAGATTACAACATTCAATAAATAAATGTCTATTTCTTTGTAAACTTAATTATTCTTTCCTAAACATTTTTAATTGTCAACAATTTTTTAAAATTGATTTTAGAAGTGTTTTAAGACTATTATTATTAAAATCTTTTGGTTTAATTTTCCTAAACTTTTTATTGTTGAAAGATTTTTACATTTCTTCTGTAGACTTATTTTTTATCTATTTAAATTAAAAGAAAATTTTTGCTACTTTTTAATTATGCTAAATGAATTAATAAATGACATTTTTGATGTTTCTAAGAGAAATCAATGATTTTCTCCAACGGTCGGGGAAACTCTGGGCAAGGTTTGGCCGACCTCTAAAATTAAAGTCCCCCAAACTATGTTTTATGGAGTTTTGCCGACAGTCGGAAAAACACTGTGCAAGGTTGGGCCGACCTCTAAAATTAAGGTCCCCCAAATTATGTTTTACGGAGTTTTGCCAACGGTCGGGGAAACTTTGGGTAAGGTTAGGCCGACCTCTAAATTTAGAGTCTTTTAAACTGTGTTTTATAAAGTTTCCCCAACGGTTGGGGAAAGTCTGGGCAAGGTTGGGCCGACCTCTAAATTTAGAGTTTTTAACCTGTGTTTTACAGAGTTTCCCCAACGGTCGGGAAAACTCTGGTCAAGGTTGTACCGACCTCTAAAATTAAAGTCCCCTAAACTATGTTTTACGGAGTTTTGCCAACGGTCGGGGAAACTCTGGGCAAGGTTGGGCCGATGGCCGGGAAAACTGCGAGTGCCACAGTTGGCTTGCAGAGTCGGCCCAGCTTTGGGAACTTGAAAAAAAATATAGTTGGGCCAACTCTGGCAGACGTAACTACGCATGCCAGAGTTGTGCCGACCTTGGCCCGACGGACAAACTCTGGCTGCCGACCAAAATTCGCACCTGGGGAGCAAGCGTTTTGGCAAATTGAGCAAGCCGTCTGCTCAATTGTCCAGATGAAATTTGGACAATTGGGGTGGATGCTCAATCATTCAATGCATTATGCACAATCGCATGTAGAAGGTATTTCGAGCTTAAAACTAGAGAAAGGCGACTTAACTTTTGAGCAAACATTAAGAAAATTATGGATAAGTGCAAAAAAGTAAATAATAAAAATACCTATATTAAGGATGATCAAACCCGTGAATAAAATGCTCTCACCTAATTTCAATGTTGACGTTTCTCGCTCTTAAGAGACAAAATAAATTAGTTACACTGCAAAAACTGCTGTCTTCTAAGTGACTTATTTTAAAACTTATTCTTATTCTTAAAATAAGACACTTGTTTTTACAGTGTAATGTTGATTTATTAGAAATAACTTGTGCCATTCTATTATTTCTAATAAATCGACATTAACTAATTTATTTTGTCTTTTAAGAGCGGGAGACGTCAACATTGAAATTCTTAGTTATGAAAGCCCTCAGGCATCCCCCTAAGTCCAAATGTCTATTTTTTTACGACTTAAAAATAGTAAAAGAAAAAGAAAACCCATTTTTTGTGATTTTCTTTTAAATTGTCGACATTTTTTATTTTAAAGTATTTTTTAACCGGATTAGAGGGATACCTAACCACATGTCTCAATACAAAACCACCTTTAGCTTTTATGGTCTGTTATATTGAAAAACAATGTTCTTCGCGTCATATTTCTTAAATTTTATAACCCATATAGAAAACGGATAGAAAACTTGTGATGACCCAGATATAATGCCGATTCAACCCGTATAAAAACAGGATTTAATTACGATATTACCCAATTAAATCCTACTTCTATCAGGGTTTTATCCGGATTCTATTCACAATTTATCTGTTCTGTATCCGGATAAAAAATAGAATTCGACCCATACAGGAACCGGATAGCACAATTTGACCAAATTTGACCCTGGTAAAACCTGGATATAACCGGGATATAAAACAAGTATAATCACTATAGAACTTGATAAAAGACTAATAAAAATGCACAGCCCTTATGAAAAATAAGTATTGGATTAAGTATTGGAAACTCCAATACTATTTTCGCGTAACATATTTTTAAACAAATTTTTTTTTAATTTTCTGTGGAACTGTGATTTTGCGTTCCATGTATCTCTATGTATTAAATATAACAAAAAAACTACTGCGCAGAGCTGGGAGCCATAGAAACTTAGTGCGCAACCAGTAAAATTTTTAAGAATGTTTGGCGAAAAAAGTATTGGAGTTTCCAATACTTAATCCAATACTTATTTTTCATAAGAGAGGTTTGCAAAATTTCATTCATTTCTGTTAAAAAAAATGGGACATGATTCTCGTAGACTTTTTAACGCAGAATCAGAATCTGACTTTAAAAATGGCCCATCACGTCAGGATTTTTTTGTAATATTAGCTTAAATAGACAAAAATGGCCAAATTTTTTTTTCATTTTCCTAAATGATATCGTATAATACTACTCTTAAGGCTGATCGAGTCGCCTGCATTTCTTCCAAAACCCAAATGACCGAACTCGAATTTGTCCAAACTTCCAAGTAACTGAACTAGCATTTGTCAGAACTTCCAATTCCTCGAACTCGTATTTGTCCTAACTTCCAAGTAACTGAACTATGGCATTTGTCCGAACTTCTAACTCCTCGATCTCGCATTTGTCAAAAGCTTCAACTGCTTGCAAATGCAAGCTCAGGGAATTGAAACTTTTGAAAAATGCGAGCTAGGAGATTTGAATGTTTTGACGATTGCAAGTTCGGGTTTTCGAAAGTTCGGACAAATGCAAATTTGGGTATTTGGAGTTTTTGACAATTACGAATTCGAAGGATTTAAAGTTTAGACAAATGCGAGGTTCGAGGAGTTAGAAGTTCGGACAAATGCTAGTTCAGTTACTTGGAAGTTTGGACAAATTTGAGTTCGGTCATTTGGGTTTTGGAAAAAAGGCAGGCGACCCCTAAATATTATTTTTAAAGTATTTTTAAAATTTGGAAAAATGATTAATTCATTTCGTTTCGTCTCGGGCTTCGCCCTCGACTATCACTCGTCCACAAACATCATCGTAAACAAATGGCTGCCTTTAAACCCGTGTTGCTTACGATACTTTTTATTCCAAAGGCACAAACGAGGCGATTTTAGATAACCTGATGACAGCCCGGTAAGAAGCGAGAAATTAGAAAGATTTGAAAATTTCTAATGATTATGAATTCCATTTCTGTCCAATTCTTTTGTATCAATCGAAAACCATTGAAAATAAGCTAAATCCAATCTTTTTCAATAGCATTTTAAATATTTATACAGAAAAAAAATCGTCGGTTTGAAAGATTCGAACTCGGGTTTCCAGCGCAGAAGTCAGACGCCTTGTCCCAACTGCTACCAGAGATATATTTGAAAATTCCATTTTGAAGATATGTAACTTGAGACTTACTTATGTATTAATTGGACTCCAGACAATTATTCAATAACCTTTTTTCGATTAGAGTTTGTCTCTTTTATATTTATTATATGTTTTCGTATTAGGAAATATATGAATTTCATGATTTTAATTCATGCTAGAATTTTCAGAACAACCCCTGTTTAATATCTATTTTTAACTTTCCCCGTAAGTCGGGTTGCTTTCCACTCTGAAGGAAGAGATGCAAAGAGGTGCCCCTCAAGGCTCGAGGATAGGACCATTCGTATGGAACGTCTCGTACGATGACTTCTTGCGAATGGGTCTACCCGAAGGTGCGGTGATCATCGGCTTCGCGGACGACGCGTTGATCGTATGCTCTGCCGAAACTGCAGAAGAGCTCGGAATCTTGGTGAACGAATGTCTGCGACGAACAAAGAGCTGGCTGGATGCCAGAGGCCTTCAAATGGCCCTGGACAAAACCGAAGCGCTCATGGTCACAGACAGACGTGGTTACGAACTTCCCCGGATCGAAGTAGACGGATTCGAGGTCAAGTGGAGCACGCATATAAAGTATCTTGGTGTACAACTTGACAAGTTTTTGAACTTTAAGCACCACATTGCTGTGGCTTCCCACAAAGCTGCAGAATGTGCACTAAATTTAGCCCGTATAATGCCGAACGTCGGTGGGCCTTTTGAAAAGAAAAGGAGATTGGTGGCGAGTGTGTTCCACTCAAAGCTGCTTTATGCAGCACCAGTGTGGGCTCCCTCCCTGCGAACAGACAGAAGCAAGACCATCTTGGAGAAGATACTGTCCGTGCAAAGGATTATAACCAAGCGTATAATCTCTGCCTATAGGACAGTATCTGCGAGTGCTGCTCAGGTCCTTGCCAGCGTCCCGCCGGCAGATCTTTTGGCGCAAGAAAGGGAGGAAATTTTCCTCCTTTTCAAAGATAGGATGTCCACCCGTTATACGGATGACAATAGACCCAGCAAGGACCAAATTCGCCGAGATGCGAGAAGCAGACTCGTCGAAAGATGGCAAGCAAGATGGAGCGGGGATGAGAAGGGTCGATGGACACATCGGCTCATACCTACACTCGCCACCTGGATAGATCGAAAACATAGAGTAGTCTCATACTACCTCACCCAAGCGCTCTCAGGTCACGGGTGTTTTAACTCGTACCTAGAGCGCTTCAAAAGACGACAAAGTTCAGAGTGTGCGTACTGCAAATCCCCAAAGGATGACGCAGAGCACACACTCTTTACATGCACACGATGGAACGACGAAAGACGGGTTATGTTCGCCGGTGTAAACTGCGAAGTTACACCGGAGAACATGGTCCTGTTAATGACTCGATCCAAAGAGAATTGGCGGCACATCGAGACCTTCATCCAACATGTTATGAGGGTTAAAGATCTCGATGGCCGCCAACAAAGGTAGTTCCCGTAGGTCGAGGAATGATATCGTTTAGGCGATAGAGGTGGGATATAAGACCACTCCTGAAGGCGATACGTCAGTAAACTGGCTCTACCTGGGAGTGGTCTTAAGGTCCCAAATAAGGGTGTGTTTTTAGCGGGTCGGCAGAACATCGCCACCCCCGCATAACCCTGTAGTACGGGCTACAGGGTACCTGAAGGCAGGTTTTCACATCCTACGCAAAAAAAAAAAAAAAAAAAAAAAAAAAAAAAAAGATACAAAAGCATTGGACAGAAATGGAATTCATAAGGATTGAATAATTTACTGTTTTCTATGAAGAGGTATAAATTTACCAATTCTTTTTAATTTCTCGTTTCTTACCGGGAGGGACTGAAAGTCATTCATTTGTTTGATTATATAAAAATGGCGTCTATTTTTAACCAAGGGCAAAAAAACACCCGCGTCTTGCATCCTTTTTTGCCCAAGGGTATAAAAATAGACGTCATTTTTATACAATCGAACAAATGAGTGCCTTTTAGTCGCTGTCTTCAGGTATCTAAAAGCGCCATTTTTGTGCCTGTGGAAAAAAAAATTATTTATCTCTTTTTTATAGCAACAAAATTGAAGTTCCACTACTTGTGCCACTCTATTATTTCGAATTAATCAACATTAACTAATTTATTTCGTCTTTTAAGGCCGAGAGACGTTCACATTGAAATCAGGTGAGAGCATTTTTGTTTAAAGGTTTGATCAGCCTTAAGCTTCCAAACACATTTTTTAAAATTATTTTACTATTTTTTAAAAAAAAAGTTATGCAGATTTGAAATTTTTTCATTTAGAACTATAGTCTTTTTAAATTTCTGAGAGTTGGTTTTCATTCCACAAAGAGTGAAAACTGAACCACACCAATAAGAATAAGAAGTCCACTCTTAAGAAGTTATAACACTCTAGGATTTTCAAAAAATCGATTTTTTTTGCTTTAAATGGTTCCTTAGGGACTAAGAAATAACATATAATAAAAAAATAATTATATACTAAAGATATTTCAAAATTTACAAGAACAGTTGGTGCGTCCACGGACCATACACATTGCAGAGATGTCGACGGACAACCACTACCGTGGCGCTATTTTTTATTAAATAATTATAAAAATTAAATTTTTACACTTCAAAAGATGTCAAATAAACTCACCATGTCCAATTTTAATTGCTTTCATAAATTCTCTGAAAAAAACCCCCTTTAACCACTTAAAGAGTGAGATCTCACTCTTATAAAGTGGATTTTTACTGCAATACGAGCGGAAATTCATTCCAAGCAAAAAGTGAACACTCACTCTAAGCTTGGAATGAATTTCCACTCCAACTAGAGTGAAATTTCACTCTGTAAGAGTGAGATCTCACTCAACTTTTAGAGTTGCTCAGTCTGCTTGGATTGGCTCAATTTTCACTCTTAGTGGACTGAAAGTTCAATTCAAGAAATTTAGAAAGAAGTTCTAAATGCATATTTGTCTAAATAAAAAAATTTCAAATCTGCATAACTTTTTTTAAAAAAATAGTAAAATAATTTTTAAAAATGTGGTTTGAAGCTTAAGAGCAGTACTATACGATACCCTGTAGGAAAAAGAAAAAAAAATTGGTAAAATACAAAAAATTCACAAAAATAGCCAAAGTGGCCAATTTTTGTCCATATAAGCTAATATTACAAAAAATCCTGACATAATTTGCCATTTTTAAGATCAGATTCTGATTCTGCGTCAAAAAATTTAAAATCTGCAAGAATCACCTCTTATTTTTTTTGTAACAGGGAATCAGATACAAACAGATAGAATCCATATAGATACTGTATAAAACATTTATAAGAACCATGCACAGGAAATTGTTTTGGATCAAATTAATCTGCAACGCTCTTTTTTTTATACCAAATTGAATTTAAATAATCTGAAATTGGCTTAAAACAATCGCGCTACAGTCTATTCCAAGCAATAAAACAATTTTTTCACATTCCAGAAATATTTTTAGATTAAAAATAAAAAAATTCTGTAAACGATTTTTGAAAAAAATTATTTAAAAAATGTTTTAAACGTTTATTCATTAAAATGAAATGTAATATATGTTACATAGGTCTAATTCAAAATTTTATGTTAAATAAACTATACACTTCAATAGTAAAATATATTATACTTAATAAACAATTGTTTATCACTTAAATATGGAGACCATTATATTCACAAGCATCATTTAGCAAACGACTAACGTATAGTGGGTTTTAAACCTTATCTTATATCTATTGCAAACGGAATTAAAGTCAAAATGAACTCATTCCATAGCTTGTTCGCTAAAGAAACTTAATCTATTTTTATTTTTTTCACAAAAATCTCCAACGTGAAAAAAGACTGCGTGAACTTTAGGTGTAATAGAAAATATACACATAGTATACATGAACAAATTCAAAAATTTTTAAATTTAAAATAAAATTCACTTTCTTCAAAAAGCGCCCATCGCACAGTGGTCTGAAACTGGAGTTTACTGTTCAAAATCGACTGCAGGTCACAAATCTTAACCGATTTCAAAAGTTTTTTTTAAAATGATCAGCGATAAATTCTTAAAAAAATGGTCTTTCCCGATTTTAAATTAATTATTTATAACATTTATAAATAAACAAATAGGAGAAGAAATTATGATTTTTGTAAAAATAGTTGTGTTTAAAAAATAAAAATAATAATAGCACAGACACATATTAACCATCAAAATCATATTTTGCAATCGCTTAAGGTTTAAACAATTGTATATATGGATAAAATAATTATTATAAACAATTTACTTAATTATATAACTTTCGAGTGAAATTGGCAACTTTTTTATAAAGTAAGTTTCTTTGACAAAAATGACAGTAAAAGGGTCTTCTGGTGTCGCTGAATAAGAATTTTATGTCAATTTGACAGTTGACAGCTGTCAAAAAAACTGCGAACATTTTAAAGAAAGTAAATTTTAATTTTTATAGTTAGATAAATTTTGATTTGCAATTATAGTAATAATTAAGAAAATTGTTACATTTATAAATGTTATAAATAATTAATTTAAAAATCGAGAAAGACCATTTTTTAAAGAATTTATAGCTGATCATTTAAAAAAAAACTTTTGAAATCGGTTAAGATTTGTGACCTGTAGTCGATTTTGAATAGTGAATTCCAATTTCAGACCACTGTGCATCAGATAGTTAGGTTTTTGGTGTTAAAAAGTTTGTAGTGTGTAAGGGAATTAGAAACAATCAAAAGATCCCATATACAAAACACTTTTAATTAAAATTGCTCTAAGCACACCGTGACCTACGTTATCCGCCGGGGCTGATAAGAACTTTCTTTTATCCGCGGGTTCTATCTGTTTTATATCGGATTTCCTAAACAATGCAGTCATGTTTCATTTTCTCAGTATAATTATATTCTGATCATGAGATATCGTTATTTTAGCTGCACTGTAAATAACACTATTTTTTTAAATTACCCAACACTGATAGAAAACAATTTATTAATCAATAATAATAATAATAATAACGATTTTTAACAACAACAATAATAATAGTAATAATAATAATAATAATAATTGATTATTTACCAATGACCGACCGTATGGAAAGTTAGACATGATGATATTTTCAGGTGCTTCGTCATCGATTGGAACCGTAAGACAAGATTCTATTCCAATTATTAAAATAACTGCAAATAAGTAGCGCATAATCCAACGCATTTCCAAATAATCTTTGAAGAACTGAAAAATGATTAAAGACATAAATTAATTTCATTTATGACAATACTTTGCTTCAAAATCAGTAGTTTTTATTTGTTTTTAATATTATTATAAAAACACATACTTTTTTAAACACACTCTTACTGTACTCGAGACTTTTATAGGAAGACAAATTTGTAAATGAACCTCACCAACGAATCGTCTTATAAGAACGTGAGTAGTTGTAGACACTTTGTCTTTTATATAAGGATCTCTTCAGTTTACGTATTTTATTTCACGTGTTTAGAGTGGCTTATTCATGCAAGTGACATGTCTGCAAATGATAGGTATGAAGATTCTAGAAATATAATTTTCTTGTCCAAGAACTTAGATTACATAAAATCCTCTTGAGCTTTTGCATCTAAGAACAAATCTCTCCATAAAAATATTATATTTACTTCAATGATTTCTTTTTTTTTTATTTTCAATATATTCTATAAATATCTTGTTAGTAACATAAAAAGTAATCTCAACTTTATTTTAAATAAAAAAATATTAACAAAAAAATGGGGGTGCGGATCGCTGCACAGTGGTTTGAAATCAGAAAGTGATGTTGAAATCAACTTTTAGAGAGAACAGTTGCATGGATTTTCAATTTTTAGAAAAATTTATAAATAAATTCTTAAGAGATCTGTGAGAGTAGATTTTTGTTTTTGTTTTTTTTTTGTTTTTTAATGTTAATGCAAATAGCTGAAAAAATTAATGTCAACTTTTTCGTTTTCGTTTTTTATTTTTTACAAAAAATTTTTTAAATGCCTGCTAATATCTTGATTACATAGAAGTAACGAAATAGAATAAACAAAAATTTTGAAAGCGCTCATTTAACTGTTATTTACCCCCTATTACCCCCTAAGAGGGGGTAGGAATTTCAAATTTTACGAAAAGTTGAGTTCGGTGTCTATTCCTATGTTTTTTAAGCGCTGAAACCGAAAAAGACCTGCAAAAACAAATTTCTCCCCTTCTTCACCCCCTATTACCCCCTAACAGGGGGTTGATATTTCAAATTTCGAAAAAAATCGAAAAGGGTGTTTTTTCCTAAAGTTTTTGGGGCGCTAAAATCGAGAAAGACCACCAAAAACATATTTCCCTCTCCTTCACCCCCTGTTACCCCCTGGGAGTGGCTTGGAATTTCGAATTTCACCAAAAGTCGAGTTCAGTGTCTATTCTTATGGTTTTTGGAGCGCTGAAATCGAAAAAGACCCCCAAAAACAAATTTCTTCCCTACTGCACCCCCTATTACCCCCTAACGGGGGGCTGATATTTCAAATTTCAAAAAAAAAAATAGAATAAGGTGTTTATTTCTATAGTTTTTGAGGCGCTAAAACCCAGAAAGACCACCAAAAACAAATACCCCCCTTCTTCATCCCTTATTACCTCCTAAAAGGTGGTTGGAATTTCGAATTTATAATAGTTGAGTTCAGTGTCTATTCCTATGTTTTTTGGGCCCCTGAAATTGAAAAAGACCCCCAAAAATAAATTTCTCCTATCTATCACACCCTATTACCCCCTGGGAGGGGGTTAAAGTTCCGAAATTCATTATAAAATAGACATCGTACTCTACTTTTGTACAATTAAAAATTCAATTTCCCTGACAGGGTGTAAAAGACGGTAAAGAAAACAGGAATTTATTTTTGGTTGTTTTTTCGTCTTAAGTGCCCCAAAAACATACGGACAAACACGAAACTCAACTATTCGTGAAATTTGAAATTCCAACCCCTTCTTAATGGGTAAAGAAGAAAGAAAAATTTTTTTTGGAACACTTCTTTGTTTTTGCTTTTCAAAAAATATTCAAATAGAAACAAAATTCGACTTTTTGTGAAATTTAATATTCCAACCCCCTCCCAGGGGTAATAGGGGGTGAAAGGGGGAGAAATTTGTTTTCAAGGGTCTTTTTTGGTTGCAGAGGCCCATAAAATATACGAATAGACACAGAATTCAACTTGTCTTGAAATTCAAAATTCTATCCCCTCTTAGGGGTAATAGGGGGTGAAGGAAGGATTTGTTTTTGGTGATCTTTCTCGGTTTTAGCGCCCCAAAAACTGTAGAAATAGGCACCTTATTCTATTTTTTCTTTTGAAATTTGAAATATCAACCCCCTGTTAGGGGGTAATAGGGGGTGAAGTAGGGAAGAAATTTGTTTTTTGGGGGTCATTTTCGGTTTTAGTGATCCAAAAAACATAAAAATAGACAACGAACTCAACTTTTGGTGGAATTCGAAATCCCAACCCCCTCCCAGGGGGATTAGGGGGTGAAGGAGTGGGGAATTTATTTTTGGTGGTCTTTCTCGGTTTTAGCGCCCCAAAAACCTTAAGAAAAAACACCCTATTCGATTTTTTTTTCGAAATTTGAAATATCAACCCCCTATTAGGGGTTAATAGGGGGTGAAGAAGGGGAGAAATTTGTTTTTGCAGGTCTTTTTCGGTTTCAGCGCTTAAAAAATATAGGAATAGACACCGAACTCAACTTTTCGTAAAATTTGAAATTCCTACCCCCTCTTAGGGGGTAATAGGGGGTAAATAACAGTTAAATGAGCGCTTTCAAAATTTTTGTTTATTCTATTTCGTTACTTCTATGTAATCAAGATATTAGCGGGCATTAAAAAAATTTTTTGTAGAAAATAAAAAAAGAAAATGAAAAAGTTGACATTTTTTCAGCTGTTTGCGTTAACATTAAAAAACAAATAAAACAAAAAAAAGAATTCTCTTAAGAATGTATTTATAAATTTTTCAAAAAAATGAAAATCCATGCAGCTGTTCTCTCTAAAAGTTGATTTCAACATCAATTTCTGATTTTAAACCACTGTGCGCTGATATGGCTCAGGTGGCAATGCGCCTGGCATTGCGGTCATGGAAGTTAAGCAACCTCCGGTCGGTTAGTACCTAGATGGATGACCGCTTTTGTGATCCGCTAGCCTCGTGTTTTTCTCTGCGATTGAGACATATCAAGCGGGAGATTAGACGTCTAGAATTGATTGTGTGCTATTCGAGACTTCGATGGTATACATCCCGACTCAACTGTGAATTAATCGTCTGTACTCAGTAGAGTGTTTTCCGTAGTTTTCCTCTACTCTGATCAGAGAGGGTCAGGCAAATGCGAGCATTTCTAATAAAAGATGTCTACGGAACGCAAGGGGGACTAGGGTGTTAGGTAATGGAGAATTGGATGAGAAACTTGGAGAGTACATATGCGGGTATTAGAAATGTAAAAACCAAAAAAGAGTATACCTGGTAAGATTAAAAAGAAAGAATAAAAAGTAAGGGAGCTAGAACCAAGATGGACATAGTTTTGATCAAGGATGGCATCGAGCAGGTCGTGTTGTATCGTATCGTGGCGAACCACAACACGATAGACTTAGTCGAGTAGTATCGTAGCTCGCCACGATACGATGGACTGAGTTCCATCGTATCGTGTCAAGCCAGGATACGATGGACTGAGATCGATCGTATCATGTCAAGCCACGATACGATGGAATGAGTTCAATCGTATCGTATCTAATCACGATGCGATAGACTGAGCTCAAACGTATCGTGTCCAACCACGACACGATGGACTAAGCTCAATCGTATCGGATCAAACCAAGATTCGATAGATTGAATTCCATTGTATCGTGGCGAGCCTACTACTTTCGTCGTAAATCGCGGAGCTTCGTTCAAATTCAAGCCCTCCTTATTATTTCATTTGGCCCTTTTATAGCATAATAAATGAATAAATAAATTAAAACAATAAATAATAAAATTTTTATCAGAAAGAAAGATTCTGTAAAGTGGAGAATATTTTAAATAATTAAATTTTACATTATAAATTGTTTAAACAAATTGTTATAAACAAATAGACAAATAAATTTTTAAAAGAAGAGAAGATTCTGAAAATTAGAGAATGTTTTAAATAATTAAGTTTTACATTATAAATTGTTTAAACAAATTGTTATAAACAAATAGAGAAATAAATTTTCATAAGAAACATACATTCTGAAAAGTAGAGAATGTTTTAAATAATTACTCTCTACATCTAAATTAGTAGTTTTCTACTATGAATTAGTCAAATTCATGGCTCATTTTTCTCTAATTCATATAGTAAAAAACTACTAATTCTTAGTAGAAAACTACTAATTGAAATAGTGAAACTTTACTTTTAAAAAAAGTAGATTTTTTTACTAATTTAATTAGTAGTTTTCTACTACGAAATTAGTAGTTTTCTACTAAGAATCTGTTAAATTTTTACTATTTTAATAGTAGCTCACTTTTCGCTAATTCATTAGTAGAAAACCACTAATTCGGATTTAGAAAGTAAATATTACATTAAAAATTGTTTTGAAAATTAATTGTTTAAAAAAATTGTTATATACCTAGTTTAATATTATTATATGTTTATTATGATAACTTGTTACTCTGATTATATCTTTGGATATGACATTTTGATTCATTTTATAATTTATGTATATCGCTCGGTATATCGGGTTTTTTTAAGGACTCTCCAGCTCTATGAACTCATCTTTCGTAATAAATCAATCAATCAAATGGACAAATATTAAAACTTTAATCCAAAATAAAATTCTGAAAAGTGGAGAATGTCTTAAATAATTTAATTTAACATTATTAATTGCTTAAACACTTTCTTATAAACAAATTGTGACAGCAGCTTAACGTCACGTAATGTTTACAGAAAACGCTGAAATAACGTTAATATATGTTACTATATGATAAGCGGTAAAATATGAACGATTAAATAGATAGATATGAATTATATTTTAATAACGATCAACAATAGATTTTCTTTATGTTCTTTAAATCTTTTCTCGAATATTCATTAAACCTTTATAATCTTGAAGATCCGAAAATGTCACGTTTTCGACAAAAAAAAGGGGTTTCAATTTTACGACTTGAAAATATTCGGAAACAAACATCTGGTATCATAATTCCGGACCGCGGGTCTCTGCGCCTTTCTGTCAATAAAACATGAAATTTACCGATAGGAAAAACCTATAAAGAATGCAAAATTGTCGAAAAAATTAAATGTTTAGAGAAATTGTTATAAACAAATTGACAAATATTAAATCTTTCATCAGAAAAAGAGGTGTGGAATGTTTGAAATAATTAAATTTAACATTATAAATTGTTAAATAAATTAATTGCTTAAACAAATTGTTATAGAAAAATGTAAAAATATTAAAACCGAAAAAAAAAGGATTCTGAAAAGTAGAGAATGTTTTAAATAATTAAATTTTACATTTTTAATCGTTTAAACAAATTCTCATAAACAATTGTACAGATATTTAAACTTTTATCAGAAAAAATGATTTAGGAAAGTGGATGTTTTAAATAGTTATTTTCAACATTATAAATTTTTTAAAAATTTAATTGTATAAAATTTAATTGTATTATTTCAAACATTCCCCACTTACCTCAATCTCTTCTTCTGATGAAAGATTTAATATTTGTCAATTTGATTATAACAATTTCTCTAAACAATTAATTTTTTCGACAATTTTGCATTCTTTATAGGTTTTTCCTATCGGTAAATTTCATGTTTTATTGCCAGAAAGGCGCAGAGACCCGCGGTCCGGAATTATGATACCAGATGTTTGTTTCCGAATATTTTCAAGTCGTAAAATTGAAACCCCTTTTTTTTGTCGAAAACGTGACATTTTCGGATCTTCAAGATTATAAAGGTTTAATGAATATTCGAGAAAAGATTTAAAGAACATAAAGAAAATCTATTGTTGATCGTTATTAAAATATAATTCATATCTATCTATTTAATCGTTCATATTTTACCGCTTATCATATAGTAACATATATTAACGTTATTTCAGCGCTTTCTGTAGTGAAACATTACGTGACGTTAAGCTGCTGTCACAATTTGTTTATAAGATCTTCTTTTAAAAATTTATTTGTCCATTTGTTCATAACAATTTGTTAAAACGACTAATTTTTTAAACAATTTATAATGTAAAATTTAATTATTTAAAACATTCTCTACATCTCAAAATCTATTTTTTTGATAAAAGTTTTAATATTTGTCCATTTGTTTATAACAATTTGTTTAAACAATTTATAATGTAAAATTTAAATATTTAAAACATTGTCTACTTTTAAGAATTTTCTTTTCTTATAAAAATTTATTTGTCCATTTGTTTATAACAATTTGTTTAAACAATTAATTTTCAAAACAATTTTTAATGTAATATTTAATTATTTAAAACATTCTCTACTTTTCAGAATGTATTTTTCTTATGAAAATTTATTTGTCCATTTGTTTATAACAATTTGTTTAAACAATTTATAAAGTAAAACTTAATTATTGAAAACATTCTTTACTTATCAGAATTTTTTCTTCTTATAAAAATTTATTTGTCTTTTTGTTTTTAACAATTTGTTAAAACGATTAATTTTTTAAACAATTAATAATGTAAAATTTAATTATTTAAAACATTCTCTACTTTTCAGAATCTTTTTTCTGATAAAAGTTTTAATATTTGTCCATTTGTTTATAACAATTTGTTTAAACAATTTATAATGTAAAATTTAATTATTTAAAACTTTTTTTACTTTTAAGAATTTTTTTTTCTTATATAAATGTATGAGTTTATTTGTTTATAACAATTTGTTTAAACAATTAATTTTTTAAACAATGTATAAGGTAAAATTTAATTATTTAAAACATTCTCTACTGTTCAGAATTTTTTTTCTGATGAAAAATTTAATATTTGTCCATTTGCTTATGACAATTTGTTTCAACAATTTATAATGTAAAATTTAATTATTTAAAACATTGTCTACTTTTCAGAATCTTTTTTTTTTTTAAATTTATTTGTCTATTTGTTTATAACAATTTGTTTAAACAATTTATAATGTAAAATTTAATTATTTAAAATATTCTCCACTTTACAGAATCTTTCTTTCTGATAAAAATTTTATTATTTATTGTTTTAATTTATTTATTCATTTATTATGCTATAAAAGGGCCAAATGAAATAATAAGGAGGGCTTGAATTTGAACGAAGCTCCGCGATTTACGACGAAAGTAGTAGGCTCGCCACGATACAATGGAATTCAATCTATCGAATCTTGGTTTGATCCGATACGATTGAGCTTAGTCCATCGTGTCGTGGTTGGACACGATACGTTTGAGCTCAGTCTATCGCATCGTGATTAGATACGATACGATTGAACTCATTCCATCGTATCGTGGCTTGACATGATACGATCGATCTCAGTCCATCGTATCCTGGCTTGACACGATACGATGGAACTCAGTCCATCGTATCGTGTCAAGCCACGATACGATGGAACAAGTTCCATCGTATCGTATCGAGCCTCAACACGATGGCTTCAGACGCATCATATCGTGGTGAGCTACGATACTACTCGACTAAGTCTATCGTGTTGTGGTTCGCCACGATACGATAGGATACAGTCACATCGTTGTAGATCGTGGGCGCGCCCATCCTTGGTTTTGATTTAATGCTCTAAAATCCAAAGGCCACAGGAATCAAAATTTAGTTTGAACACAAACAGTCTTTAATAGTAGGGGAGACCGCGGCTAGTTGGGTCAGGGGTAGGTTGGGTCATTGCAGTTTACTCAAATGTTATTAGTCAAATTAATTCCTCTCTACACAAAAATTATTTTACATATTGAGATGCAAGTTTGTGCCAAGTTTCATTATTATATTATCATTAATGTGGAGTAAATGTAAAAAAATCTAATTTTGATACTCCAAAGTAAATTTTTACCCACTTGATTTTTTTTGTTATCTCTTTCTGAGTAATGGTTCTAGAAATAGTTTAATTATCAAATTTTGATCTTTGAATAGTTGCTTTTAAAGGACAATGAAGTGATTTGAAATTATATATGCAGTACTCATACGTGAATTGAGTAAACAAATTCTGTTTAAAATTTAATACTTTTTTTTTTATTTCTAAACCTAGATTTTAATTTATAATGATATTTTATTCAAAAAATTAAAAGGGCCCTAATGCGGTCCTATTATGGGTCTAACTAATATTTAGTGTATAAATAGATTTTCCAAGTCCAGGTCCTTAATAGGGAATGGATAGTCTGCTGCGGGACAAATAGTATAGGGTCCGCAACTCCGCATAGGTTTTCCTTAAAATGATCCTGACAATGATAAAAAATTTTTAAAATTAAGCCAATTTTTTTGTTATTTTTTTTCTTTTTTTTTTCTTTTAAAATAAAGCTTACTATGTGCACTTTCAATACACGCTATAGAGAAAATGTCTTTTTTCTTTGTTTTGGAATTATTAATTAATTAATTAATAAAAATTCGTTAAAAACAAAATATTTCACAAAGCATTAAACTTTTCGTAATTTAGGGGCTATTAACGTAAAGCTTATCAAATTCCGGATCCAACAAGCATAATTTGAAGTCTTTTTGATGAATGGATACTAAATAAATATACATTTTTTATTTAATTAATTATTATTAATTATTTTGTTAGTATTCATTTATCAAAATTACTTTAAGTGATGCTTGTTAGATCTGGAATTTGATAAGCTTTACGTTAGTATACCCAAAATTACCAAAAGTTTACTTGTTTGTTCAATATTTTATTTTTACTAATTTTTTACTAATTTTTATTAATTTCTTAATTAATAATTCAAAAACAAATAAAAAGACATTTATTCTATAGCGTGCATTAAAAATGCACATAGTAAACTTTATTTTAAAAGAAGAAAAAAGAAAAAAAATAACAAAAAAATAGGCTAAATTTTAAAAAATTTTTTGCACCATTGAAAAGAGGAGGAAAAAACCTTTCGAAAACATGTAGGTCAATTTTTTGTCAACCTTGTTGCATAATAGTTATGATTTTTCAAAAAATACCCTCTTCACACTTTACCAGAATCTTCAGCCCCCTCACCCTTCTACAATTTTTATTAAAATTTCATACAATAATTGGTGATTTGAGTACTGACATAGAATACTACACTGAGAAAATAAGTTGACTAAATATAACAAATTTTTCACTACCGTAGTGTAGAGAGGTTCTTGATATAGCACCTGCAAACCACTTTTTCTACTGTAACCGATTAAACGCGTACTGTTAAACTTCAAGGTCACTGCGGTCGTCGGTATCTTGTTTGTTTTGTTCCGAGTACGTCAACAAAGAAATATGCTAGAGGCTTATTTTCTCAGTGTACATTTTGTGCAAATATTAGCCCTTTTCATTTTTTCGATTAGTACACTTGAGAAATTTTGCCCCATATACTTATAGTACCTAAAATAAACTACATTAACCCGTGCAGAAATTTTAGTTCGGGCATCATAAGGTTCGGATAAGGTTGCCTTATTATTGTCAGGATCCCTTTAAGGAAAACCTATGCGGAGTTGCGGACCCTATACTATTTGTCCCGCAGCAGACTATCCATTCCCTATTAAGGACCCGGATCTGGAAAATCTATTTATACCCTAAAGATTAGTTAGGCCCATAATAGGACCGCATTAGAGCCCTTTTAATTTTTTGAATAAAATATCATTATAAATTAAAATCTAGCTTTAGAAATAAAACAAAAAAGTATTAAATTTTAAACAGAATTTGTTTACTCAATTCACGTATGAAAATATACTCCTTTGATTCTCTTTATCATTATATTTGTATTTTATCATATTTATAATTCCTTTATTTTAATTATTTAAATAACTAGCAAAATATACGCGCGCTACAGCGCGCGAGAATGACGTTTTGCATTTGTTACTAATTTAAATATAAAAAGTATGAACTTTTTTATATTAGATAATTTATTATTAAATTAAATAAAAATATAACTCATTTTTTAATGTTACATAATTATTATTTAAATTTTATTAAATCAGAAAAAGAGTTTTGTTCTTTAAACTATGATTTGTTCCGTCAAATGCATTTCTCAAAAGTTAATTATTATTATTAATATACATCCTAATACATAATTGATTTAATTATAAAATAATAATAAAAAATTTTTAAATAATAAAAGTAATCCGATTTAGTTTAAATTAATTTTATTAGATCCTAAACAAATTAAACAAAAATTTTATTTTAACATATAATTATTATTTTAGTCCAGTTTAATAAGAAAGATAAGGTTTGTTAAAAGAGGTATGATTTTTTTGAGTTGAATGTTTATTAGCATTTCTTGACCCATAAATGCAAAAAAATGATTAATCAAAAAGTAAACAATAAAAGTTTATAGCAAAAAGGAAACGAGAAAAACGTAATGAATTATTTATTTTGAAATATACTAACATTATATTCAAAATTCTATACAAATTTCAATTGTTCCAAACGCCTATTAATCAAAGTTTCTTATTCTTAAATTTTCTTTAAACAATATAAATTTCAATTACTAACTTCTCTAGGTGCAAATTAATCGTCAAAACTTTTATCAACACAGATTTTAATTTTTCCAAATTTAAAATATTTTCCAACTTTTATAGATTCAAACTCTAATTATTTTAAACTTCAATTAAGCAAAATTTTAATATTTAACCAAAGTTTTAAGAGACATATATAATCCAATTTCACTTTGATTCTCAACAATGTAAACAAAATGTATTTTAACTTTATTATATATTTATAAACTAAATATTTTAAATTTAATTTTATTAATGCAATTTTAAAATGTGTTTCAAACTTTAAGAGCTTGTGATGGAGAATGATGTCAGTATAGTCACATGACCCAAAGCCAAAATTTCTCAGCGATTTTTCTGTATAAAACTAATGAATATTTTTATATAAAACTTAGTATAGAATTATATAAAATATCAACCGAAAGATCTTTCTGACTCTAGCGTGTGTTCTCATTTTGACTAAAAAGTTAATTTTATAAAATTGTTCAAAATTAGAAAAAACTCAAACAGTTAATTTTGGGTCAAACTCCAAATAAGTTAGGGGTACGCAGACCTTTCAGGTGATATTTTAGGTAATTTGACAAAATTGCATTGAAAAATATTCAGTACCTAGTTCTAGAGAAAACCGCTGAAAAATTTTGTTTGTGGGTCATGTGGTCAATGATCAATCTATCACATCCTCTTAATTATTAGGAACTTGGAATTATTTGAATTTTATTATTAATAAATTTCAATTATTATTAAAAACTTTTAATGCTTCAATTTTTAATCATTCTATGTTTTAATTATTATATCAACTTTAAATAATTTCAAATTCTAACAATATACATATTAAAATAATTTCAAACTTAAACCAATTTCTAAAAACGTTTTAATTGTAAAAAATTTACATACATTAAAACTAAAATAAATCCAAATTTTCTGATTAATTTTATAATTTTAGTCTTTCCAAAAAAAGTTAATTCTTTTATAGTAAAAACTGTATTTCAGTCTATCTCATTTTCTGTTAATCTAGTTAAACTATAATTAGATTTATAATTGTCTTTAATTTTAAATGTATAATTAAATTGAATATTAAAGCAGTTTAATCATTTACTCACGCAATAAAAAATAATAATTTTTAGATAAAAATACTAAATTTTTTCAAAAGTAATTTAATGCAGTACCCATTTTTCTTTAAAAATTAATAGCGCAAAAAAGCTTCAAGAGTCAAACCACTGTCTTTCAACTAAAGCTCGTCGCTGACATATTTTAATAAATATTAAAACCCATATTATATGTATTATTGATGTGTCTAAATTCAAGTTCTGAAGTTGTTTTAGATAATTTTTTTATTTTCCAGCCGTAAATTGTAATTAAAGAAGCAAGTGTCAAGAAAAATTGGCGTTTTTAATGCATATTTCAAATATTTTTTATTTAGAAAGAAAACATTTCATTCTCATATTGTAAAGAAAATATGTTTAATTAACATCCAAATATTTATTTTATTTAATGTTATTTTGTATATAATGAATAATGATAAGAATAATAATAAAATCAATTTAAAGTTGATCAAAAGGCTGTCACTTTTAACCATTTTTAAAAATCTATTTTTTAGAAACCTTCTTAATAAATATTATTCAAACTTACCATAATTATTAATTTATACACTTTAATCATGTTTTCACTAGATTCAAGACAAATATTTATTTTATTACTAAATAATACCATCTTAAAACTTGAGAAGTAACCCCAAAACACAAAATTTTTAATCTTATATAAGTTTTTCTGGATGCAATTAACAAATTATTTCTTTTCACATATCTAAGTTTTTATAAAATCTTCAACATATTAAATTTTAGAGAGAGTAATTTGCTCAGTTTATGAATTATTATTCAAGTTTAAAATGTACAAAATACACTCTAAAGTTTGACA